>JACEGR010000007.1:0-600000 GCA_014170235.1 Listronotus bonariensis
AAAAATAAAACGGATAGCTAATAGAAAATGTTCCCCATATATTTTCAATAGACCTGCGCACGAATTTTTGACCCCATACTGGGAGAGTTGCTGTACACCTTTGCACATGCGCAGTTCTCATAAAAGTTAGTGTTTTTCAAGTAAAATCCAATATAGTGTTGGCAACATTGACAAAATTTGCAGTATTTTAATAAATATAGTTGTTGCAACACTGAAAATGTTTACCTACATAGCAACAGGGCCACACTCATGATAATTTGGGATTTTCCGATTTTAAAATCCAGGTAAAATTGACGCAGTCAGCCGCCCAAAAACCAACTTCTCATCTACGGTCGACCGTTATTAGTCATTTGGTATTCTCGCTAAGCACAAATGAAAGGACATTTGTGCTTAGCGAGTCTTCGTATTTTTCAGTGGTGTGTTTAACTTTCGTTTATTTTAGTTTTGATAAACCAAAACTAAATAATGAGTAATTGCATAGTGTTGTTTTGCAGAAATTGGAATGTTTTTCTTGTAGTTTTGATTGCAAATATGAGGTCAGTTTGTCCCTAACCCCAAAAATTTTAAGCATAAAATTTTCTAAGATCACGAACGTTTGCAAACGACCAAAGGCAAAGGTGATAACTTGGTCAAGTCAAATGAGGGAACGGCGTTTACAAATGGCACAACACGCCAAGTTTAACTGAACGAAAACTGCTCCGGCAGCGGAAGTGAAATAACAGTTTATAAATTGAGATTTAGTTCTCAAACTAGTTACACAAAAACTAATTGGTTTTATGATAAAATAAACCAAATACCAATTGATTTAGTTTTGTTGTGTCAAAGTAGTTTTAAGAAGAAAGATAATAACGCAAAAAATATTGTGTAGTTTTAAGGTTAAGTCAAAGAGGGTCCAGCAAAAACGGAATTCAAGTTGAGATTAGTGCTTCAAAGCACTCTCGTATACTAAATTATACAAGACAAAAAAAGTACCCAATATCAAAACCGGTTTAATTTTTAGGGACTTCTATGGAAGACGAGTACAAACTTAAAATAAAATATTTAAATATGTGTATATATCCAAGAAACAAAATTAGGTAATTGTCTAGAAACTTGCGGCAACTCCGATTTTGACGAAATTTGGTATACGGTGGTTTTTGGGGCGCTGATCACGAATCTATTTTTTTTTTTCGGAAACGTTTCGATCTTGAAATATTCGTTATCATGGTCAAACTGTTCTTATTTTTACTATAATTCCCTTTTTTTGCATTAACACTAAATTAGCACACAATATTTTATTTAACCATAAAAACCCTTTTTAAAACATGTTTTTCTTATTGGTTTTTAGCCTTTCTTTATATATAGATATATATATATATATATATATATATATATATATATTTTTTTTGGAAACATTTCTTCTCAGATATTCATCATCAAAGTTGAAATTCAATTCTTAGTTTCACTCTATTCCGCTTTCTTTTTGCACAATATTATATAAACATCTTAAAAAAATAACTTTTATTTATTTTACACGTTTTTTCATTAAATTCCAAACTAAACTAAATAAAAGTTATTTTTTAAGATGTTTATATAATATTGTGCAAAAGAAAGCGAATAAGTGAAACTAAGTTGAATTTCAACTTTGATGATGAATATCTGGAGAAGAAATGTTTCAAAAACCCGGTCCTGTTGTTTGTTTTCCGCTAGTCTGTAAATTTTTAGTGCGCTTGCCCACAAGGGGACTGCGCAGTGCCCACGTAGGGGTTATTGTTATTTTTGCTGTATTTATCCTTATTATTTTTCAGATCAGTGGCTTCACCGGTAAAATGTAGGATGATGCGATGATAAAATTTTGTGTTTAAACGAATTGCAGTAAAATGAGTTAATTATACCACGTTTTAAATTGCACCTGATCAATATATAATATAATAAATCTTTACAAATAAGGTAACACAGTTTGTGGGGGTTGACCACATAACCACATCGATTCCTGCACCGTGGCACGGCCGTGACTCGGTTTTAAAATGTACAGTTGTAATCAAATGCCGTAGGCTTAATACCACCGCTCTGTGTCCGAACACATACCCCGCACCGCATTTTAACAAGTTAACAAACATTAGGTTATTTGATTTCTCGAAATACCAGTTGAAAAAACCTTTAAAAAAATTTATTATATATATTTGTAAGTTTTACTCACATATTATAAAAAGATGTAACAAAAAAATTATTTTACACTTATACTTTTCAAATCACGTTTTCTTGCATTGTTTGTTTACAACAACTAACCTTTAACAACTAAGTGTAAATTTTTATACGTAATGAACTGAAAAAAGCTTGCTTCGGGCGCTATTCGATCCACGTATGATTTTATTTCCTGGGCATGTTTCAGACAGTACGAGACACGGTCGTGCGACGATGCGGATCTTGTGGGACATCGGTGCGGATATTTGTGGCCAGTGTAGTATAGGTTCCTCCTCGTAATTTCAAATAAACAAATAATTTTTAAAGTCTGTTTACAATTGGCCCTTAGCCTTGTACACCTAAGGTAGCAAATTTTTGGTGTACATTGGATTTAATTCCTTCTTTATAATGCCAAAATTTTAATTTCTGTGGAAATGCTCGCGAAATTATTTAAAACGCCGCATAGTCCGATGACGTAGTTGGAGTGTCTACGTTACAAAAGATACAGTCTACGACATCCCTTTTCTATTGCTTTTTGCGTTGCTGGCATATTTATTTAACGTGACGCTTTTTACATAAGCACTGGCAACATTGTGAAGGCAATTAAGCTCGCAAATTGTGGAATTAATTTAAACCAACTTTAAAAATTATTTACAGAAAAACTATAGACAATTTTGTTAAAACTTTAATTTTTTTACTTGGTTTCAATGAAACCACCTCGGAAGTACACTTCTTCGAATAATAAAAAAATGTTTAGTTAAACATCGTTTTACGATTGACAAGGTTATCTTTGGACATTATAAAAAAATACAGGTTCAGTTAAATAACATAACACATAGGCAATGTGAGAACAACAGACAATCTTACCAGCATGTAAACAGGCGTGTCTAAAAGTTTGAAAAAAGGGAAAAAAAGTAGGTAGAAAAATCTGTTTTATATAAACACATAAAAGAATAGATTTAGCTTGACAAAAATGCTTTATATATTTTTATGAACATGGTGCTTTTGAATTTTTCGAATTAATTTATCCCACTTTCCCCTATTAGCGTGAAATCGGGCTCGGTGCGGTTATGTGTGGCCCAACTTAATACGGTGATAAATTTAGAGCAGCAGATCGCAAATTGATTAATTAAATAAATTACTTTTATGAAAATAAATAACTATGTAATATGTAATAGCTATACTATAGGCATTTTAAAATATTGATCCGATGGGTTAGGTAGATATAATCAGCTGTTTTTAAGTTTCACCTGGGATTTTTGTTATTTTCTGAACACGTATGATATATTTTTTGGCTTCGTAGCAAAACAAAACATAAGCCTTTTGCTTTGTTTTGGTCGTGCTGTTATTTTTAGAGACTCCCACTTGGTATAAACACGAGATAAATCATTAAAGCCCACAAAACGAAACAGCTGATTTACACACTTCTATTTAAGTCCTACTAACTCTGGCTTTAGCCTTTGTCAGCAGGGTCGAACCCGAGTTAAGGATCCGATCAATTTATGAACACGGGTAGAGACTGCCAGATCCTTTTTTAAAGGGGTTACATGGATCGAGTTAACCAAAGATCAATATCAATCAAAATAGGGAAGTGTCTCCCTGTCTATAAGAAATAGGAAATCTTAAATTCTTAAATTTTAAAGTAGCTCTCACAAATTTATATTGCTTTTACAACTTGAAAACATAATATTTTAATAGATCAGGAGATACATTTAGATTTTGTTTTCCCGTTTTTTGGGCACAATGTTACCTTAAGTAACCAGACTAAGTAGGATCAAATCTATAAATTGGGATGAAATTTTGGTAGATTTTCAGCAAGTGAATCCAGAGAATAAATAGCAAAATTTGTGGCCAGTTGTAGATGGCACTATTGTATGAACAAATAATAATTTTTGCTGCGCAACAAGGAATCGTTAACTGAAGAAGCTTAAGTAGTAAAAATGTAAAAAGGAACTTAGAACATATTTAATGATTTTAGCTGAAATACTTATTTTAAGATGTAGCTATCCAAATTCGTCCGAACTAGATCATCGACGGCAGAATATTTGTTTTATCCCTATTTGGTATTTGGTTGTTATTTCTATTAAAAGTAAAGATTGAATAAAAGAGAATCACCGGATTCGTATAAGTAGATGTCATATCTGTAAAATCAGGTAATTTTATTGCGCTATTTGTATGTATTATTAAAACTGCTTTAGATAGCCATTAACACTTAATTTAACTTTTCTTTGTCACCTTAACTTATCTATATCAAGACTATCAAGAGGTCAAGTTTGTAACGTTGTTTGTTTGTAAGGCCTGATCTTCGGAAATACTGAACCGATCATGAAACAATTAGCAAGCTTTACTTTTTAGAAGTGCTATAGGCTATATTTTATTATGATTGATCAAACAATTTGGAGAAAAATATAATTAACGCCCAACGAAGTGGGCACGAATCGGCTAGTTTATTATAAAACTAAAGGAAACGGAAGTTGGTCAATAATAATGTTTAAACATTTTCAAGACAGGATAGCCCTTAAGGCACAAAGAATTTTTAATATTACTACCATTTAAAGTTTAGGTGGCATAGCAGTTTTAACAATTACATATTAATTACAAAATAAATATCAGATTATTTTTATTTTATGGATGGAGACCGGACTAAAAACTAAGAAAAACATAAAAACTGACACTTCTAAATTTTCACCCACAAATTTATTTTAGCAGTGACCTAATATAGCTTAATAAAGTATTTTTAAAAATAACTTTTTTAATATTTTTAGAAAAAAATAAACATACAGTGTGTCTACTTAAGCGCCATATAAAAAACTTTTTGATATTTATTTTACGAAAACATGTTATTCTTCATAAAAAGTTCTGCATGGTCTTACCTAAACCTAAAATGCAACCATCAAATAGTTTTTTTCGTTGGTATATGCGGTATCTTAAAAAATAGAAATTTGGCTCAAGAGAAAAGTACAATTAAAATATCGATATGACATACTTGTTGAGTGGGAAATTTTAGCTAAACGTAGAAAAGTAAACATTATCATAAAACAAACATATATTAAAGAGTTTTAAAGAAACGGAGAAAATATAACCTAACATGGAATAATTAGGGCAAACTAGTAGATTTAATACTTTAGGCGTTATCGTTTTTTGAACTACTTCCAGGTGCTTGAAATGCTTTGTTTTATCCATTTTATTCTTAAAAACAGACAGAGATAGGACTGCTCAAAACGCTGTATGCATAAATAAAACTAAATACAATGGAAGTTTTTAAGTATTATTACTGAATTATTGTCTATTTATTATTTTATTTTCTTTTCTTAAATCAAACAAGATATGAAAACAATTTAAGAGATATAAAAGCGGTATATTATTTGCTTAGTTTAAGGAAAAAAATTCCCATACATTGTACAGTCAGTTGCGTACCTTTTTCTGTTAGGTATATTTGTTCAGGTGCTGCCACTGATCTCGATGAATTGCTAATATTATAACCTGCGCGAAACAAAAGTTACATTACATGGGCGAAAAAACCGGTTTGTACGCAAGGCAGTTGAGGGTAAACGCACCCGGACCCAAACAAACTATTCGCATTATAGGAAAGAATGTGTTGACCGCGTCCTGCTTTTCTGTTCGAAGTACGGTAGCTAATGAGCGTTACGGTCAGACCGCGGACGAAGGTACGGGGTGCCGGTGTTTATATTTCGCCACGGCTTTTAAGTGCGCATGTTCGTCCACCCACTCCGCGCGGTCGTAAAAATCCGAAAACTGCTTCTTGCCACTGCTGATCTAAATGTAGGTTATCTATGGGTTCTGCTCAAGACGCCACTGAACCTATTAAATTTAGTTAAGCTAATTTTAATTGAGTCATTTAATGTAATAAATAGCATTGCCAAATTACAACAAAGTTAGGTTATTAATATTTTGAATACTTACAAAATTCAATTTTATGTAACAATATCTTGAGCATTAGAATTTGCGGAAACATGTCTACATAACGTAAGGGTTTTTCAAATTTACTGGATGTTTTGATTAGTGCATCTTAAATTATGAGTTTGTATGTCCTAGTTTAGTGTTGAGGTTACTCACAGATATGTATATTATGTTGATACAACCTACGACCAATAATAAAATCCTTATATTAATAATTATAGTCTTGGGCCAGTAATAAAATGGTCTTCTTCATAATAAGAACACGTTTTAAACCTTTTTAGGGGTTTCTTTTGACGAGTCTACCACGAATATTCATATCACCTTATATGGAAGCGCCGCCTTAATCCAGCCTGCCAATGTCAAATATTTCGGGTGACGAACTGGGCGAACGCGTCACTTTTTGTCGGACAATGTTTCCACAATGTTTTACATGTAATTTTTAAACATTTTGCCAAAAATGGTAAGGGTTACAGTCAGAAAACCATAAGGCTCAAACACATCAGACTATGACTGAAACCCTTACTATTTTTTGACACAATGTTTAAAACATAGTGGTCAACTTTTCCGACAAAAAAGTGACTCGTTTGGCCAGCCTGACACCAGAAACATTTGACATTGACAGGCTGAGTTAAAGCGCCGCCTTCGTATATGGCGGTATAAATATTGGTGGTAGACTCGTCAAAAGAAAACCACCCTAAAAAGGTTTTAAAAAGTGTTCTTATTATGAAGTCCATATCATTACTGGCCCATGGACATGTTTGAACAAAAAATGTCAATGAAATATTAACACCTGTGCTATAATAATTAGTGATTTTTAAAATAAAATAATATTTACTTTCTTGCACTTGACAGTAGTTCTTATCGACTGCTCTACGAAGGTTTATTAGTTATTCAAAGTGAAAAAAGTTTCTTTTTAAAAATATTAATAACTAATGCTCCGTATAATGTGGCTAATATTGTCAGCTACTTAATTGATAATAAATAATGTCAACAACTATGTCACACAGTGTAATGTCCTGGCCAAGGCTGTTTCCCGTAGCAAATTGTTAATGCGGAGAACATTCGCCGAATGGCACAGTTTTAAGCAAATATTTGCCCGTTACTTACTATTATTACGTATTTTTTGCATTTAGTCCTGTAACAGATGTTATATAGTATTATACTTTTTTCCATATTTTTTAAAAATAATTTAATAATTCCTGGCTCAGTAAAAAAATGGACTTCGTGGTAAGAACACTTTAAAAACCTTTTAGGGGATTTCTTTTGACAAGTCGGTGCTTTAATCCAGCCTGTCAATGTCAAATGTTTCGGGTGTCGGACAAGTTTACCACAATGTTTTACATCCAATTTTTAAACATTGTGCCAAAAATCGTAAGGATTACAGTCACGAAACCCGCAGAGTCCGATACCCCAAACATGTGTTTAAGCATTATGGTTTCATGAGTCACCCTTATCATTTTTGACAAAATATTTAAAAATTACATGTAAACATTGTGGTAAACTTGTCCGACAAAAAAGTGACGCGTTCGCCCAGTCCGCCACCCGTAATATTTGACATTGGCAGGCTGGGTTAAGGCGCCGCTTCCATATATAGCGATATGAATATTCGTTGTTAACTCGTCAAAAGCAACCCCCTAAAAGGGTTTTAAAGGTTTTCTTATCTTGAAATCTATTTCATTACTGTCCACGGACTATTAACAAACACAATTCAACGTTTCTTCCCCATTAAGGGGATATTCCGGTGTAGAAGCATAAATTTTAGGTGATTTTGAAGCGCGCCGTAAAAAGTCAATCAATATTTTTACTTTCCATTTTTTATAAGTTATTTATTAACATTACAAAAATACAGAAAAAATAGTGGAAAGCTAATAAAGTAAAACTCAACCGCAAAAATATAGTTTTTCCTTGTGGTGGCGATTTAAAAGCGTACTACCTTTGATATGTCGCGCCTATGAAAATATGAGAAAAAACGTCTTCGTAAAAATCCCAATTACTTGAGCTTGTTTGGTACTTTTGGAAAAAATCAAATATACCGGGTGACACATTTTTTTATGTAGTTTTTTAAAGAGTTTGGAAAGAAAATTTTGCAGTATTATTATAACATAATTTATCATTTCTTGTCATTATCAGGACCTTAAAATTAGTTCCGGTTTAACCGGAAGTACCATCAACTTTCCTATTTTAAAAACAAGTACCCACTTTTTTTCTATATTTGAATTCTGTATAAAATTCCCCTTTTCAATTATATATCCTACAGGGTGATGACGGTCAGAGAAGATTTTTAAAGAAAATCAAGTGCCGCCATTATTTCAGTTTTGAATAATTTTTTTTGCTAAGTAGGTTGCGAAAATAAAAGAATGACCTATTTTACTTTCACAGGTAGTGACATATTTCATTTTCTTTAATAAAGTACTTGGATTTTGTAATTTCAGTTTTTAATGTAATTAATGGGAAGAAAATTAAAAATTTGATAAACATTTTAAATGGAAACACCCCTATTATATTTTATTATAACCTCTTTTTAATGACGTATCCCAAAATATTGTTTATTTTTAAGATGGCGGCCATAGATCATTTAATAAAGAAATCCTTTATTCGGCTTTCGTCAGTAAATGATCTATGGCCGCCATCTTAAAAATAAACAATATGTTTTTATATGATTTTAGTGTAGAATTTAAAAATAAAATATAATTGAGGTGTTGCCATTTAAAATGTTTGTCCAATTTTTACTTTTTCCTCATTAATTACATTAAAAATTGAATTTACGAAATTAAAGAAAATGGAATTTATCACTACCTGTAAAAGTCAAATAGGCCATTCTTTATTTTCACAAACTACTTAGCAAAAAAATTATTCAAAACAGAAATAATGGCGTCACTTGATTTTCTTTAACAATCTTTTCTGGCCGCCATTTTGAGTAGAAGCACCCTGTATAATATATCATTTAAAAGTAAATTTTATACAGAATACAAATATGGCAAAAAATTAGGCACTTGGATTTAAAATAGAAAAGTTAATGGTACTTTCGGTTAAACCGGAATTGATTTGGGGTTGTGATAATGTCCAAAAATGCCAATTTGTGTTATAATAATACAGTAAAATATTCATTAGTCTTTCCTTAAAACTAAAAGAATTTGGGGGGACATCCTGTGTCACCCGGTATATTTAGGTAAGATATCAAGAATTGCAATAATATATAATAATAATTCTTTAAGGCACTATAAATAAAACACTGTTTTAAGTTTAAGCTGACTACGATTATGCCTATTTATTTTATTAGGTAAATATATAAATCCTATGTTTTTCTTATTCTTCTGTTGCGTATTCTACGTAAATAAATATATAAAAATTAACGAAAGAGATTGGATTATCTAGGTTACGATTTTTTGATCAAACCATAATTAATTTTATGGGTTTGGTTAGCTTTATTAAAATTAATTTAAATTGATAGACTAGTAATACAACTGTCTAAAGAAAGAAAAAATAACTGCGCCAAAATAGAAACGAAATGTAAAAACTTCAATAGCGTTAGTACAGTAATTAAACTTTTTTTATATAAAGTTTAAGGCTCTATCAGTTTAACATAAGGGTTTATTTATAGTATAAATGTAACACAATTTATTTAAATTATTTGCTAGTTTTTCTTGATATTATCATTTTATTATATTATATACCTATGCATTGCTTAGATTTTTATGTTTAATTGTTTTTCAATGAACATTTTAAAAAGGCAGTATCACTTTTTATATCTACCTATTTTTTGCTTTGCGACTAAAAAATTATTTCCACAAATTGTGTATTTCTTTGGTTATTTTCCTATTATCGACAATTTTGCCATTCACTTTTATTAGTTTTTTAGCTGTTACTTATACAGATTATTTCACAACTTATCCGACAAACTTTAAGCGCTAATTCTACAATAAAAAATAAGAAAAAAACTTTATGTAAACATATGTCCTAAACGTCTACAGGGAGTTCAAAATTTAAAACATATATATATATAATTATTTATATGTATATCCATATATTATTTTAGATCAATTTAAATATTGTTAAAAAATTTAGGGGACCAGTAGACGTTTTTTGGGAAACAGAAAAAAACAATTTTTACCAGTGTGGTCTATAAGAGGTTTAAGGTAAATATATTTTTTTAATGGTACACCACCGCATTTATTTGAAATTAAAATATATTTTTTTTAGTTATCATTTAGTTTTAAACAAAATAAAAATAAACGGGGGGACCATGCCGGGAAATGGATTCTATTTATTTACGCAAAAACAGTGCATCAAATTAAAAATGTCAAGAAAACAAATTTGTTCCAAACTAAATGAGAGTTTTAAAAATATTTTTTATTTAAGGAAAATGCAGTGGCGTACATTTTTTTATTAAAAAAAATTACCTTAAACCTCTCATGGACAAGACTGGCAATTTTTTTTCTTGTATGCCAAAAAATGTCTTCTGGTGCATAGTAGGCGTCCCTCTAATTGTTAAAATATTTGAATTGGTATAAAATTTATTATAAAATAACAATAATTTTTTTATATTCTTAAACATCCTGTAGTTTAAAAGCTAAAACGTTTAGACATATGTTCATTTTGTTTTTTTCTTCTAATTTTTGATTGTAGAGTTAGCCCTTAAAGTTTGTCGGATTGGTTGTGAAACACCCTGTATAAAGAGGTGAGAACGTTTAGGTTTTAATTTAATGCCTTAGTAAGATACTCTTTTGCTCGACAGTTATTAAAAAAATATAAATCATTTATTAGCATAGGTATATTCCTTAGCATATTCCTATGTACATAGGACATTTTTTTCAGTTTTTAATACTTACCGATAACTAATAAATAATTACACTTAAAACTTTAATCTTCATCTAGGTTCATTCAATATAAATCCAAATAGGGTAAAAATATAGAAATAGAGCACAGGAGTATAAACTCGACGCTACCACGATGACTAGAAGTTAAACGCGCGCCTGTCTTAAGTCCCTCACCGGAACGACTTCTTGCACCGGACTGACTTCTTGTCGGTTCTGCTGGTTCGATGGTCTAAACGTGCAGTACCACCTGCGCTAATCTTCGTTCCCTAAGGTGTGGCGACGTAAAGTGTTTAACCAACTATGATTTATGATGTGTGTGCGGTTTGGTATCTAAAGAATAAAGTGTTTTCGAACCCTTATATTAGATTTATTTATTTTTTACCGTGTGGTTCCAAACTTAACATTTTTATATCGCCAACAATTATAATGGATTGTAATAACATTTTGCCACTCACGTCTACAGACTGTTCACGGATGGGGTTTACAAGACAACAAATGCATAAAATTATTTAATGTATTTTTATGATATGGTATTTTTAATAAGAATTTTTACTTGTAAAAAAATATGAATCACGAAAAAATAAATGTTGATTTTGTATACAGGGTGCGCAAAACAGGATATTTCTTCAAAAGTAAACTGCCTACCCTTATTTTTATTTTTTTAGCAAAATGTCACATAGAAAATTTATTTAGAATAGCAATTTGAAAGATTTTATTCATTTTACAGGATATCAAATTGTTTTAATTTTTAATTTTCGTGTTATTAAAAATTAAATATTTAAAAATTTTATAATTAAAGAGTCTAAAAACTTTCATAATTTGCTTTTCAAATAGGTACTTGCTTCCCCCAAATTCATATCCAACACAATTTTCCTGCTGTAATGAATGTCATCAAACCCCAATGTCATCAAGGCGTTTTCGCCAAATTATGGATTTTAATAATAAAATGTAGTATTATTTTTATCGATTACAAACTATTTTTTAAATAAATTTTCCCAATGACATTTTGCTTAAAAATAAATAAAGGTAGTTTACTCTTAGATTAGATTTTTTTCCAGTTTAAAATCAAATCAAATTTTTTTACTAGAAATTTTTTTGATGAAGAATTTTGACAAATTAAATTTTATTAGGAACTTTTTTTTCAAATATTTAAATTTTTTAGCCATTTGTCCTCTTGTAAAACCCATACGTTTTTTTACGTTAAACTATACAGGGTGTTGCAGAACTTTGTTAAAACAAATAAACGGCAGATTCTACTATTGAAAAAAAGTTTATAACCATGGGACCGCAAATTCCTCAGGCTGTTAAACTTGTAAAAAAATTGTTATTTTAAATATTTTAAATTTTCTTTACCCAATTTTGTTTAAATTTGGCAATGTTATATCATTAAGGAGTTAATTTATCACTAACCTAATTACATTTAATAAATCAAGTGGCGTTCCAAGCGGTAACTGAAGTAACATTTCTAACAAAAAACGGTACCCCACTGACTGTAAATGTGTGAATAATTTTTGGACTGGTACCTATTTTATACCGGTTAGTTTATAGACCAGAGTCGATAATATTTAAAAAATATATATATAGCAGGATAAAACGTATTGTAAAAGGTAATTAATTTAACAAAATAAAGGGAAAAATAAATTATAGGCGATCTGAGATCGGGAAGGGGGAGGACGAGGGGTTTTAAGGGTAAAAAACGGTTTTTCTCGATTTCTCGCAATACTACAAGTCCTATGACAAAAAGTAAATGGCAAAGTTATAGATAATAAATAAAATTTATGTAAAAATTCAAATAACCAAGATTTTGTTTTTTTTTTAATTTATATCTTTTACAAAGAAAAAATCACGAAATATGGTAAAAACTTACCTTTGTATTTCATGAACATATTGTTATTTATTAGATTTGACATATTTATTTTTTCACCTATTTTATCAAAAATTACACTTATTTTTAATCAATTATTCACGTGCCAAATATCGGCTTTTGGAAAAAGTAGGTGGGATTTTAGTTCGCTAAAACCAATACTTTCCGATTGTGCTAAGAAATTTACATTATTATAGTAAATGTTCTCAGAAAATGAAAAAAAAAGAACGAAAAATCCCCAAATAAAACTATTATTTACCCTTAAAACCCAACCCCTTTCCACTTCCCGACCTCAGATATCCCGTACTTTTTTTTGTAATTTTTCCAATGGGTTTTATCCTACCATATTTTTTTAATTATCGACCCTGATCTTATAACGAATAAAAAATATTGGATTCAAGGTTTTTGGGTGGGATAACGCATTGGTCTTGCTTTGTTATGGCTTTAAACCTTCTTTTTTCCACGCATTAGCCCAGGAACATTTTAAAGTCGTAAAACGTGCATCTATACGAATTTTCTAAATTAATAATATAAAATGGTTAGTTTTTTTTCGTGTATTTCCACAACCTTTCATTTTGAATTCCATTTTATCTTTTATCCAGGTTTTGAAATCCTAGCAATTTTAAATAAAAATGAAGGTATTGGCGGCATTGCTCAATTATAAAAAGTAAACCACCGTCTGGCGGTTTTATGTATTTACGCAGATGAAAGCCGTCGAAAATTTTAATTAAATTGTTATTACCGCCGGTTTTTACTTATTTTATTGGTAGATGCCGCCGTCCAGCGACTATGCCTGTAAAAAACAATAAATACCGCCGAAAAATAGTTAACGTAACATTAATAATTATTAATTTTGCTGTGACGTAGGCGTTTTTTTTTGTTGATTTATTGTTAAATAGTATATTTTTTATTGATCACCCACTGAGTTTTCTATTTTATATTGTACTAGCGGACCCGTGCCCACTTCATTGGGCGTTAATTTTTGAACTTTTTGATTAATCATAGTAAAATATAGCCTATAAGACTCCTAAATAATGTAGCTTTCTGATTGTAAAAGATTTTTTATGATAGGTTTAGTACTTCCGAAGATTAGCTGCTACAATCAAACGCACAATCAAAGTTACAAACTTTAACTCTTTATATATTAGTATAGATAAAAAAAATATTGTTTTGTTGAGTTGATTCTTAATCTTCAATATCAGTAGTTGTCATCAAAATTATATTATCTTTTATAATACGCAGGGGACGACAAAAGTGTGTTTTTTAAATTAATTTTGTTGTCCCTGCATATATTACTAGATAATATAATTTTAATGACAAATATGGATATTATAAAATTAATCCAACAAAATAATATTTGTATGTATATTTTTTTAATTGTTGTGTGTTTAATTGTCCAGTTTTATTTTTGCTTATTAATCAATACAAGATATTATATTTAACAATAAAAAACTCAAGAAAACTACGCTTACAGCACAGCAAAATTAATAAATATTAAGGTAAGGTTAACTATTATTCGGCGATTTTTCTAGTTTTTATAAGCATAGCCGCTGAACGGCGGCATCAACCGATAAAATAAGAAAAAACAGCTCATAATAACAAATTAATTTAGATTTTTGGCAGCTTTTATACACGTAAATAGATATAACCGCTGGAGGACGGTTTTTTTCTTGTAATTTAGCAAAGCCGCCGGCGGTCGTTTAGCCAGTGCCTAAAATTAAAATTAGTTACTGACTATTTCATTTTAATTTTTGCCGGACCATATCCCAAGATTTTAGTATTTTTACTATTGAGCGATAATACATTTGCTTACAAAATAGGTTTAAAGTAAAATTATGACTGTACTTATACTTTTTTTTGTCATTTAGTACTTATACCTTTTAGATGGTGTTTTCTAACTATGGTACAAATCTTTAGCGAATGATTATTTTTTTATGTTATTTTATGGAAAAAAGTTTCAATAAACATATTAATATGTTTAGACTTGCCTTATTTCTGAGATACAAGGCACTAAAGTGTTTTAAAAAAGTAATAATGTAATAAGGCGCTTGTAAAGTTCTTTAATACCTACATTAGGATTATATGTCCCAACTCTATTTATACACGAAATTATTTCGCCCCTGTACAAAATACAAAAAGAAGTCTAAAATAAAAAATGTTTTTTGGATACACTCTTTTTTTGACAGTACCAGTTAGTATACAGGGTGTCTAAAAACCTAGTTTTCATTATTAAGTGGTTTTTAAAAATAAAACACCCGGTATATTTTAACAAATTTTGACTCTGCATTAAATTCTACATTAAAAATGTAATACACCATACGTTAATTATTGCTGGTTTTTGAGATATCAGCAATATGCTACTTATGCTACTTATTTACAATTAAGGCGGAAAAAGAAAATCATATTTTGATCCCAATTATTTTTAAATAATTCTGTCACTGTCAGCGTGACCAATAAAAGAATAACATGTAGTATATAACCTTCCGTTGTAAAATCTAATGATAGGTAAGTCAGCTGTTTAGTTTATTTTAGATACATATTTACTTACTTAACCTAAAAACTAGCCATAGTTGACGTATTGCTGTTTTTTAGTGCAATTAAGTAAATATGTGTCTAAAGTAAACTAAATTGCTGACATACCTATTGGTAGTTCTTACAATGAAAGGAAATTAAAGGGATATTTTTCTAATTCTTCTGTCTTACAGCTGATAACAAGCTTGTCTAATAGCTGACGTCATTATAATGTGAATCGAAAAAATAAAAGCGCTTACCGCCAATGATAAATGACTTAAAAAATGGCAAGTCCAGTTTTAAAACAAAAATGCGCAATATCTTTAATGGCAGGTAAATAATCCTTCACATGGTTTCCCGCACATACTATTGTTATTGTTATTAGAATACATTTTGTCAATTTTGTTTGACTTTTAACCTCAAATTCGGCTATATTTCCCCCTCCTTGTCTTTTCATCCTGTTAGACAGTGGTTAGACATCTCCCGACGCCGCTAACAACCGCTGTGAGCTGCTGTAAGACTGACGTCATTGATTTGTCAAAAAATGAAAGTGCTTACAGCTGCTGTAAGCAGCTAACAAAGAAAATATCCCTAAAACCAATGTTATAGTATTTCTCACTCTGACAGTGACAAAATTATTTAAAAATAATTAGAATCAAAATAAAGTTTTTTTCTTTACTTTTAATTGGTAATGAATATATTTGCATACTGTTGATATCTCAAAAACCAGCAATAATTGACGTATATACATTGTTATACATTTTTAATGTAAAATTGAATGCAGAGTCAAAAATGTTCTAAAATATACAGGGTGTTCCATTTAAAAAACCTACTTGTAGACACCCTGTATACTAATTTGTACTGTCAATAAAAAAAATGTATCCAAGTAAACATTTTTATGTTAAGTTTATTTTTGTATCTTGTACAGGGGCGAAGATATTTCGTGTATAAATAGAGTTGGGACACCCTGTATATTATTGAAAAAAATACACCTCTGACTCTATATGACACCTTATATTTTTACAAGTTTTCGGTATGTTTTTTTCTTATCTGGCTTTGCTTTTAAGAAAAAAGTAGAGCCTTAAACAACATAAAATAAAATTCGAAATAAAAAAATACAGGATTTCGACCTGGGTAAAGTAGAAAAATTACGATTTCTGGTACTACACGACTGTTCATTATTTTTAAGGCATATAATTATTTATTTTTATTTTTTTGTTTATCTGGATTTTTTCCTGAAAAGGAAGCTAGACACGGAGAAAAATACAAAAAACTAAAAAATTACTTTTTTATTGCCTATTTGGAAAAATATACAGTCAGTGGCATACTTTTTTGCTAAATATTTTTAGCCATGACACCTACTGAGACGCCACAGGACCCAGAAATCTTAATCCAGATAGAGCTTTACTTTTCTTTAAAAACTTTAACGCTCCGTATTTCAGAAATGAAGCAAGCCTGGACATATGTTTATAGAAAATTTAACAATTCAAAACATAAAATTTAATAAAATTTACGCACTGATGTTTAACAAAAAATATGGTAAAACAGTAATCTAAAGTATACAATACCATCAATATTCGGTGGATAAATTTATAATTTTAAAACTTAAAGATAACATTCTTGAATAAGAAATTATTTTGCAAGAAATAAGTTATGCAAAGTTCCAAAACTTTAAATTAGTTTAGCTTTTACTTCAATTTTAAGCCATTTAAATCTTTCGAAGGTATTTTAGTGAATAAAAGAAAATATGGCAAGAAAATTTATAAAGTTTTTCTCACGTATTTAAAAACTTTTAATTCTAAAAACAATTACCCATTAAAAAGTTGGTTCATTTTAACGTTTTTGGAAAATCTAAAATAATTAGTTTAAGTTTAAAATAGGATTTTGGAAAGTTTAAAGTAAGTATTGATTAGTCATATAATTAAGGATTTTTCCATAAATACCTAAAATTTAGAACACACACGGCAATGAGTAGAGGTATATCGTTAAACTGAATCTGATTCAACCGATCGGATCGAACTTAGAAACGTGTTCTAATTGGTCGATTTTAAGGTTTCGTTCGAAATTAACCAATCGGAACACGTTTTTAATTCAATCCGATCGGTTGAATAGGATTTAGTTTAACGGTGTACCTCTACCCCATGTATTCTTGCTTACTGAAAAATACAAGGGGCCTCGCCTGGTCTTACCAAAGTCCCAGTTTTGTCTAACACCGCCACTATCAGGATTTAGGTTTTGGGGGAGGGAGGCTGTCCATTAAAACCACACCACACATTTCCAAAAATAAACTTTTACTTTAGTATAATGGCAATATTTGTTCAAATTTTAACAAAAATTAAAACCCATTGTTGGTATAATGTTTTATTTAATAAGGAAGGTAAATTTAAACAAAATATTATTTGGCTTCCCTCCAGAATAAAATTAAAAAGTTTATTTATTTTTTGAGACGCAACCATTGGCCCAGTTTCCGTCTGGCGTCTTGTTAAGATTTTATTTTATTGGATTAAAATAATTTTAACCGAGTGCTAATGAATCTTTGTTTATAGATTGAAACCTTTGTATTGTAACTTAATAGTAAATATTTCATTTTTTTAAGTAATCATAACTTTTATTATATTGTGTAAGAGCAGAATAGTTCTTCATAATGTGTAAAAGTTTTAATTTTCTTAAAATATTAAATAAATTTTTAATTTTTTTCTGGAGAAAAGCCAAACAATATTTTGTTTAAATTCAATCTCCCAGAAGACAAATAAAGCATAAAATTGTTTATGTTGATGTTTATTTGGAAGATGCTATATGCATACATACAATGCATGGTCTTTAATTTTTTGGATTGATCACTCCTATTTACGGTAAAATGGGGTATTACCGGCCTAGTTAAGGAATCTTTAAGTTTATCTGCTAAGATTAGTGTCCAATTTTTTTATTTTGTGTAAATTTATTATTTTACAGGGTACTTGGAGAAGCTTTTTATTAATTTTAATAAAGAAACAATAAAAAAATATTATATTAACATCTAAAAAAATATTTAAAATAGTGAGTCCCTCTTTACCTTTACAGGCCTATCAAAAAATTATTTAATCTGACGCCTCCCTATGGTTTTTGGGAGCCCATTTTTGGCCAAAATTAATAAATACATTCAATTAAAAAACTTACAAGTAAATATTGTTTGTTTTTACAACCAATAATAATATATAATATTGAAAACTTAAAGTGTCACCTTTACACAATATACAAGGTGTCAAAGAGAAAAAAACTAATTTATTTAGATTTAATACGTTTTAAATATTTTAATAAAACTGTTAATTTAATTTTTTGACATGAACTATTCAAATTTAGTAATAACTTTTATGTATAAATTAGAGGGCGCTAACTACACAACTTTAAATTTCTATAAAAAATTACCAACTTTTTTGTGCCTCTCTAATTGTACCATCTAAGTAAACTAGTAAACTTTTTGGTATAAGGAATCTATGGTTTCTCTGTATATTATTAACTAGCGGACACCCTTTATATTACAGTTGTATGAAATAGCACCATAATAAATATTCTGGTACTGCTGCTCGCCTAAATTTGATTTTAAATCTAATATAGGCTCCAACGCTTCTTCGGCAGGGTATTTTAAAATTTCTTTTTCTTGCGAGCTTAGCATTTTCATTATTATTGCTGGCTGGCAAACACTCTTATTTACTTCTTTTAAAAGTGCTGCTAAATCGTAAGGTCCCTGTCGGCTGGGCGCTATAGCCGCAGCTTTTATTATTAATGATGTGTCTTATTAGACAATTGCGTTGCTTCCCTTAGACCTTTCCGATTTTTCCTAAAATGATAACCTGGGTCCGCCAAAACATTTAGACAGTGTAGATAAATCAAATTCAAAAACAATATTTTTTCCAACCAAGCAGAATTTTTATTTTGAACATACGCCTTGTTTTGTGCTGCTTCGCACCATCTTTTTCAAAATTGTGGCAGAGGCGACAAATGTTTGTCAGATATCTGGTTTACTGGATAGGTTAATGTTTCTTTAGATCTCTTAACTTAGGCATAGAGTAAGGAAATTATAAGAGTTACCATGGAATAGCCGATTTAAGGACAGGTCATGCGAAAACTCCCAATATAATTTTATTCGATTCTCGTTGAAATACCGCCAGTTAGTCATTTCAGTAAGCTTACGTATCTCCCCACCGCTGATGTTACACGAGGCGAGGCTTCGACCGACGCATTTAAAGTGTAAACTGGAAAAATGACAAGCCTGCCGCCAAGCCTGTCGCAAAAGCGGTACGAAAATTTTATCATGCCATGGTTTCTCTTATCCGTAGGTATGTTACTTTATGACTTAGGTAATTAAATATTTTTAAAAACCACACACAATTCTTAAAGGTGTTCTTATTAAAATAGTGCATATCTGTAAAATATTACTTAACAAAATAATGTGGAATATATCAGCAACAAATGCAGCCTTTTTTCTTAAGCTTTCAGAAATGAAACATTTTTTAGGATTATTATAAAATAAGCCAATAACCAACTTGAAACGGAAAGAAAAAAATTCTATCAAATACATATTCTTTTTTGAAAACACACTTAGTAGTTAATACAAAAATATTTTTCCAACATATATTTTAAGAACCCTATTTAAAAAAGTATAAATATATTATGTACCATCGTGCCAAAAAAAAATGGGACAACCAAATCTGTTTTTATCTGCTTATCTATTAGAATATTATGTTTGGATATTGTCAAAACAATTTAATTTTGTGCCAACAATCCTAATATTGGATATTTTTCAGTATTGTAAAAAGAACATTTTTCAAATATTTGCTTTAAAAAATTAACCTTTAATAACATATGATCGTCACTCCTAAACAAATAGCTATTTACGTTACTAGACCGGAAAATGGTATTTTACGGGTCGACGAAAAACATTTACAGGGCGAGCCGTAGGCGAGTCCTGTAGTTTTGAGGAGACCCGTAAAAATTATTTCCGGTCGAGTATCGTACATAATTTTTTTAATTGACCGGAAAAAAAACTGTGTAAATTTTTAGTGTTATATTTAAACGACAATAAGGCAAGTACAACGAGGTTCTTTTGACAAAATGTATTTTTCTAAATTACTTACAAAACTATAAATAATTAAGTGAATAGGAACTACAAACGAAAACGAATTATAATAATAATATTATGAAAGTTTACAACAAAATTTATATTACAATATCTTGAACTGTCAAATAGTAACAATTGAACTCTGACAATTTTTGTCATGGCTAACAGGATTTTTTGATATCAGGGACCGGAAAGTAAATGAGAGACCGGAAAGTAAACTAGGGACCGGAAAGTAAATTAGTCCTGTAAAATAGCATTTTCCGCTTAAAAAATTGAGTGGAAAATTCAATTTTCCGGTCAATTAAAAAAAATGTACGTTGTTTTTCTTTAGTGTTAAAGTAACGATTGTGTTATGTTCTTGGTGTGTAAGGTAACGAATTTTCTGAGAGGTTCTGTTCATTTGCTGCGTCATTTCTTTACCGACTTTATTACAATCACAGATGGTTGTTAAGTATTTCTTATACCACTTACGACGAGATTTAGAAAACGTAACGGGAAAGTATCTATTTACCAAAACACGTTTTTTTTAAATCTTAGTGTATAATAATCTAGTTGTTATGGTTAGCTTCTTTCCGGTCTGCCAAGTAAGGTCTAATTTATATTGGTAATTTGATTGAACCACATAGTGACATAATCAACCGTCTTATTATTTACTGAAACAAAATGGTGTTTTAAAATGAATCCGTTACCATTTAATTAAAACAAAAACATTAATTAAACATATAAAAGAGAATTCACGGATTTTTTGTTTTTGTTTTAGCACTGGTATGTCAAAAAAATTAATTGGTAAAATAATATAGTAACTGTGCTAACGCCGAACATTTATGGTTTTCAAAAATTATCAAGTTTAGCGAAAATATTTTTCTAGTCAGACCAAGGTGTATTTAATATAACTACCAAGTAGCATACACTCCTAGACAAAAAAAACGGTCAAAGAAGGTTTCTTTTTTAATTTAATCTTAAATATCTTTTCTGGGGCCAATATTCAGTATGGGTAAAGTTTACGAGTAGGAATAATTCAAAAATAACGGTTAAAAATAAAATAATTTTTTGTTTTGTTTAACTTTTGTAATGTTTAAAAAAGCATGTGAAGCGCTAAAATATTATTTTTTATTAAAAAAAAATCAAAGATGTCCACGTGAATGGCATGGTGTCAATGTCAATGACATATTTATATTGAAAAGAAACAAACGAGATCAGAAATAATTTTATTGAGAGTTTGTATAACAAACAACATTAATAAGAGCGTTAATAGTTTTTTTTCATTTATTTAAACAAGTAAAATAACATCGTCCATGGTAATCATAAAAATATCGGCTTCTTCAAACTCTTATTCTAGCATTACCTGAAAATGATATTTTAAATAAGGATAAATTTAATAATTTTATGGTTTCCCATTTATAATATGTTTTCATCCACAGGTGATATGGAATATTTTAAAGTATTTTCTGGTTTCTGCAAGTTTTACAACTACAAATAAAATAATTTTCTGATTTGTTTTTACAACATAAAGCCTTTAAAACTTCTTAAGAATTTCGTTGTTTTAGTATTTTAGGTCTGTATAGACAAATTATGAACACCTCATAGTTTTCGTGGGACCATAACCCAAAATGGGCGAAACCTGCAGAAAGTTAAATACGATATTTTATTTTACTGTTTCTTTAAAATATTACCTTTTATTGCTTTGGTAAAAAGTTGCTTAGATGTATGTGCAGATAAATTTTGGAAATTATTAGAAATCTCCTTCTTTTATTACCTCGCCAAATAAGCATTTTCTTTTTACCTCTGGAGGAATAAAGTATCCATTTACCAATTTATTTACTTTTGTAATGGGCAATTCTTTATCACTAATTTTTTTATTGGAGTTCTGCTTATCTTTAAGTCGACAATATCTTTTTTCGAACTTCCATTTGCTTCTTTAGTTTTTCATTTTGATGATAATTTTTATATATAGATTTTTTTAAAATCATTTTGTAACATTTGGCTTGATCCTTTTAAACTACCTTTTTTAACAATTTTTTTAATAGCTTTTACTGTTATCAACTTCGAAAAAACTTGAATCTACAGAAAAACTAAAATTTACAGTCATATTATGTGTGATGATTTCATTTGGTTTATTCTGATAATTCGAAACATTTTCCTTTTCTGATTCAGGGGTTTGTTTATTTGCATTTTTTAAAATTAGTTTTTTTGTTTCTGTACTTTCTCTGTTTTTCTACCCATTGTTTTCTTCTATATATCTTTTTCAATTAGAGAGGTCACCTTGTATCTTTCGTGATCTTTTCTTCGTTGTTCCTCCCGTTTTTTCAACAAATATGTAAATTATTAGAAGCTCCCATAATGGCGCCATGTTAGAGGCCGCTTAAATGTAATTTTTTTACTAACACCAAATAGACTTCCAGAACAATGCTGATTTTTTGGTCATCAGTTTGGACGCTGGCCTGGCTGAATGTATGAAGCGACAAATTATAAGTACTGTTTACGTGTGTAATCGATGGAAATTCCACGAAGCGTGCGTTCAAACTGATGACCAAAAATTTAGCATTGTTTTGATTGCCTATAGTGAAACTACAATTGTTTTTGGTTTTAGCAAAGACAATTGTAGTTTCACTACTAAAACTAATAATTTTTTCAAAACAACTTAATTTTTAAAAAATCCCAGGGACTATATATTTTACCCCAATTTAAGAATGGCTCTTGGTTTTTTGACCGATTTCAATTATCGTTTCGTCCAGTGGTAGTTTCCTTCATTAAGATTATTATTTACTATAAGAATTGCAAAAAGTTTTATAGGATTAGGTGTTATACAGAAAAGAGCCAAATTTTGCATTTTGACCTAAATTTTTAAACTTTCTTTGGAATAATTTACTTACCAGTGTCATGAATTTTAAAGCCCCATCTTTTCTTAATTGTTTATTCGAACAGGAAACACAATGTTTTAAAAAAGGCAATAAAATTTGTGTGTAGTTATACTTTTACAGCTTTTTTAATTAAATATTTATAATAAAAATAAATATAAATATTAGTTTGTTAGGTTGGTGTGTAGTTTCTAAACAAGTATTTAGATTTTTGTTATCTCTTTAGAAAGACAGGGTATGACAAAAAGTGTGATTAAGAAAAAAACACCCTGTATATTATATCACTAGTAAAAAGATCTTTAGAAGACCAGTAAAAAATACTACATTTTAAATACTTATCTTTATTAGTTTTGGAAATGACCATCATGATTAAATTGCATTGTTTTTTTTTTTTTTAATGTATCTTCTTTCAGAATAGTGAAATTGTAACGTTAATTTTACAGGATGTTCAAAAATTTGGGTGAAAATGCAGCATTTGGCCCTTCCCTGTATAGCACCTAATCCTATAAAACTTTTTGCAATCCCCATATTAAATTATAATTCTGATGAAAGGAGCTACAACTGCACCAAAAGTTAATTGAAATCTGTCAAAAAGCCAAAAAGTTCTTAAAGATTGAATTTAAACAATTTTTTTGTCCAGAGGTGTAAAAAAGCAAAAAAAAGAAGAAAAAAATACAGTAATTTTATTACATCATCGCTCATACCGCCTAACCAGAAATTAACATAAAAAGCTTCTTACCACGAAGACGTTCTTTTGCGAGCTACATTGGCACCAAGAAATTGCCTCAGGTATGTTTGATGTTAAATAGTTAAATACATAGACTGTTCCATAAGAGTTGTTGCAGGGATGAAACGTACAATTTTAAGTTTAGGTCGTGACGGACTGACATGCCTTTTTGTATTGCAAATGTAAGAATCCTTCTTTATCCTTAGGACTTCGTGCATCAGTTTATTAATAGTTTTTCTGTCTTATTTTTATAATTATTCTGTTCTGGTTTATTCTCACGATTAAAGAGATAGCCGCAGACCTTTTTTTAGAAAAAGAAATAGAGAAATTTGTTTTACAATTTATAAAATTTTATTGCTCAAAGAATATACAGGGTGTTTAGGTTGTAAAAAAATATTTTTTAATACTCTAAATATTCTTTATCCAATTCCAATGGCGTCTTAAGCGGCCATTGAAAGAATATTACTAACAAAAAAAAAATGGTACACTACTGACTGTGTAAATGTATGTACAATTTTTGTGTTTTTTTAAATTTAAGCAAATGAAAATAAAAATGTTGTTTCCTATTTTTTTCGTAATCACTTAACAACATATTTTTAGATCATAAAGGAAGTTATGCAGGAACTTTTTCTTTTAAAAATAAGGTTTTTTAATTTTTCATTACCAATTTTCTAATAACAACAATAAATACTTATTTAGATAAGATTTATATCTGGTCTAACAACTTTAACTAAAATCAGTGCTTTTGAAATTTTTTAGTTCTTTGAAAATTTTAACACCCTGTATTTTGAGAACGAGATATTTGTGGACCCATGTTCATGCATGAACTTTTCTTTATATTTTCTGGTGTAGAATCTGCCTTAAATTTTCTTAACAACATTTTGTAATACTCTATATAATCTCCAATGAAAAATTAGCAAACAATAATGATAGCGATATCCCGCTTATTCATTTAGGTTTTTTACGGGCTGCAGTGCCAAATTTATTTTAACTTGTGCAACGAAGCAATCGGTTCAAATAGGAGTGACCACACTTTTGGGGTTAGCTCAAAGTCCCTGTAGATACATTTTTAACTGTCTTAAATGCAATACATATTTTTTGCTTACATTCCTCAAACATGTTTTCTATTTCGTTTTACTATACCGATTGTTTTTTAAGGTAGTTTCCTCCTATAAGCTTTTACGGTCAATATTATTTTATTTTGCTACCTTAAAACAATCTTAGATATATGTAAATGTGCATTTGTTGATTTAATTACTTGTTTTCTACCACTTCCTGTTTAACCGGAAATGATTGCAACTTTTAGAATATTTAATGGCACTATATGTATTATAACTTACTTCAATAGTATAAAACATTCTAAATTCAATGACTTCTTACATGTTATTTGACACTACTGCTGTGATTTAAGCGATTAATGGTAGGTTTATTAAACATAACAAAACTCATTCTAAAGCCACCCTCGGACGGTCAATATTATTGTGGCAGTATTAATATTTTATATTAATCAATATAATAAATTGCGTCAATAATATTGCTTTTATAATATTGACCGTGTAAGGTATTGGTTAGTTTTATCAAGTCGTTTGTAGAAAAGTCTTACTTGAAATACCGCCCATGTGGTAAAATAATTTGGAATGAAATGCTCTTTTAGGATATGCTAACGACTCACCATCCTTCAACTAAAAAAATTAAACATAAAAAGGCTTTTAAAACTTATACCCCACCGGAAAAAGTAGTAAAAGACCAAAGACGATTGATTTCTTTTTCTAAGGCTACTTGACCTAAAAATAACCAATTTGACAGCAGAAGCGAGGTAAAGTGTCATTAAAATAAGAATGTCATAAATTATGGTAATAAAATAAAATATACCGGTGGTGCCATTTAAAATTTAAACGTTGCAGTCATTTTTATTAATACCAAAGGTAATAAAAAGAAGTAAATAGCTATTTGTAACAAGTATCTATATTTTATTTTTTCCATCTTGAGAAGTAACATCCAGTACCTATCATGTGAAATAAGAGCCTATACCTTATAATTTCATTAAATAAATAGTGTTAGGCCAAAAAAAAAGTTTCTGTTAAAAAGAATAAACTTACAACTTCTGTCATAAATTAAAAAATTATAAATGTCTCATTTTTCGATTTGCTACCTCAACTAACCAAATTCTTATATATTCGTGTAAGCTCTTAGGTCATAAAATATACTTTATTGCTAGAAATGGCCGGAGATCAATAAGTTTTTACAAACAGTTTAATAGAACTCTTGATAACTATTTAAAAATCAAAGTAAATGACCAACAAAGTGACTGAGGTTACTGTATATAGCCGTTTTTATTTGCATATCCCTCCGCAATTCACGAAGCAACTGAAGCAACACCTGCTATAGTTAGTTTTGGAAGAAGAATTAATTGTGCCTTCCAGTTAACTTACTTACTGGACGACCTTACACTAATAAAGAACTAGCAGAAGACTATATTAGTCAGTTTAGTAATTAGCTGCAAAAATACACGACGAGGTTTGACTTGAAAGCTAAACATCAGAGAGTTATCGTCGATAAAAAATTTTGATTAAACATTCCAGGAAGAACCAAATCGCGTTCATCGAAAGCTCGAAAGTCATGGAAGAGGCCTATAGAATAGTGATCGGCTTAATGATCTGGTGTACAGAATCCAGAGGTGTCCACAGGCAAAAATGAAGGTGGTACATCTAAAAGGCTAAGCCGGTAACAAGACCGTAAAGATTAATCGAGACGATTAAAACTTGGGAGTGGGTGATGTTACGGATTTTAAAAATATATGTTTAGTTTATAGAACTGTATCAAGTTAAGGATATTTAATTTGGTTGACATTCTGTATCGTTCTTATTTTTAACTTTTAAATATAGGTATTTAATTTTTATTATTATTATTTTTAATCTTATTATTTTTGTTTAAGAAATCCGTGGTTCCTTTGTGTATTATTATTTAGTGGACACTTTGTATAATGTTAAATAAGAGCCCACACCCAATTATGTTATAATTTAATAGAATAAATAGTGTTAATCGCAATTAACAGCTTTGGTTAAAAATAATACAATTACATCCTCCATCATAAATTTAAAAATAAAATAAATAAATTTAAAATGCTCGCTTTTTTCGCTCTGCTTCCGAAACCAACCATATTACTTATTATATTCTAATAAAATGCCTCAGGTCATAAAATATACTTTACCGCTAGAAATGGCCAAACAGCAATTAGTTTTTACCAAAGGTAAAGAATCGCTTTTGCTAAATGAATTGACTGAAGATAAGTTGTTACTTCGCGGTCGTTACGAATGCGTGGAAAATAAATTTTTACAGACAGCAAAAAAATTAAGTAGGTTTTCCAAGACGACGCACAGTGCAACGATCCGTGGACAGAAATATATTTTTAGCAAAACACCTATTTTTTTTTAATATTATACTTAATTGGCCAATTGATTAAAGCCTAAAATTATAAATTTGTATGTGCACGCTTATTGACCTTTATCGCATTAAAGAAATGACAATTGCTGGTGGTATATTAACAATTTTATCAGTTTCTATTTTGCCCACGTTACATGGAGTAGTACAAAAAAGAGGCCTTACTCCGTATCTCGCAAGAAAGAAATTTTTCTCTAATTTATATTTTCTGTCTACAGGGTGTTTCGGGAGGAAAGGGCAATATTTTGGGAACACGTTCAGAAGGTCAAAATATGAGAAATTAACTCATATGTTTTATTCCGATTCTTAACCGTCTCTGAAATAATCAGTTCTAAAGTTTTTTTGTAACTATGTTTTATTTTAAAATCAACATAAACTATACTACTAAAACAGGAAAATTCCACTAGTTCTGGTTAGTTTTTGAAAATACCCCCATTAACTTTAATACAAGCTGCAGCATACTCCCCATGAGTGAATGTGTGAGGCATTACGTATGGAGCCTTTTCTCTTTTCGGTTCGAAACGCCCAGAATTAATCAAACTAACAACCAAGCTTGTCAAAACTATCAGTCAATTAAATTAGGTATTGACAACCAATAAAATACCTACAAACTGGAGAAATACAAGACTTTCTAATTACTCCAAAACTTTATAAAAAATAACTTTAGAACCGATTATTTCCGAGACGGTTAGGAATCGGATTACCACATATGGGTTAATTTCTCCTATTTTGGCCTTCTAAACATGTTCCCAAAATATTTCCTTTCCTCCCGAAACACCCTGTATTTCGAACTCCCTACCGTCTTTCGGCTCGTTCCGCACTTACCAATGGGCACAATACTAACGCCTGGAAATAGAAAGGCGATTTGGATCTTTCTTGTCATTTATCCTTTTCTATTTTATGGCGTTTGTATAAAGTGATCTTGCTCTTCTGGACGCTTAAATTCTTTTATAAGCCGAAACATTGACGACATTGCAATTTGTGATCGCAATAATAAACACATTTTTATTTGGTGTTTTTGAAAATAATGTACAGTGCTTGTTTAAAGTCAGGACCCCTCCCTTCTGACTTGAATTGTTTGGTAATTTTTATGAAAATTTTAGGACTTTACTAAAACAACATAGACCAAATTTTAGACAAGAAATGGCACATATAAATGTTAAACTGACAGCTGGGCGCCATTTTGAAATAAAAATTAAATAAAAAGGGGGGTCTTGTGGCACATCATTTTAAAGCTCCTGACAAGTTCTTTATAACCCTAAAATATAAAGGTAATACCTTTACCTAACACAAAATGGCGGTACTTTAAGAAATTACCTAAATACCTGATTTGAATGGCCATATCTTCAGAACTAATAATATATCTTTTTAATGGTGATATAATATACAATATACAAATCCATACTTTTTGTACTACCCCTTATAGTGTCACCAATAATACCATTAAATAAATCCTTAAAAGAGCTTTAAGAAAAAACCACAAAAAGTGTATCTAACTTTATTAGATTCGGAAATACGGCCATCTAAATGAGATATTCAGGTAATTTTCAAAGTACCGCCATTTTGAAGTAGGTACAGGTATTGACTTTATATTCTGGGGTTGTAAAGTACTCGTCGGGAGCTTTAAAAGGTTGCCACAGGACCCTCTTTCCATTTAATTTTTTCTGTAAAATGGCGCCCAGCTGTTCGTTTAACTTTTATATCTGTCATTTCCTATCTAAAATTTGGTTTATGTTGTATAACTAAAGTTCTCAAATTTTCATGAAAAAATACTAAAGAATTTAAAAGTTAAGAAAGAGGGTCCTGAATTTAAACAAGCACTGTATTTGTTTATGTTATGTTGTTATATTGTATTTTGTTAAAACTTTAACTTTTAGACGAGGTGTCAGCTCACTAATTATTTTTTTCATGAAATTCAAACAGTCTAAAACACCACTTAATTTTAACTTTTTCTAATTCAAAGGGATTAATATAATATTATATATTCTGCCGCTAACTCTCTCTCTTTTATACGCAAATCTTGTCGCTGTTTTTCAGTGGCGTAGCGTGCCTTTAAAGGGTCCCTTATCACACTGAGTTAGGGGGCCCAAAAATAAAAATTGAAAAAAAAGGACTTTCCAAAAGCATTGTTTCTCCTATTTTAGTATTGCTTTTTTCGTTTCTATCAAAACAAAAGGGCACTACTTTCCCAATTTGGGGGCACCCTAAAGCCCGGTGGCCCCGTATCATTGATACGGCTAATACGGCGGTAGCTACGCCCCTGCTGTTTTTTCTCCTCTAAATTTCTATACAAAATAGAAAAAAGCTAGATACATTTTAATAAAGCAAAAGAAACTATTAAAATCCGGAAATTGAATGGACTTGGACTGTTTAAAATATGAGTGAATATCCAAATAAATGAAACATATAGAAAACATAGGTAAAAAACATATGTATTTTAAGAAATAACAAATACATTTTTCTATAAAGGGCGCATTTTTTCATAAGAACCCAACGTTTTTAGGTCCAGTAGTCTATTATTTTTCCACTGCCAAAGATTTACGAACTATTTAGAAAAATTGGTACAGAGTACAGACAAGAAATAGAAAGAAAATTTCTTTCCTGTCTATTTCTTTTTCTATCGAATTACAAAGTTCGGGAGCAGTGTTTTTATCGGTTTTATACAGGGTGATCATTCTTAAGTCGGCACTATTGATAACTTCCTTTTATTGGAGATACGAAGTCGGTTAAATTAGTAAAGTTGTAGTACTTTTTCTGGTAATTTACGTGCTGCCAATCGAAAAACAATTGAACATCGGGTTGTTTATTTATTACAAAAAATTTACTTTTTTAAATAAAACACCCTGTATATTATATTACCATTCGAAAGATCTATCAAAGAGCTTTAAGAGAGGTCCACATGTGATATCCAATTTTTAATAGTTTCGGAAATATGGCCATCCTCGGGAATTTAATACTAAACCGGTATTTTTTAAAGTAAACACTTTGTATATTAGATTACCATTAAATAGATATTTTAAAGAGCTTTAAGAAAATACCAAATTTGATATATCTATCTCTTATAGTTTTGGAAATATGGCCATCCAAAACTAAAAATAGTAGATATAGTGTCTACTGTACCTTCGACACTAAACTTAGAGCTTATGGTTTAGACTTCTAATGGAAATTTAACATCATTTTCAGATTTAAATTGCATTTTTTTTTAATTTTAAGAGATAGAGATATGAACTGTGGTTATTTCTTAAAGCTGTTTAAAATTTTAAATTGTAATATAATATTCCATATCCTTATAATATATATATTATAAAAAAATACATTCTTTTGTATGAAATCATTGTTTTTCGGTGGCCGCACGTTAATAGGAGAAAAAATTACTACAACTCCAATAATAAGAAAGTTAGCAATATTGCCGACTTAAGGATGATCACCCTGTATGATGGAGGCGACAAATACAGGTAAATTTCCTAATCAGCGGCGGACCCAGCGTGGAGCCGTGAAGCGACCGCTCCAGCACCAGTTCGGGAGGGGCGCAAAATGAAAGTAAGAAAGAAAGTACTAGTGTGCAAGTGTGCTGTTCTTAAATGTTGGGTTGTAGCCTAATTTAAATAGTACATAAGGAGGGGCAAAAAATAAAGGAAGGGAGCGGCAATTTTGAGGTGAAGCCCTTTTTTTTTGGTCTTTACTTTTTATTAAGTGTTTTTTGTGTGTTTATTTTACATGGGGGGCGCAAACTGAAGAAAAAATGGTTTGGATATAATATAAAATTTAGAAAAAATATAGATTAATAAACTTATGATTTTTATTAATGTAGTATATTAAATTGTTTTACTGAGTGAAAGAAAAATGGTTTAACAACGAAGAAAACCGTAATTTCATATTTTCCTCAATTCAATTCGTAATTCGTAATTTTGAATAGGTTTTGAAAGAATGGTTTTATGTAAAAAAAATGTGCTGGGGGAGGGGGAGTTTCCACACGAAATTTGGATACAGGGTCTCACAAGACGTCCAAAATTCTCGAAAAGACTTCCGCGTGGGGTGTTCGCCAATGCCATATTTGAATTCAGCTACCCAAAAATTTTCCGGGCGCCGAGTTTCTTTTCTTCTTTACATAAATTTGAGGAAGTCCCACGGAGATGACGGTCGTCGGCGTTCCTGAGCTTTAGGTGTGCGGAGGGTTAATTTGAACATAATAATCTAATCAACGACCGCAAAAACTTTTTGGTACCTGACCTAGGTCAGTTCTGACTCTTTATTTACAAAATTATTAGATTTTTCAAAGGGTATCTCAAAAATGAGCAAGCAAATATACATTTTTGGCTGCAGCAATAAAACTTTCGGTTTGTATAAGGCTAAAATTAGGTACAAATTATTTTTTGGAAGCGAATGCAAAAACCGAATTTTGATCCGTCCTGTTCTAAAAATTTTGAACTTTTGCCCTTTTTATTGCTTCATTGCCTTGACTAATATTAAAAACGAGTAGCGTATAATTGAGGGGTTTCTCATAAAAAACGAAAAAGTCCAAATTTACCGATATTGGTATTAGGGCGGGAAAGTGCCCTCTATTTATTTGTACATGTCCTAAGATTATTAGTTTACACAAAAACCAGACATGTCACAGAAATTTAATGGGTACTGTATTATTTTTTCAGCAAGAACATAACAAGTCAACAATAATTTCCCGCCATAATCTCAAAATTGGTAAATTTGGACTTGTTCGGTTTTTGTGAAAAACCGTGTATAAATTATTTATATACAAATAAGATTACGCCCTTTTAAAAGCATACAGGGCAAATACTTTTTTTTAACTTTTAACCATCATCATTTTATCCATCTAGGGTGTATTGGCAACAATAAATAACAATGGTTACCCAAAGTTATAGCTTGACCCTTTTTAATATTTTCTTTTTTTTATTGTCTTGATAACTTAATTATTAAAACTAAAGCATTTTTGTATTAAAGCTTATCAATAGTGGTATTCGTAATTCGGCTTATTCCATAATAACAAAATTTTACAGAAGCGACAAAACTATTTTAGAAATAATATTTAAACAATTAAAAGAGGTTTTTTTACATTTTTAAGTATATTAATGTGTTTGGAGATATTTTAAATAAACAAACCATACTATAGACTTTTTTTTATTTTATATTTTATAACAGATCCGAGTAACTAACCCTCGTTTTGAAGGAAAATTGAGTTAGCCAGTTTGCAAATTACGGTATTTCTATGGAGACAATGTAATACATTGTCAATATTTCTAAAACTATAATTTGAAATAAACATTCTTAAGACTAAAAGGAAATTACTTAATATCTTATTGGTATTAAATTAAATAAACCTAATTAACCAATACTTATTCTTTGGTTTCTTGTAGCAATTTTGCCTTGCTTTACTAATACTTAATTAAAATACAAATGATATAGTCCTTTTTTTATTTATGGACAAAGGATTTTTCTTTGTAAAATTTAATTTGAAATTGCCTTTATTTGAACATCTCTTTCAGCACATTCATCACATGGAGTAATCCAATTTCCACGTTGTAATTGGTAATAAAAGTATCCGCGATGGTTAAATTTTAATAGCTTTAAAGTTATAGAAATAAAACAATTAACATTGGCCTACATCACACCATAAATTGGCCAGCCAGGTCTCCTGATATTTCGCCCAATGACTTCTTCCTCTGGGGCCATTTAAAAAGCATGATATACAAGGATAAAAATTACTCTAATCTGGATGAGTTAAAAAATGTTATTTCCGCAGAATGCAATAAAATTTCAATTTACTAGTTAGCCAATGTAAGAAGACAATTTTATGAACGTCTGGGTTATTGTCTAGCAGTCAATGGAGGAATATTTGAAAATTTTCTTAAATCTTAAGTTTATTTTTAACATATTAATTATTGTAATAATATTAATAATTTATTGAAGCATGTAAATATTATAAGAGTCATAAGTTCTAGTTTAGTTTAACTTAACTTAATTCGTTTGTATAAATACAACTTTAATCTTTTCACTGTACGATTTTTTGATATTAATAAAGCAGTAAATTTCAAAATGACAACGTGATGTCACGCTAACTGGTATTTTTATTGTTGTTCATAAATATGAGGCGATAATAATGTAACAATTTTTAAAAATATATTAGCATCTAACTAGCAAACGGGTTAACCGAAAAATCTAGTTTTTACCATGGTCGTAGATTTGCGTGCTCTTCAATAAACTTCAATAGAACTTTTCTCTAAAATAATTAGGGGAGCCAATAATTGACCCCATTAAAAATTACATGGGATTTCCTATGTCCCGCCCGGCGATGCATCACCCTGTATATTTTTTCGATAACATAAAAAAATATCTATTGCTGTCTTGGGCTTGGTATGGCACTTTCATACGTAAAGTTTAAGCACCCGGGTTTTATAAATAACCTATAATAATTTTCCGTTTGTACCTAGCCAAAAACTTAAAGGACATACTTTATGTCCTTTGCATGTATCCTTTGGAATTCCACAGGGAGTTATTTGAGGCCTTGTCCTTTTCCTTGTGTATTTTGGCAAGTTTCTCAATAGTATCAGTTTATTTTGATGACATTCACTTAGGATGTAGCTTCTTACAATCCAACATTTCATTGTCAGATATAGGTATGGTAAATTGAGAAAGAGTTTGAGTAGCGCATCTAGGCAGCGCAATTTAAAACTAAATGGAAAGAAATGATTGACGAAAAAAAATGCATTTGGCTTATGTTGTATTGAAAAGTTCTGTAAATGTGCATTTAAGGAGGGAGATTCCTGTAAATGCCTACATTTTTATTGATTTCCATTTTTTTTAATGAAAGAGTCATTATATATTTTTAAATACGGTATGTAGTAGGGTTCGACTGAAACTGGTTGGCCATGGCTACAATTTCGGCCGAAACCAAAAATTTTTTGATGGGTTCTAAAAAATTAGGGCAAAAAGATAAACAAAAAAGGCCTTGCTTTTAAGACTTTAAATACCAAAACTTCGGGCCTACATATACTTTTTTATGGGGTGGGGGGTGTTATTTAGTGTTATCAATTTTAAACAGCAAAACAAAAAAATAAATATGGCCTTGGTTTTGAAAACCCTTGTGGTTTATTCTATTTTATTATTTTTTATATTAAGATAGCGTTGCCGTGAGAAAAGAAGTTAGGAGAAAGCACGTCAACTTTCAAAATCAGTTTCGGTGTCGGACAATTTCTGCCGAAACCGAAATTTTGGTTGGACACTAGTATGTGGTTTACACAAATATTAAAATAATATAAGTTTTTTGTTTATTTTAATTATTTAAAATGGCGGCTTTATGCGAAATTCTTTTACTAGATTAGATTAAATTAGCTTGAAGGTGAATTGTAATCCTCTAACAGTGCAACCTGCTCAGGTTTATTGTGTATCCTCCATCCCTATGTTAGAGCACATTATTCAAGCCGGTCTTTTTAATCAGACTCCACAAGCTGGAAACTGGCTCCTTGGTAAATGTTGCTGCTAGGTTTTTTCCTTACCCAACCTTGCAAACCGCAGACGACAAAGGGCTTCACAGTAGCACCATATGTATTTTGCGGTTTCTTCTTCTTCCTGGCAGAACCTGCATAGGTTTTCTTATGCCAGGCCTATTGTTTCCAGGTGTTTATTCAGTCTGCAATGACCTGTTGGTTGATCCACTATAATTCTTACTGCCTTCCGGTTGTAATTCCTAAGGTTTTTTGTAAATTCCGGCCAGTATGCCTTTATGATTTTTTTTGCCTGACACTGCTCTGGTGTTTTTAACTACCAGTCTTGGGATTCCCTCATGATCCATGATCTAATAGATGACCTTACTTGGTATGACGGAATACCACAGTAGGGCTCGGGGCCTACCATTGCCCTGCCAGCACCTTCCTTTGCCAACTTATCGGCTTCCCCATTGCCCTGGTGGCCCTCATGGCTTGGTGCCCAGGCAATAGTTAGCTTGTTAGACGCACCCACCTCTTCCAGGGCGGTTACGTAGTCCTGCACCAGCTTAGAGCTGATCTTGCATGAACTGACCGCCCTGATGGCTGCCTGGCTGTCCAAATAAATACCTATGGTTTTACCCATGTAACTTCTTCTGACGATTTCCCTAGCACATCGTTCTATGGCTACAATTTCCGCCTGGAAAATTGTAGGGTGTTGTCCGTCTCCTTAGTCCGTTTTGGAGCCCTCTGTATACCAGATTAGGTCGGCTTTAACGGTAGGGCCTGCCTGTCCTTTCTATTTGGTATAATTGTTTGAAAACCTTTGTTTAGTCAATAGCTTAGTACCATTTTATCCGAAGGTATCTCACACAGTGAGTTGACTTCTTGGTCCTCCTTAAATCTTCATTATATGGCCCTTTCCTGTCTTATAATAGGACTTTGGCCTTGTTTGAGACGGTATTGTACCGTTTTTACCTTACCCTGTATGAATATGTGAAGTGGCGGTAGGTTAAGCAGCACTTCCAGAGCTACATTAGGGGTCGATTTTATGGCCCCCGTTATACATAGACAAGCAAGTCTTTGTATACTTTGTAATTGCCTTGTTGCCGTCTTTTGTAGCGTCTTTGCACCCCAGGTAATTGAACCGTAGGTTATCATTGCATTGGTCTAACAACCATTTTGTACATCCAGTGGTTCATCTTTGGGCTGAGTCCTCAATTTTTGCCACAAAGTCTTCGGCATCTATCCAGGGTAATTTTTGCCTTTTGAGTGACTTTGCTTAGGTGTGGTCCCCAGGTCAATTTTTGGTCAAAGATGACTCCTAAATATTTGACTTCTTTTGAAAAGAGTATTTCCACTCCGTTGAGTCTGAGAGGTCTTAATCCTTCCAGCACCCTTCTTTTTGTGAAAGGGACGGTTATTGTCTTATAAGGGTTGACTGAAAGTCCCTCCTGTTTGCACCATTCATCAACGATGTCTACAGCGTTCTGCATTCTGCCTGATATGTATGATGATGGCCCCCACTGACCACAGTGGCCTGGTCATCCGCATACCCTAGGCAGTTGTACCTTTCACGAGTCAGTTTGTTTAGAAGTTTTTCCACTAGGACTGCCCAATATAATAGCGCCTCCCTGTGAGCAGCCCCTTTTTACTTAGCCTCCATTGGTACTGCGCCTAGGGTGGATATAAAGACCCTATTCCTCAGACTTGACTTTTGCCATATTTTGGGTATGTAGCCCAGTACACAATCTCTAAAAATTGGCATAAATGTGGCATTAGAATGTCCCGCCTTTTTGCTTTAACATTGGGAAGATTCCATCTAGGCCGGGCGATTTAAACGGCTGAAATTTGCCCAAAGCCCATTTGATGAAGTTGTAGTTTACCACCTCAGCTGCTTTTTTCCAGTCCACTTTCTTTGGGCGTTTCGGCCTCTCAGTGGGTTGAATTAGCCCTGTTGAGTTGGTGATTATTGAAGAGACTGGGAAATGTGTCTTTATTAGCAACACCAGGCTTTCCTCCGTTGTGCCCACGTATGAGCCAGATGGCTCTCTTTAGCAGGCCGGGTTTTTAATCGCTACCCTCTTTTGCCATGATTCTGTGCACTCTAGCGCACACGGGAGTTTCTGAACTTTCCTCGCAGAATTTCTCCCCTTTTTGTCCTGCGGATCTCTTTGTTGTACTGCATAAGTTTCGCTTTGCACGAGAGTAGTGTAGGACGGCACCTATGTGTGGGAATTTTTGGGGACCATGGGAAAATTGTGGTGCGGGGGCGTGGCGCGTGGGAACTGACCGTGGGAAAATTGTGGTGCGGGGGTGTGGCGCGTGGGAAAATTACGGTTTACAGGAATCTTGTGTGACGCATTATTTAGGGCGTGGTCAATCTGTCAAAAATCACGTGACCTTGAAATGGCGCCTGTCAGCTGTCACCTGTTATATTTCGTGAATCACGTGGTGTATGCTTACGTGTATGAGATGTATCGTAGGGTCTTACGCATGCGTTAAAAAATGGCGCCTGGCAGCTGTCACCTGTCATATTTCGCGAACCACGTGGGGTCTGCTTACGTGTATGAGATAAGGTCTTACGCATGCGTTAAAAACAGCGCCTGTCACCTGTCACTTGTCATATCTCGCAAATCACGTGGTGTCTGCTTACGTGTATGAGATAAGGCATTACGCATGCGCGAAAAATGATGTCAATATAACCTAGAAATAAGGCGTTAATTGAAACGACTGACTAAATTTATACGGATAAGCTCCGGGCCCCACGTTTAGGGCTCAGGGCTTCACGTCTAAGCCCTGGGGGCCCCACGATCACAGTGAAGTTAGCTTCATACGTCATATACTTAAATTAGTCAACATAACTTCAAACTTATCTTAGCGTCTCACGTATGACATAACCTAGAAATAGGGTATATTATTGATTGACAGAACCTCGCAGACACGTGGTTTATTAAATATATAGATAAAATGGTGAAGGTGAAATAATTAAAGTGATAAAAAAATATAGGATCTTGGACATGCCATTTAAACACATGTAAATTTTGTAGTCAAACATGGACAAAGAAGTAACCTATGGACAATTAAGTATATATTGGACAAAATCTCATAGCGTTTATATGGGAATTTTGTTAAAGATAATGGTCTAAGTCTGATATGGACAGGGGAAATTTCGACAAGAAAACAATATATTTATTTTAACGTACATTATTTATTCTACTAATTCTTAAATTACAAGAGACGAATAAGTCTTACAATTGATTCTCTTTGTAATTCAGCTTTTTATTTAGTCCTAACTCTAACAGTTGTTTAATTAATCGTTGCTTTTCAATTTGTTTTTCTTTGTACATTTTCCTGATGAAAAGTCCTTTTTCTGTTTTGTAAAATTCTCTTCGTTTTTCATTAGCTTGTTGCCTTTTTCTAACGCCTTCATCGCCTCTGGCACAACAGCAAGTGGATTTTTCATGAAGTTCGTAGGGTGATGTGTAATTTGAAATATCTGAAACTCCATTTGAAGCAATTATTGATATTTCATCTCGAACAGCGCCACATCGTTTTCCTCGTAAATGTAACCAATCTTCGTTAAAACATTTTCTAGAGTAATGAGCATGAGTAGTTCATTATAAACCATCGAGATCTCATCTTAGGGGTTTCTGACCATCTGCACAAGCAATGTATCGTAGTACGCCGATTGCATGATCCAAACACAAAATTTTTTAAATGTTGTTTTGGAATGAAGTCTTTTTCCAAGTACGGCACCGTTTTTTGCTGTATTTTAAGAAACGGTGCCGTATAGTGGAAATTTGCCATTTTCATTTTGGTTGTATATTTTGCAAGGATTTCCAGTTGTTAATGTTTTTGGTTAGTTTAGAGACTTCACATATTATTGGTTCGGACTCGTTTTTTAGAGATTTTGATAGTGTTTAGTCGAATAGTTTTCAGTATTTCGTGTTTTTATGTACATATGATACAGATGAGTGTCCGCTAATGGTACACAGAAAAACCACAGATTACTTATGCGAAAACACCCTTTTAGAATTTAAACAAACATACCTATATCCAAAAGTTAATGATAAGGAAGATACGGCCCATATAACATTTTTTGCCGGCGTTGTACATTTAATTTACTGGCATTGCCAACACTCTTTAATGGCAAGGCATTGGCAAAAAGGTATCAAAAAGACGCGAAAGTGGGCAATTGGCCGTTATTAGGCCACGTGTTGCAGATAAAGTGATGGCATCCGTCATTAATAAGTTATTGGCAAGAAAATGCGTTTAAGATGATGGCGTCCATCATTAATAAGTTATTGGCAAAAAGATAACAAAAAGACACGAAAGTGGGCAAATGCAGATACTCCCAAGCAGCAAGCTGACGTCTTATTGACGAAAATTGTCGCATATACTTTTTTTTAATAGCTAAAATGATGCGATATTTTATTTGAAAATTAAAATAGGAAAAAACTCCTTACTGCATGCAATTTCCTTGCAATGCAAAGTACCATCTCTCGGAACACTGTCGAACTTGGAGATGCAGATTTTTACACTAGCCGAAGATATTTCTTTCAAAGCTAAGTGAGATCACCTACCGCAGACCGCTCTCGGATTATTCTTGTCTAATGGGTACGTTTTAGACGATAAAAAGCGAAGATATTGCAGAAACGTAGTAGTTTATTGTCCATTACGCCATCTATCGGTATGTCAAAAAACTATTAAATATATATAATATTTTTTATTAACACGTCTTTAAAACTTTTAATAAAGTTTTAAACAAAATGTTTACAGCTCCTAACAGTCTACTTGAATATCTTGCCTTTTCGACTAGCCATCACCAATTAATCACACAACACACACTTATTAGGTAATGAATACATTTAATTATGTCTATTAAAAAACTATTTTCTTTAAAAAAGAAACTAAAAAGCTAGAAAACCACGTAGAAAACAAATGCACAAAGCGGTCACCTTCGGTCGAAATTAACGTAGCTAATTTTACCATCATTTTATTTTTATTCGCTCTAAAATACATAATAAACATTTTGTTTGACCTAATTTTTATTTGCATGATTTTTAACAATAAAATGTTATGAAAAGGCCATTTCCTTTAAACTATGTAAAAAAACATAAAATAATGTTGTTTAGCTGCCATTATAAATAAAACAGATAAAAAAAAATTGCTTTAATGTTAGTTAAATACCAATGTTAATAATATGGTTTAAAAAGTATGAATATGCGTTGAAGGTTTGCCTTCAAAAATCCAATATTTATTTGCCTGCAACAAAAACGCGTGCTTTATTTAATCAGGATTGGTATGTCGCCATTTTTGTATGCTTGCCGGCAATTCGCCTGCATGTAAAATTTATTGACAATTAAGTGTTTATTTAGGGTTGACTTTTTAATGCGTATATAGTGTTTGCTGGGGGGTGTTAAGAGATATTTTTTATTCATGCGTTTCGATAATTTTTGATATGTTTTAAACATTTTAATAAAACTCGGTATCCAGGAATTTTTAGATATCAGCTATTTATATCTGCGCAGTTGTAATTATAGCTAATACGATGTTATTGAAGGTATTACATACTTTCGGGTGCACTGAACAACTAAAACGTGAATACTTTAAAAACGGTTGTCAAGACCGATTCTTACTAAGTATACCTTTTTTGTGCAGAAAGCATAGCGAAGCTTACTAGTTTACATACATACAGAGTAGTAACAAAAAAATGGGTAGTTTTAGAGAATTTTAAATAGTGTACACATTGCCCTCTAGTCTACACCCAAAAATTAATATTCGATCTGAAAAGCTAATGTTTAAAAACCCCTAGATACAGTTATGTTAAGATATTTAAAAAGGGGGGAACAATTATCGAAATAAATTTACTTTTTCTTTTTACTATGACCCCGTATCTTCCTTATTATAAACTTTTGGATATTAGGTATGTTTGGTTAAATCTTAATATTTTGGCATAAGAAATCTGTGGTTTTTATGTGTACCATTCATTAGCGGACACCCTGTATACAAAGTTTTTAAAATGGTTTTTACTTACGGAACCATGGAAAATGTTTTGCTCTGCCAGGTACCTCATCGTCCTGTCGTCGCTTTGATAATTTTTAATTTTCAATATTTAAACCACATTTATGTTTTTGTTTTAAGTTATGCCTATTAAAATAATCCAATAAATTTTGTTTACAACATACAGTTCTTTTTTGTTTTTTCCCTTATTCTACGCCACTGATCTGCCTAAAATCAAACATGGCCGAAAATGGCCCGACTTGACGTCACAGCCGCGCTAGCCAATATGGCGAATGTCGTGACCTTATCTCATCAATCAACTTTGCGTAAGACCTTATCTCATACACGTAAGCAGACACCACGTGGTTCGCAAAATATGACAGGTGACAGCTGCCAGGCGCCATTTTTTAACGCATGCGTAAGACCCTACGATACATCTCATACACGTAAGCATACACAACGTGATTCACGAAATATAACAGGTGACAGCTGACAGGCGCCATTTGAAGGTCACGTGATTTTTGACAGATGACATTTGACAGATTGACCCCGCCCTAAATAATGCGTCACACAAGATTCCTATAAACCGTAATTTTCCCACGCGCCAGACGGTCAGTTCCCACACGCCACGCCCCCGCACCTCAATTTTCCCACGGTCCCCAAAAATTCCCACACATAGGTGCCGTCCTACACTACTCACGAGTTCCAGTCATGGTTAGCTTTGGCGTTGCTAAATAGCGTTCTCACCTCGGTCCAAAGGTCCTGAAGATGATTGTTCCACAATGCTGTCTTTCTTTTAAGTTGCTTCACTGTTTCTGGACAGTTTGTTTCGTAAGCAGCCTGAATAGCTTTGCTTATTTGCTTTACTGCCAATCGAGATCTGTCGCTGTGACTATTTTAGCTCTCCCTCCCCCAAGCGACTTCTTGAGTGTGGCCTCAAAGCCTTCCGAATTTGTCCTCCTGGGGTTGCGTATGTACCAACTCATTTTAAAAATGCTATACTTACAACATTAATTTTGGTTAGTCTGGAAATGGCCACCTTTAAGAATAAACGAGCTGCTTTCGCGTTAGTATTACTAAATATTCTAAAAAGAGAAAAAAAAGTTTACATAGAATAGAAGTATCGAATTTTGTTAATTTTTTTTCACGCTTATTTTTTAAATATTTATAATATCGGCAATAGCTTTATACGTGTTATTCCTTTGTTTAATATCTTTCTAATCTGGACATTTAATATTCCATAAATACTCAAATAATCTATAAAGATCAATAAATTGTTCCATTTGCTCGCTTCAAAACTTAAGTTTTGCCATTTTAGATTATTAAGAAACACGTGCTCCCGTACAGCAATTCGGATTGTATTCTACTTCGATCCGGGCTCGGATCGAAGTCGCTACGAGTTCCGAGTAACCGTTTACATTTCCGAAATTTAGTCCGAAAAGCGAAATTCGGATTCGAGTACTCGTAAATGTAAATGCCGCTTAAGTATCAAAATTTAAACCATAATCTAAATGCAAGTAGGATATCTTGCAGTTATATTCAGAATTCACGTTATTATGCGTAGTAGCCATTGTTAGAATAACTCGCACAACCATATTAATAGAATATTAGGCAACGTGCTCCAGTTCTCATGAAATTGCGGTAGCAGCATCTGACTGAAACCATTAAATTGTTAATTATTTTGTGAATGTAAATTAAAGACATGTTTTGATCTAATAATATCTTCGTATGAACGTAAAATAATTACCAATAAAGATGTGCATTGTAATGGTGTAAATTAATTTTAAGCGGTTATCAGTAAAAATTTTGCCTTCATATCAATACTAATTAATTTATTTATTTTACAATACAAAATAACTACAAAAAATATCCAAAGAAAGTGGGTAAAGATATTTTTTTGCCTATGAAAGTAACAAATATTAAAAGTTAATATCAAAATTAATTTGTTACATTAGGTATTGGTTTTAACATTTTTTTAGAAGTAGTATAAAAAATAAATAGCAAGTCACATTATAAGGCCAACGAACTTGGTATATTTGTTGGAATTCTGTTATTTTGAATGATTTTTCTAATTTTCTACGAAAAATATCTCACATCAAGCACTCGACGCACTTAAATTTTCTTTAGTCCTTAGAACACTACAGTGAATAGGGTTCAAAGCAACATTTATTTGTTTTGGTACGTCGAGTGCTTTGCAGTTTTTTTTTAGTAGAAAGTTATAAAAAACACTTAAAATAACAAAATTTTAACAAACTTCTCAAGTTTGATGGCCGTTTTATGCGACTTGCTATTTATTTTTTACACTACTTCTGAATAACGCCAATACCTGAACTTGTTATAGATAGGTGGACGGAGGTAAACGGGGCGCGAAAATATCTCTTTTACCTACACGCCTGTAAGGTTACGTTTATATCATAGGTAAATGGGGCGCCAGCCCTTCCCGAGAAGGGGTGTGGGTCACTGGAAAAACTTGTGAATAAATATAGGTTAAAAGAAATAAGTAGACTACATTTTGTAAAATGTACTTCGTATTTGTCAAGTGTATAATATGTAAATATTTTTTGATGCAATAAATGTTTCGTAATTAATAAAATTTTTAAAAATAGACATTTTATTTCGATACCTTTACTTTAAAGAAAACATTCGCGCCCCGTTTACCTATACGATTTTATCAACCCCAAGATCCCTGCGCCCCATTTACCTGTTCAATAAAACTTTAGTGAAGGCCTTGCGCGCCCCGTTTACCACCGCCGAGATAGGTATAATAAATAAACTTTGATAAGAACTTTTAGTTTTCGTGAATATGATGGGCAAAAATGGCTGATCTTTACCCATCTCCTTTGTTTTTAAACAGGGTAAAGTTACTAGCCGACCGTGCCCCCTTCGTTGGGCGTTAATTATATTTTTTCTGAACTTTTTTTCAATCATAATAAAATATAGCCTATAGTATTCTTTTATAGCGTAGCTTTCTAATTGTGAAAGAATTTTCATCATCGGTTGAGTATTTCCGAAAATTAGCCCTTTTAATTAAACACTCAACAATCAAACTAACTCTGGCGGGCGACACCGGGCTTTTATATATTCAGAGAGCTGGCTTTAGGATATTCGGGAAAGTTTAAGAATATTTTCTTTTTCACACCTTATAAAGTTTAAATACTCGACAACAGATGGTACCACAACACTTTTCTGAATGAAGTTCATATACTTGACAACAGATGGCGACACTACACTTAATTTCCATTGAAGAATTGGAAAAGCCCTTATATCTTTAAAAATACGCCCTTTAGTTTAAAACGGAAACTTTCTTGTTCGAGAGGGGATAAAGGGCTATCACACTATATAAGTCCCTTTATCGTATCGCCACTCTTTTTTAATGTTTATCTGCACGCACGTTTTATTAACTTAGTTTTATTATATATAATGATATATAGAAATGCTTTGTTAGCCCCAAATATCATTTTTATGTAAAAAAGCAGTTACTGTTAATAAGGGAACATATAAAATAAAAAATTAAAATAATGGGGTTTTTATCTCAAATCCGACGAATTTATAATACTACAATATAAAAATATATATCGAACTCAAAAATGTAATAAAGATTTAGTTTATAATGAGATTTTTGCCTTCTTAGCACAAATTTGTGGTCAGAATATTAATATGCGGTCATAATTATTTCCCAACTTAACCAAAAAAGAAAGTAAGTGATTATAATGGTTTTATGCAATACGCTGAAAATGGTGGGTTTTGGAACCAAACTGACCACGAGTTCGTGTCACGTACGTGAAAATACCAAAAAAAAAAAAAAACAGATGGGATCATGTAATTTGCGTACGATATATGGTTTCACCACAAATCACCGTCAAAAGTGCAGTTCATTCCGGTTTTTAAGTTTAGAAAAAAATGGTAATCTGAACACCAACTTCTTGCGACGGATTCGTGTTTAGAAGGCAAAAATATATTAGAATACCACATCTATGGTTTCCATACTTTTTTTGTTGTATAGGGTGGTGTAATTTTTTAGGTAAGCATTTAAAATTTTCTGACTTGGTGCATTTATTACATTTTTTTGACTTTTCTCTGAAGTAAAACAAATTCCTCGACTTTTTAGGTTTTTCATGGTCGCTAATAAACCTGTTAAAGTATTTTTTGTATCCTTATGGATTTAGGTAATTTTATCAAGTTTACTAATTTCAAGATTCTATGTCTAAACTTGTACCAAAAATTACTTTCAGGACTTCTTAGTTTCATATGAACCTATTTATTACAGGTTGTCTCCTGGAGTACCGGACCTCAGAACATGCCTTTTGAATCAAAAGCTTCAACTTCTTAACTGTTGCCTTGAACGAAAAATAGCAAGGGAAACGGTAAAATATGCGTCAGCAGAAAATTCCGAAGATTCTGAGGACGAATTTTTTGACGCTACTGACGATGTCGAGGAAGAAAAGAGAAAGGAAAAGTATTCTCTGTGGGATAAACCTGTTGGAAGATTAAGTAAATTTGGTGATATGAAATTACTTAAAACAGGTGATCCCTTGTACATTCCATTTACTCAAGATCCTGTTTTAAAAACTGAAGATCAATTAGAGGAGGACACCGGTAATACAGTCTTTTATTTTAGAGCTTTAGTATATCATAATTAAGGAGGTAGAAAGCAAACGAGTCTTAATAACAAATTTGTTATTTTAAAATATTTGACTTTAAAGCAGTAGCGACGCCAGGGGACAGGGGTGGCCCGGACCACCCCTAAACTGTAAGGTGAAAGGTAATAAGGAAAAATCTAACGTAATTAACTTTTTTGCTTCTCAATAAAATGGGTGAGAAGGAATGCAAAGGTTTGTAAAAGATTAGGACCTTTTTTATTTGCCTTTCAAAGAAATAATTGGGGTAGAATATAGAATAGGGTTTTTAAAAGAAAATAATTTTTTTGTGGTCTACAAAATTTCATGGTTTCATGAAAAATTTTTGGGACACTACAAAATTTTGGCCACTTCTTTACCACCCCTAAAACAAAAACCTGGCGTCGCCACTGCTTTAAAGTCGTATTTCTTGAACAAAATCTGTAATATTGTTTTTGAAATATCTTTTTATATCAAAGAATAAAGCAGTTTAATTAGTTAAATTTATTTGTTGCGTAATATTTTGTAGGTTTAACTATCCAAATTTACACTTAAACCATTTTGAGACAAATTGTTACCTAAAACTTTTTACTTCTAACCCCTTCAATTATGACCTTTTGCCTATTTCAGTTTTAATTACTTGATTTTTTTCCTTTCATTTCTTGTTTATGAGGTCTCTTTTATTATATAAGGTGTCGGGAAAGGTGGGGTCGTAAATAATGAGGCTGATAAAATAAGCCAAAAGAATGTTAGAACTTCATATAAAAGAAGTTTTATAGCGCTTCCTTAAGAAGTTATTTACTTTTAAAGTTAGAATTAAAAATAATTATTTTTATTTTACTTTTTAAACTGTTTTTACAGTGTTAATGATATTTGGGCAACTAAATTATTTCGTACTTATGCTTTTTTCTATAGGTAAACGGCTGTTCACTCTTCAGTAAGTAGAAATTATACCGGGTAAAACGAATTTTTTTATTTACTGTATGCCTTTTGACAGAAGTGAAAAATTTTAGATTTTGCTTTGAAGTTTGATTCCTATATAGTTTTTTTTACAAAAAGGTATACCTCGGGTATATCTTATTTAAATTGATATTTTGTACTGGTCTTTATAAAATCGCGTTATAATAACATACATACCAACCATTTCATATTATGTAATAGAAATAACAGTTAATAAATTATTTAAAAAAGGAAAACTAGTATAACCAGTGTTTATGGAGAACGGTACAATTTTTTTTTTTTTTTTTTTTTTTTTTTTGTAAAAAATAGATAAGAAGTAAATTGTCATCTCTGACAAAAACGAATACATGAAATGAAAAAAAATCGCCCTGTAATCCTGACCTACTGAAGCGCAAGTTTTCGACAGTTTTCGACATTTGTTGTTGTCGTAGGCATAACTACAGACTGTCCACGGATGTTACGATGGATAAGAGGACAGATAGACCAAAAATGTAATTTTTCGAACAAAAAATAATTCTTAATTAAAACGTTTGCTTATTCAAAAAAATATATACGATGCCCGACGAGAAAATGTTGATTTTGTATTTTTTTACGAGCAGAAAATGTTATCAAGACGAGCTTTTCTCTAAAAATTATTATTTTTATTTATTTGTCCTCTTATAAGCCCCATCTGTGGACAGTCTGTATGACTTAATAATTATAAAATTATATTATATTTACTAGACTGGGCCAAAAAATCGCCTTTACCTTTTTTGAAAATTATATCGAAAATATTGTTTAGGGTTACAAAAAGAAAATATCATGAAGATTTCAGCCCTTAATATTAATATTTAGAGGTCCTTCTCCTTTAGGTTAGATTTTTTATTTATACTTTCGTGTTTGCGTTCAAGCTTCTTAACTATAAAAGTTTAAAAAATACGTGCGCACGTGTCTTTAGAGAATTAAGTTGTCTACAAAAACGTCTTTTTAAAAATTTTCGCCAGATAAACCGTTTTCGAGTAATCAAGCTTTAAACATAGATATATTTTTTAGATTTACCTTTTTATTTTGAAATTTTGTAACTAATCAAAAAATTATTATATAAGAAAAGCAACATAGATTTTTAAAAGGAATTTTAATGCTTTACAAAAGCGGTATTATTATGTTTTTAAAGAAAATGGCTCTTTTAAAAGTTATTCACATTTTAATTTAAAGGATTTTTTTGTTGAAATTAAATTGCGAATAATTTTTGAAAGAATGATTTTATGGAAAAACATTAAAAACCTTTTTGTACAGCATTAAATTTTCTTCTGTGTTGTTTTTTTTTTATATATAATAATTTCTTCGTTAGTTACAAAATTCCAAAGTAAAGAAGGTAAATCTAAAAATATATCAGTGTTTAAAGTTTGATTACTCGTAAACGGTTCGTCTGGCGAAAATTTTTATAAAGACGTTCTCTGTAGGCAATTTGATTCTCTTAAGGTTTATTAAAAAACCTTTTTATAAAAAATTATCCAGTAAGCTGATAGGTCGCTTTCCATATTGATCTCGTACTACTTGTTTTGCTTTCTAAAAAAATAATGTTTCTTATCAAAATCCGTTAGATTATTTTAATTTTCTAAAACTTTTTTCTTTCCCACTACAAATAAAGAAAGGTGTTTTTTTTTTTTGTTCTTTGCAGATATTCTTCTTAAATTGGGATCAAATCAAGAAGCATCTGAATTGCGAGCGCGAATTATGAGCGCAAGTCTCTTATCCGATATGGAATCCTTTAAAGCAGCTAATCCGGGAGCAGTTGTGGAAGATTTTATTAGATGGTAAATTTGAATAAGTAGTTAAATTGTCCCATAAAACGCAATATTAAAGATTGTTAATTTTAAATTTATTGCTGGAATAGTAAACTGTTTTTAGTACCTATCTATTATTTAGGCAACAAATTAAAAAAAGTAACTTTTATTAATCTAGACATTTTATTATACAAGGTGTAAATTAATAAATGCTACACAGAAAACTACAGATTTTCTATGCCGGAATATTAAGAATTATCCTATCTCTAAGAATAAGTAAGATACCTTAATTACCCTTTTGTCAATTTACATTAAAATAAAACTCTGCGTTTTGATCCTTTATTAGTTAAGAAGATATGCAGGGTGTTTCCTAACTACGGTTTCTTATGTCTTTTTATGAAAAAAGTTTTTATAAACATATGTTAGAACTTTCTTCAATTCTGAGATACAGGGCGTTAAAGTTTTCAAAAAAGTCTGTATCTTTTCAATATCTTCAAAACACTGATATCGATAGATTGCCAATGTTATAACCTGCGCGAAACAAAAGTTACGGCGATAAAACCGGTTTGTGCGCAAGCCAGTTGAGGGTAAACGCTCCCAGCCCCAAACAAACTATCCGCATTATCCTAGTTTTCTGTTCGAAGTACGGTAGCTAATGAGCGTTACGGTCAGACCGCGGACGAAGGGTACGGGGTGCCGGTGTTTGTATTTTGCCACGGCTTTTAAGTGCGCATGTTCGTCCACCTACTACGCGAGGTCGTAAAAATCCTAAAAATGTTTCTTGCCACTGCGGATCTAAATGTAGGTTATCTATGCTTCAAAACCCTTTAACCGATTTGAATAGCATTTGGGACAGTTATTTAATGTAATCAGGCATTTGTAAACCTTTGCCTAGATTAGGAATATTAGGTCCAATGGTGTCTCAGTGGGCACCACAACCAATATTATTGTGAAAAAAGTACACCTCTAACTTGTTATTTTTCTGATTAGGCAATAAACAATTTAACTTTTTGGTCTTTTGTATTTTCCAAAAATACACCTTTGTTTTCGAGAAAAAATATTAAAGCTACTTTAATTTCTTCTAAATAGTACCCATCGACAACATGATATAAAAAGCAAAAATAAAAATGAAGCAGTTATTTGACTTAAAATAAATTAGCAGTCGTTTATTTTACCAAAAATTTTTATTTTTCCTTTTTTACTATGATCGAAATTCTTAATTCTTTTAATTTTGGATTTTATCTTATGCTGTTTAGGGCTACTTTTTAGAACGGCTTAAAGAACCTTCAATTTTTTTCTTCATGAAAACGAAGCTAGATACCAAGAAAATACAGGAGACCAAAAAGTTGCACCTTTTATTGCTTAATCTAGAAAATGTATAAAAACTTTATAAAAAGTCAGTAGCTTATTTTTTTTTATTAATATTGTTTGTAGTGCTCACTGAGAGGCCACTGGGTTTTATTGTCTTAATCTAGGTAGAGCTTTAGAAGTGCCTCATTACATTTAATAAGTATACCAACATTATTTAAATCGCTTTAATGGTTTTTCAGATATTAAAAAATACCGGCTTTTTTAAAAACTTTAACGCCCTGTATTTTAGAAATGAAGTGAGTCCGGACAAATGTTTCTTGAAACCTTTTTTCATAAAAAACACATAAAATATCACTTCCTTAAGTTTCGTACCATAGGGAACACCCTGTATAACGTAATGCTGGTTTCAGGTATTCACCAAGAGATTGGATAGAAGAAGAAGGGTTAGATGATTATGGACAAAAGAAAGGACACCTTAGCCCAAGGATGCAATTGGAGGATAACATTTGGGTCGAAATGTGGAAAATGCGAGACCGGTTCCTGCCAGTCGTCAAAAAAGGTTGTTTGATGATACTAGAGAAGCCGAAAAGGTTTTACAGTTTTTAGGTATTTTTTTTAATTACATAAATATGTATAATATTCATTCATATCATTTTTAAGTCGACACTATTGCTAACTTCCTTATTATTGGAGATACGAAGTCGGTTAAATTAGTTGTAGTACTTTTTCCGCTGATTAACGTGCTGCCAACCGAAAAACAATTAAACATCGGGTTTTCAATTTATTACAAAAATGGACTTTTTTAAATGAAACACCCAGTATATTATATCACCATTCCAAAGATCTATCAAAGAGCTTTAAAAAATGTCTCCATGTATAAACTTTTAGATTTTCGTACCGTTGGACAAATTACAGAACTGGTAGTACCGATCCTTTCCCATGCTGCCATCTGTCGATTAGTAGACGAAATTGAGAGTCTCTCTTCTGATATTCCTGAAGTTAATTCTCGCATTTCAAGTCTTTTTAAATACGGAGAAAGAATATCGCGAGACAATAAGTTCCAACCGAAAAGATTCGAAGTGGTTATACAGGAGGTCATGGCTTTGGAGTTGCAAATATCTCAGATCAATTCATTACAGTATAAGTTAAATCCACAAGGACAAGAAGATCAACATATTGGCCAGGCGATTGGTAAGTTGTTAATCACGTTAATCATTTTTATTGTAACCAAGATCGTTGATATCCAATAATCAGTCTTTTAACTGTTATTCATTCCAAAAAGCAAAATGTCGGTTATCGCACGTAAAATATAGGGTGTTTATAAAGGTGCGAAAAAAAAAGCTAAAACAAATTTCTGAGGCTAAAGTATGACGAATTAACCCAACTTAACTTCCTAATCCTAAAGACTTTGAAGATACAGGGTGTCAAAAATGTATTCTGGTTTTATTTTTTTGATATAATTTTGTTAATAGTAGGTGTATTATCAGAATATTCGGTTAGGTAAGGTTGTGGGAAATGAGAAATAATAAAAGTCTAATTTATACAGGGTCTTAAGTGATTTTGAAAAGAATAGTTTAAATAAATGTCCCAATGGCCTAAGTTTTGAGATACAGGGTAGTAAGGTTTTAAAAAATAAGCTTTTTTACCACTTTTTATTTTAAAAGTTAAGTCATTTTGGACATTATAACTTTTTTTAATCACTTAAGAATTCAAACTTTTAAAGTTAAGCATCTAATTCTGAAACACCTTGTATAGCTTAAACCTGGCCTTACAAGAGGTAATTTTTTAAAATCCATATATCTCAGAAATGGCTGCTTAAATCCACTTTTACCATGTATACATTATTATGTAAAATATGTTGAAAAATAAAAAAAATATTTTAAAAATTGTTACAGGGTGGCTTGAAAAAAATAATTTTTTAAAATACTGCGGGTGGCGCCTTTCTTATTTCTTGGTTCCCCTAACCTTCCTTAACAAATTATTGTGACAATACACCTATTATTAACAAAATTATTTACAAAAACTAAAACCAGAATACATTTTTGACTCTCTCCGAAATCATTTTTTTGGACTAAATTAAGCTGGGTTACATCGTCATATTTTAACCCCAGAAGTTTGTGGTAACATTTTTTCCGCACCTCTTAGAGGAAGTATAAATTATTTGTTAAAAAATTTCAAAATCAATAGTAAGTTTATTATGTTTACATGTTTTCTAAATTACCGGGGTGGATACTGGAATAGAAAATACGTTTCTTGGTACAAAGTTTTGGTTTATGAATGATATCAAAACTCACCCCTTGGCCGACTACGACTTAAAAGGACACCAGTAATTTTAAACGGTTTTACTTACCTTGACCCGTTTGTTATTATTTATTTATTATTTATAATTTGTTTGTTATTTATTTGGGTCAACTATGGGTATTTAAATTTGACCCCCTTCCTGACGACCAATTGATCTAATATTTTGTACACACTTTTAATCTTAATGACAATACAATATAATACATGTTTAATGATTGTAAATCCCAGATAGCTGCCGATACAAAATGGCGGATTACATATTACTTCGCTACAACCTCAATATGGGTATTAAATAAGAGTGCTTGATCGGTAGAATAGATCCCACTATAAAAATTATAAATTCCAAGATGGCTGCCGCCACAAAATGGCTGATTACATATTTTTTACACAACTACCTTAATATGGTTATCAAATAAAAGGACTTGATGGGTAGAATAGAGCTTACAATGGAAAAATAAATCAACATGGCCGTCGGGATACTTTTTTACAACTACTTTAACATATTGTTAGCTAGCTCTGGTTAGTTATAATGAGGCATTAAATAAACTAAATGTAATAAGAAGTATAAACTAACAACAAAACTAAAACTTAGAAAATAATTTAGGTATTTTTATGTTAAACGGTTTTATTATTGTTGTACTAAAAGCTTAAAAATAATTCAGTAGGTCCTATCTACCAGATCGCACCAATCTTTTCATCAGTCTGGAGTATTGATCAGACAAATAATAAAATCGTTGGGCATATGAAATTTCTATTATATCTGGATACGCTACGCCCAATGATTTTAATATTTGTCTGACCAATACCCCAAATTGATAGGAAGGTTAGTGCGATCTGATAGCTAGAACTTACCGAATTATTAAACTTCGCTAATAGATAGAATATACAAAACTTTACATTTCTTAGTTTTTTTTTTTTTCAAAATGCCATTTAGTGACCTTTGGCAGTAAAAGGACAAATTTATTTTTGACTTTTTCAGGTGATTTGGTTTCTGGAAAAGAAATATATATTCAAGATACAGATCAGTCCCTAATTGGATCCAGAATAACTTCCATGTTTAAAGAATCGCAACGACTAAATAACCTCTCTTTGAGCGACCCTCCGGATTTCGCTAAAAATCCTGTAAATGCAATTTTTCCAGCTGCTGTTGAAAGGGAATTTGTAGTTAAAGCAAATTGCGTTAGACCTAGTTTATATTCTGCTAGATCGCCCAATTTCTTACGAACTATTTTAGGAAAGAACGATTTTAGATTAGTGGGTGCGTTTTCCGAGGACATAGCTTTCTTTTAGAAATTATTACGTTTATAATTAAATGGTAAAAAAATTTACAAGGATTTTTTAATCCTGTAAGGTAAGCTAATTTAAATTTAAATTAAAAACTCTGTAAATAAAAGCTATTTAACTAATGCTATGCAAATAAAGTGTTTGGTTTTTTTGTTTATCTAAAAGTGTAAAATAAATAAGTTTCAAATACTAATATAACTATATCCGGTGCCCACGAAATTACTACTAAGTCTTTATTTTATTATAAATAGATAGCAGATTTCTGATGCTTTAATGATGCTTATGTGCAACTTCTGGTTTAACCGGAAACTCTACCAACATTGTTATAGTTTTACTAGTAATATCTTAACTATTACATTAAGATAGTGTATAATGAAAATATATAGAATTTTCCATTTACAATAGTTTAGTTAATACCTTTCCTGGTTAAACCGGAATTGCCACATAACAGCCAAAATATGTAAAATTTTGCTTTTTAAACACACATTTCACCAAACTATCAAAATCATATAGCATATCTGAAGGAAATGGCTTGTTTACTAGTAATTTCGTTAACACCGGGTATATTTAAAATGCTTAACCTTTGGTTTAAGTAATATTTAACTAAGTATAGTGTGGCATATTTTCCAGCTTTGCCTAGTTTAACTTGTCGATCTTAATTTCTTCTATATAAAATACTTGCTAAGTAATCTTCTAATGGCACTAACTTTTAAGCAACCAAGTAAAAAAGTTAAGTATCTAAACCAGATTTGCATGCTTTACCTTTTATAGTTTAGTTTGAAATATAATTTTAAGTTAATTAAGTTAATATCTATACACACAGCAAAAAATAAACATGGTTTAATTTTATTTTTTTCTATACCTATTTTACCTTTCAACATTTAAAAAGAAAAGTCAAAATAAATGGTTAAAAAAAAACAAAGATAAAAAAATATGCCTTAACGTATCTCTATTTTTGAGACACAAAATCGTGTTCATATTATTATTTTAATGGAAAAGAAGGTAGTGGAAATAAGGACGGCAAAATAAATTATTAATTATGAAATTAATGCCAATAAATTAAAAGTAAAACAGTATTTTTACAACAAGCTTTTGTTTAAATATACTAAAAAGAATAAAATAACTTTTTCTTTAAAACTTTTACTATAAAAATATAGTGTCATTACACAATTAATATGATGTAAAATCTTGTCGAGAGATTTAAGTATATTCCTCATGTTTACCTATTTTAAAAATTAAAAAGTTAAAGGCAATAAAATCAAGTTATTTAATTTATTTGTTTGTCTACTCAGGTTAATCACAATCGGACATTTCAAATTCATTAAAAATCTGAGCAATTTTCGGATAAAGCAAAGCGACCGAAAAGTAAAAAATATGCAGAAACTCTCCGCTTTCCATACTTTTTACCTACACCAGGTAAAGTTTATTTTATGTAATAATTTAGAAGGTATAGCTTGTCTAATAGATTTGTTTGCATCCGGTATTACATCGCCACATCGTCTCACCGTCAGGATATCGACCAGTGGTGACGCCAGGGGAGGGGTGGGCCCCCTGTAAGGTGGAAGATAAGAAGAAAAGAAATAGGTACTAGAAGTTACAAAACAGCATTAGAGTAGAATATTTAGGCCGTGTTTCCACGGGCCACTTTTTAAAGTTGATATGAGCCACAATAAGTGTTTGGTGTGGGGCTACTGTCGCCAGCTTGTCAGCCAGCGTTTCCAACAATGCTAAAATTTTACTCCTGCACGGGCGTTTTGACAACCACAATTAAACTTCTGTCGCCGTCAGTCGCCCATCCCGTCCACTGACTACAAAACAAAAGCAGCGGCTGGACAAACGAACCACTCATATTAACTTCAAAAAGTGGCCCGTGGAAACACAGCCTTAGATTTTTAGAAATAAGGACTTTTTTGCTTCTTAAAATTATTGTGGGAAAGAAACAAAAATAACATTACAGTGGAATAAGGAGTTTACGGTTTTTATCGGTGAGGCCCTTTATTTGCTCTTCAAAAATTGTATACCTTAAACAAATTTGGCCCCTCCTCTCAAAATAGTCGGCTCCCCCTTGTCCACCCCTAAACCAAAAAGCTAGCGTCGCCACTGGTATCGACACACAAATAAACCCACAATTACATCTTTATGTACTTGCATTTTTTCTCTTTGCATCGTGGTCATGACAATACTAACACCCGTATGCACAGTCGATCGCCGAAGTTCCTCCAGCTATTCGCCGTTTGCTGAGAGCCAATCTCGTTGCATAGTTCAGCGCCGAGTTTGTTACACATGCGCATAGCGCTTTTTTTTAGGCGACTCGCCGGCGTTTTGAGGGAGATGCGTCTGACCACCTCTAGCGACTCGCCGTATTTGATTTATATTAAATTTTTGTGTTATTTCATTAGAAGTGTACAGTTTAGCGAACTTTTTAAATGTCTAAAGACATACGTTGACAATTTGTGTTTAAATTATAAAAAATGGATCGTGATCTTGACTTGATAAATGGAATAGGGTAAATTAGTTACGCTCCAAATAACAAAAGAAAAAAACTTTAAGTTAATACTATACGAATACCACACCTAACATACAGTATGAACGAAGAACAAAAAACAAACGTGAAAGATATAAAAATCTAATTCTTATGACAATGTTGCTTATTCTTACAAAATATAATTTAATAAAAACAAGCCGATGATTAAAATCTTTTTTTATTTTGAGTATATATATATATTGCAAGTTGCCTTATTAAGCTCGGGAATTATTAATACCGGCCTTATTTAAATAGTACTTTTACCCATAATTTAGAGTTAGTGCAAACAAAATTTGTACTACTTTTTATTTATTGTTTTGTCTTGTAGGATTTTGTTTAACACAGTTACAGAAATACATTTGAAAGAGCAGGGTTTTAAGTATTTTTACTTCTAAAAACTTTTCGATTTTGTGGTCGGCAGCCGTTCGGTTAGACGAACAGTTCCGAGGTTAAAATAAGACCCACAAAAAGGCACGACTTAAAACCGACATAAATAAAGCCAGGCACTTATTAAGGGAGTCCTTATCCTACCATGCATCTGCGTAAGCTCAGATGTCAAAATAAGGCCGATATTAGTGTCTGGCCTTATTTCACTGTGACATAATTCTGTAATATCAATATTTTGTAGCGATTTTTTATTTTTTTTAATTGCAGCTCATGAAGGAACATTTACAGCCAAGAATAACTATTTATTGGTGGTTTTTAATAATAATTTTAGCTGCGGTAAAAAAATATAATATTTGTAAAAATTTAATTAGATCCGCTGTTTCGAATACAACTCAAAAGAAAAACTGCAAGAAGCATATAAGTGATTAAAATGTTTTTTTTTAAAGTAAAACAATACAAATAATTTCCCACACAAGTCGCACAGTAAATTTTTATGATTTGGGGTTTATGCAACTTCATTCATGTTTATAACAAAAGTAAACACAGGACAATGAAATTACAAAATATCCTAAATATTCCTAAACTATAAGAATTAATAATTCTTTGCAACAATCACAAATAAACACTGAAACTATAAAGCAAAATTAGGCTTATCGCCGTTAAAACAAGATTAAAATTAATTTTCTTTGCAGTTCTTCACCACCAAAGAAGCGCGACCCCGTTCGTTTAGCCCAATTACCGGCGTAGTTCAGTCTTGCCACTGAAAATCTCATTTGACTAGGACATTCTCAAAAAATGTAGAATTTTCGCATTTCGTTGTAAGTTTCCCAAAATAAGATTGAAATTATAACTAAAATAAATGTCAGCACATTTTGCAAATTGTTCATAATATAAAAAGTGCAGTTCTTTCATGAATTTTCGTATTAAAAAGTGACATACAATTTGAAAAATATGTATAACCGACAACAGTGGCAAGACCATGCGCTAAAGGATCACCGGCGACTTGCTGGCTTAGAAATGTGCCAGAGAATTGACTATGCAATGAAAACGGGCTGCCAACATTTCTCCGGCGTCTCGCCCGGCGCTTCGCCAGGAATTTCTCCAGCGAATCGTTAGCGACCGACTATGCATACGGGTGTTGACTTATATTTTAATCTTTATTTTTCCTGTATTTGCACCACTTAATTAGTAAACATTGAATATTTTTATGCTGTATATGTCACCTGATGCGCATTACTTTTTACAGTATAATTATTTGCTTTTGGTTTACATATAAACGTACAAAATGTATGACTTAGGTTAATATACTTGTACATATTTTATATTTTACATGAATTACTGCGTAATATAAGCTTTATTTTGTATGATATCTAGTGTTTTCTTTCTACATGATAATTAATCTAAAATTGTATATTTGCCCTGGCCGGCGACACCCCATTTTCGAGTATTTAGTCTCGCGCTTGACATCCATATAATCTCGCATAAAAACCGGATTTTTAAACAATATTTTATTGATTACACATTCGACACTGTAAAGTGAGATTGGAGAATAGACCCGCAGGCACTTACAAATTCGTCTAAAAACTATTTTAAATATATTAAGTTTTTGTAATTTGTAAAGTATAGACAATGGTTTTAGAAGTAGTTCCTGACCTGCTATGGTACTACAGATTAGAAGAAAATGTATAGGGGTATCCAGACAGGCAGGACAGGCAGTTTTTTACTGTGCACAGTGTTGCACTTAGGCGACAAAATTAAAAATGCAAAGGTATATTTTTATTTTATCTGTAATTATATAGCAACTAAAAGGTTCATAGTTTAAAAAAAAAAATCTAAAATTTATTGTTGTTGTCTTTAGGTGGGTAAAATTTGGTCCAAATTATTAAATAAATTGCAATAGTCTAGGTCGTTATCACACTTAGGTTATAAATTTCTGGTATATTGTGATTCGTTTTTAACTTTTTGATAAAATATGGCAGATATATGTAAATGTATGTATCTCCTTCTAAATAAAGTTACTTGGTTTTCTATAGAATATTAATATTAATTTTAATTATCTTTCATATATAAAATTAGGAAAACTTATAAGTTGTCTAAGTTTAAGGCCTCTTTTATGCACGCATTTTTAGTCGCCTGTCGCGGCGTTTTCTAAAAGCACGTGGTTTGATGTGCGCTTTTATGCATCGACGACAATCGATTGCTTGCCGCTTGTGTCGCGGCGTACTGAAATCCTGTCGCTTGGAATTACAAAACGCGCAACGACAGGCGTTTTCAAAGTACATTGATTTTAATTGGTGCTTTTATGCAGCGCGTTTATTATCGCTGCCGCCAAATATTTGTCTTATCTTATTTATTTTGTTCAGTCAGTTTGCGGAGTTGTGTTGATGAAGTACCATGGAAAATCTGGACGTTGAATTGTTTATTGACGCAGTAAAGGAAAAACCATGTTTGTGGGATTCATCATCAAAAGAGTATAAAAACAGGCAATTGAAAAGAGATGCATGGAAGGAAATTTGCGACATTTGCGCCGTTGAGAAGTCTTGCACTATTAATTGGATGCACATCCCAACGTCGCTGTCGTCTTTTTTAATACATTTTTTTATATAAAAACGTAATAACCGGATTCATTTTTATTATAATAACCCCGTTATTTGGTCCACTTGCAACTGATCAAATTTGAAAGCGGGACGCATCGCTTTTTGTCACCAAGTGACAGGCGACAAAAACGCATGCATAAAAGAGGCCTAAAAAGAAGCCAAGAAACGCCGCGTTTTTGTCGTACCGCGACAGACGACAAAAACGCGTGCATAAAAGAGGCCTAAGGTTTACAAAAGAACATATCAGATCATATCCAATTTTTTTTCTACGAGTATATCTATAGACTATTTAAAAATATATTCCTTTTTGCCGCTTCTTGCCGCTTTTCTTCCAAATATTATTTTTTAGAAATTACACCTCTGATTCAGCTTTTACTCTTGTTTAACGTATGGGTAACAAGTAACAAAGATGAAATTTTTTTAAATGGTATGGTAAAGATGCGGAATGAACGAAAATTTTACGAAAGTGTAGAATATCTTAAGGCCATTTTGTATAAAAAAAAGTTTTTTTGCCTAACCAAATGTGGAAAGATTGTAATAAAACGCGGAAAACTTTGGAAAATAAACATATGCAATAGGTTAATGGTAACTTTATTTCCGAAACTAATAAAGTAAGATGTACTTAATGCGGTATTTTCTTTTAAAGATCTTTTTGTTGGTAAAATAATATACAAGGTGCTCCATTTAAAAATATACACTTTTTATCCTATCCTGTATAGTATCACTAGTATCACCATTTAAAAGATTTTTAAAAGGGGTTTAAGAAAATACAACATTAAGTACATCTAACGTTATTAGTTTCGGAAATACGGCTATCCAAATCAGGTATTTGGGTAATATTTAAAGTACCGCCATTTTGTAGTAAGTAAAGATATTGACTTTATATTCTAGGGTTATAAAGTACTCGTCAGGGGCTTTAAAATGATGTATCACTCGACCCCCTTTCCATTTTAGAACTTTGGGGTGGGGGCCCTAGTGGCTAGGGGGTTGAAGAGGGCCATCTATTTTTTTATAAAAAACACCCTGTACTGCCACATGCAAGACAATAAACCCATTATTTTTAATTTTTTATAGTAAGTTTTATTTTTGTCCGTATCCCCTATATAGTGCAACACTGTGCGGCCCGGTGTGTCTACTTAAGTTCGCACCATACGGAAAACTTTTTATTGTTAATTTTACGAAAAAAAAATTTTCTTTATAAAAAGTTTTGCATGGTCTAAAACCCAAAATGCAATTACCATATATTATTTTTTTGCAGTGGTATACGAGGTATGTTAAAAAATATGAATTTTGCTCAAGAGGAAAGTACCGTTTTTTTATTTAAATTTGTTCTAAAAAAAGATGTTTAGAATAAAAAATAGCCTTTAAATATGCAAATTAGTTTATTTAAAGAAAAAACCTTTTATAACATTTTTACTGCGATAACGAGCGTTTCTGTGACTTTTCGCTGTTTTTACAGTTCTTAAGCTGTCTTTACATATTACGTTTCGATTTAACTATGCACTAATGAACAAACTTCAATTTTTAAAGTTAACACATATAAAATTAATACAAAAGTTTGAAATAAACAAGCATATTTAAATGTTATTTTCAATCCTTTATAAAAATTTATGATTGAAGATGTGTTCTGTATTGGTGCGGCAGATTCCTTTAATTGATGGTATTAATTGGGGCACGCCAAATCAAGTCGTTTTTTCCTAAAATCGACGTTTCAAGTCTTGCCACCGTTGTCAAGATAAATTTGAATAAAAATAAAAAATTTTAAAGTTAACCATTATTTAGGTTTAAATACTTAAAGTTTAAGCTTTCAATTAAAATTTGTGATATGAAAAATAAAGGTACTTTTCTATTAGGCAAAATTCATATTTTTTGACAAACCTCGATACCACTGCAAAAATTAATACTACCTGATGATTGCATTTTAAGTTTTAGATCATGCAGAACTTTTTATAAAGAATAACTTTTTGCGTTTAATTAATCTTAAAAAAGTTTTCCATATGGTGCGAACTTAAGTAGACACACTGTATATGGGTTAATCAACTTTTATTTGTATCAGCGCAAAATCTCGCTGTCTATGGTGAAAAACAGAAAATATATATAATTTTAAGTGACTTTTTTATTAATTTAAATTAAAACTCTTTTATTGGTCTTTAAGTAATTCAAATTAACGTGTTTTATAAGTTTACTCTTGGTCCCAAAACAACAATCGTATCTATTACTTTATATTACTAAAAACGCTTCTATTTATATAATTGCAATTTTACAAATTAATATATGGGTATACTACTTTTTGAGAAAAATATGCTAAGTTTTGGTTTTTATTTTTCAGTTTGGCATTTTTTAAAATATGTATTTTGTATAAATATAAAAACTCCTGCGCACCGTATGTCCGTTTGACAACCACGATATTTTTAAAATTAAAATATAAATGGCGTAGTGTTTACACTATCGGTACGTCGGTATTCTTGATTAATGATTACGACCATTTGTCTTTTTTTTTTGTTATAAATGCGGCCACGGTTGACCAAGTTTCACAAAAAAAGGTTTGCTGTTAGCTTTAATGTGTGTCCGTCGGACAACCAGCAGAAATACGTATGTAATTAACATTTTTTAATAAATTATGGTGTTTAAGATTGTATTTGATATAAATATTACTGTGAGCATCAAAAAATGCCAAAAATAAAATAAGTTTTAACAGAGAGTTCAAGGTTTAAAATTTTAAAAAATGTCCGTCGGACAACCAGTCTCTTGGAAAACCAGTCACTTGAATAACTTAGGTAAGGTATTAATAAATTATGTTGTTTTGTATAGTATTTGACCTAAATTTTACTTTAAGCATAAAAAAGGTTTAAGTTTAAGAAGTTTAAAAAATGTCCGTCGAATAATCAGTCTTTTGAAAAATAATAAACACTTGAATAACTGAATTGTTGTCCGTAGGACAATTTGATTATCCTTAAGATATGGTATATATTTTAAAACTGGGACAAAAAAATTGATTGACACATATACACACTGTCCACGGAAATATATATTTTTTAAAAAGGCTACTTATTCTTTTTACAAAATTTTGCTTGAAAAAAATATTATTCACAAATGGAACATGTTTATTTTGTATACACGGTAGAAGTAATTTGATAAACTACCCTAACTTTTTAATACAGTCTTGTAAGGAGTTTTATTAGAACAACTAAGATGGGTTTTCTTTTATGCAAAATATACGTTTTTTAATGTTTTTAATATAAAAAAATATATATTTTTGATAATGCAAATTTTAATTTAAAAACAATTATTGATTGGGGGTGTTGTAACTTGCAGAATACGGACGGTAATTTTAAACAAAATATGATTTTTTTGTACAGCGTATAAAAAGAGTAAGTTGCCAAAGTTCGGGGGACAATTTTAATAAATTCTACGTTTTTAAAATACAGGGTGTTAAACTTTAAAAAATATTTTTGAAAATATTTTAAATATGCCTTATCCAATTTAATTGTGATTTGGCTATATTAATTATAGAACTGGGGGACTTTATTTCCACATAATGACTTTTGACCTTTAATTCATGAGCTACTGTTTCATGCAGAATTTTATTGGCAACTTATTTCGGGGCGTCCATAAATTACATGATACGTGAAGCGTTTTTGGACCCCCCGTCCGCATGGTGAGATTTGTTTCAACCCCCCATTCTCCAATTTCACGTGATATTTATGGGTATGTAAAAAGGTACCATTTTTAAAACCGGAAATAATTTTGTTGTCGAAATAATTTTGAAGAGCCAAAAAGAAACATTTTCCTGGGGTGACCTGCCAATCCTCGTTAATTTTTTTCTGTTTCTAGCGGAAGAAAAATTACGTGATATTACAATAAAAAATGGGGATTCTTGTTTAAAAAAAGCAATTTTACCTTGACACATCCATTCATGTCACTTCCAAGTCAAGGACAAGGTCACCATAGGATTTCACGTTTCATTTTATACAATTTTTTTATTTAAAACTTTTTTCTATAACCCTTGGTTTTCAAGAAATGTAGCCATTTTTATACTTTTGGGACGATCTGTACAATAGCATATATAGAATATAGCAACACAATGACCGAATTCCGTTATCAGTTAGAGGGCTTGATTTAGAAAAAAAACAGTTTTGTATTATTAAATAAATGAGTTAAAATTGTCTCTTGTATCTTAAAATGGTTTCAAAGTTACAATAACTTTAACTTTATTGGTTCAAAATTGAGAGAAGTTATCTTAAATCAAATATTAAATACCCATGATATTCGCTTCCGCGAAAGTAGATTGTTCAGAGTATGCTAAATACTCCACTTCGTGCTCGAGATCCATTAGTTTGAAATCCATTAGGAAATGTGATTTGGAGAACAAATAATAATACATTCCCGTTGGCATTAATTGGAAGTAAAATATGTTAGTCAAATTTTCATCTTGAAATTTCCTATAAAATATTTGATCTTGTAAATTTTAAAATAAATGTAGGTTATAGTTTTCCTTAGAGTTTTAATACTTTGAAGTGAAAGATGCTTAGACCCGTAGATAAATACTTTTGGTTGCTTTCTATTCCACGAGACATTTATATAGTGTGGCCCAAATTTGAGATTGTAGGTATTTTAGGCATATTTTTAAAACGCACGTTAACTTATACCTAAATTTCAATTTTTTCCAGTTTTAACGGTAAAAAGATATTATTAAAAAAAAAACATATTTCCATTTATACCGCATCTTTAGGACATGTCAAAAAGTCCAAAGATTCAGTTTGTCTTTCCTGGCAGCGCAGTGGTCAGTGTATTTCGCCTTCACCTGGGTGGTTTTTATAAAGCTTTTGCAAAAATATTTTAATATTTGAATAAAATAAAAAAACCGCTACAAAAATTCAAGGTATACAAAACTGCTTAAGGGTTTATAAGATTCACACCCAGAAATGCTCACAGAATCAAAATTAAAACCATTTTACTCTAACTCAAAATAGCTAACACAAGCTGTGACCTCCCGACTGGTTTTTTCTTTATGGTCCTAAACACGGACACATATAAGGGTATTTGTTTACTTCTCGGACACTACGCCGATTTTGGTGATTTCTGTTATACGGGGCTTTTTGGGACGCTAAATACGAATCTGCAAGAATTTTTAGTCGGCAGCGTTTTGTTTTTGAGATATCCCTAATTAAACTTGAAAGGCAAAGCTGCCTTAATTTCACGATATTTGTTCCTTCTTTTTGCAAACAATTCTGGATTTAAAGCTAAATTGGCACTGCACGCGCTGCCATGGCTGATGCGATGAAAATTATTGAAAGTAAAGCTGTGAAATTTTATCAAAAAAGGCGTAAAATAAATCAAGAAATAATTTTTTAAAGGGTGGAAATAAAAAATATTGATTGCCAATTTAGAGCGAAATTTAAGATTTTTGTGCATAAAGAACGGGGAATATGGTAAATTGGTTAGTTTTATATTGAGGTTTAATGATGAGTATCTTAAAAACTAAATGTTTCCGACTAGAATTCTTTTAGATTCGTAATCAGCGTTCCAAAAAATCCGTAAGCTAAAATAAAATCGGCTTGGTGTCCGATAAGTAAACAATTACCTATAGAAAACTGTAAATAAACTTTTTGCTTACCTTAAACCAAAAACATTAACAAATTAGAAAACATCTGCTAAACTACACTATTGAACCATTTTCGTAAAGAACACTATTGAACAATTTTAAATTGGACAGTTATAAACAGTGACCGGCAAGTAGCTCGCAACATATTTTTTTTTAATTACGAGAATTAGTATATTTTTTTACAAGTGCCACTGGACTACCACAAATGAAGCCGCGTGCGGAAAAGGCACTTTCGGCGCCTGTTAGAAACGCTATTTTTTCAACGAGAATAAGCAAAACAGAAACTTATTTTTTATTTTAACACTATACTACACCCCCTTAGCTTTTTCATTTTTTATTTTACAAAATAATTAATCTATTGTTTTACCATTAAAAAGATCTTTTAAAAACCTTAAAAAATACCACGTTTTATATACCTATCTTAATTAGTTGTCGAAATATGGCCATGCAAATCTGAATTAATTTAAGTCCCATTAGAAGCGTAAAAAATGTACATCCCCTCACCTTTTTTAACGTATAAAAGAAATAAAAATACCATCTAGTTAGGATAATTCTGTAGTACCTGTATCTTGCATCAAAATTCCTTTTTCTCCTAAGATATACAGGGTACGACAAAAAGTATTATTTTTTCAAATTAAGCACCCCGTATACAGAGTCACCATTTAAAAGATAATTTAAAGAGCGTTACAAAAATACCTTATTTTTGGGTCTATATTTAATGGTTTTGGAAATATGGCCATAAATACACAAACTACAATTGAAATTTACACTTATAGATTTGGATGACCATAGTCCCGGAATAAATGAAGATAGATATATAAAATGTAGGGTTTTTTTTGAAGCTCTTTAGAAGACCTTTTTCTAAGTGATATAATATATAGGGTTAGAAATTCACACCTCTTGTCCTACCCCGTATATTTTAAGAGATATTAAAAATCTAATTAGTAAATTAAAAGCTATAGAATTTTCCAATAAACTAATATAATCATTAATTTTGTACGATAAAAATTAAAAAACTGTGGCATTTTGCAGATTAATGGCGGGTTGGAGAAGTTTTTTTGTTGTGGAAATATTGGTGTCTGCTGAATGTGTTACTTTCACCTATTAAGTTAAATTTATTTCAAAGATAAAAAGCATAAAATCCCTTATTGCAACTACCTTATATTTGGTTCGACGTTTTTGTACTTTACAACACTAGTGTGCTGTACTTTACCGCACCATTGCGGGAAAGTACTTTTCCAAACTAGTGCGGAAAAGTGACTATTTAAACTAAAATGCGTTAGGAAAAGTTAACCTTTGTGCATGAGAGTAGAAATATAGTAATTTATGTAACAAGTGCACAAAGCGATACTTCTTTTTACGAATGGGAAGTTTGACAGCAAAAGCCGTCAGGCCAATGCGGCAATCCTATGATTAAAAAAAAGACACACCTATGCATGTGTTACATACTATATTTTTCTGCGACCGTATAAAAATGTTCCAAATTATCACGTTTTATTTCTTTAAACTCATTAATTTTAATTTTAACAAAAAAATCATAACCTTCTTATTTTTTAGAGACAATTTTTCTCTTTATAACTATGCACTTATGATTTAATTTTAGAAAATTGTATGTGAACATTTTTTTCGTAGAAATAATACTAAAACAGGGAAAATTCCTTTTCAATTTCTTAGTCATCCAAATTAATTATTACTATTAATTTTTAATAGGTTATTTCTATTAAATTTATTCGAACACTGTCAAATTTTATAACTAAATAAATAATAACGAAATCAAAAGTAACTTGACCGTTTGGTTCAGTAGATGTCGCATTTACTACATTGCCCAATTCAAAGTGTGAAAAAAGCTTCAAAGTGTTAAAAAAGTTACATTTTTAACACTTTATTTAGTGTACTAGAATGAAGTAGTTTCTCTTTATGTTAACGATTTAAAAAACACCATTTATTTAACAGTCGTAAAATATACAGGGTTATTCTAAAATCGATAACGAAACTTAAGGGGTGATTCTACTTGACAAAATAATATATTTTATATAATTTTTCCAAAATGTCATTCGTTTTCGAGTTACAAGCCGTCCAAGTTCAATTTTTATTTTGGTCTTTTGGCCATATTGTATTTATTTTTTAACCAATCCAGTTGATATTTGGCACACAAATTAAGCTTTGCAGATTCTAAAATTTTAAGACAAAAGTACTTTTTTTAATACCGCCAGAGGGCACTTTACCTAAAACTTAAAATTTATTTACATCATAACTTTTTATTTTGATAGATATCGCAAAGCTGGGGGCGCCATTTTATAGACAATCAAAGCCTTAAAAAATAAGGTACTCTTTATTAAAATCGATAAACCTCACCGTTTAGGCACCAATAGACTTTAAAGATTTATCAATTTCAATCAAATTACCTACATACATACAGGGTGTCCAGTAACTCAACCGACAAACTTTACGGGGCGATTCTATAACAGAAAATAAGAAAACTTCATATAAACATACAGTGGTGGCAAACTAATTGGAAACGATACTTAAAAAATAATTTAATAATTTTTATTTTAATGATACTTTTATTGTACCTACTTTAACTTTTTATTTTTATAAATAATCAAACATCTACAAACATTAAAATAAAATTTGAAATTTCTCGTATACATTTCTGTATAAAAATTATTAAATTGTTTTTAAGTATCGTTTCCAATTAGTCTGCCGCCACTGTATGTCCTAAACGTCTAAGGTTTTTTATTATTTAACACACCGTATTTCAAAAACCAAGACTTTTTTTGAGAAGATTCTGAAACCGTTGACATTAAATGTCAAATATGCTTGGTTATAGTGTCATATTGACATACATAACTGGTTGATGGTATATTTATTATTTATAAAAAAGGTGATGAGTTAGTTGATTTTTAGCTTTCCTGAAGATACTTCAGTATTAAGCAAAGGCAACCAAGTGTTATTTAAATTAACTGAAATTAATGCTACACAATTATCTTTATTTAATAATATATACGCACTTGCTTTGATTTTGTGTTTTTAAAACAAGATCCCTTTGCTAAAATGCTCGAAGCATCCCAGTTTATTCTGTGATTGTTATCAAATGCGTGTTGACAGATTTTTGATTTATGAAATTCTGTGTTTTTAATGTATGATCTGTGTTCTTTTATGCGTTTGGCTAATGGTCTACAAGTTTCACCTATATAAAACTTATTACATTCGCATGGCATTTTATAAATGACATTTTTTGTATTTTTATTTAAGTTGTATGGTTTAGTTTTGTTAATAAGATCTAATAGTGTTTTGTGTTTTAAAAATTGTGCGAATATTAAATTTATTTCCTATTCGTTAAATTTTATTTGTACCCAAATAACTACCATTAATTAACAATATTGCGGAAAATTTAAGTACCTAATCTGACATGGTATTACAATAAGTGGGATTACTATACAAAATATCCAAAAAACCTCAAGGGATGAAAAGGGCTTAGCACTTAATTTAAACCCTAAATGCAAAGTTTGAATTATGTATTTTTATAAAGTGAATTCGACATTTTTTAAAAATATTTTTGCAATCACTAAACTTGGACAATATACCATTTAATTTATCCAAGTAGCTTAATTTAGCCTAACTTTATTTCTTAACATTAAAATAAGATATTTTTCTTTGTTTTTTGACAACCATAACAAATAATTTAAAAATATGTTTTTTGCGACACTCGGTAATGATAGTTTACGGGATCGTTTGGCCCACCGGGCAAAAGTTCAAATGGCCCACCGGGTAGAAAAATATTTGGTAGTTGGACATAAAATTAATTTTTACTATTAAAATATATAAAAAGTCTCTTTACACCATTTTAAGAACCATTTACTTTATTGGCTTTTAAAATTAGACTTGCAATGTTGTTCAAAAGCCCTCATCGGTATAATTTTAAACTAGTGTAAGCATAAATAATGACAATTGATAGTCAATTTTTTTCTTGCTGTTGTAGCAGTCAATATCATGTTTAAAAAAAATATATATAATTTTTTTAAAAATGCAGTAAAAAATTCAAGAAGATTTAGTCTGCAATTTGTGCTAAGTATTTTGGTGGTTGTCATCATGGATTCCATAAAAATTCTGCCATGAAGCAAAAGGTGCAAAGTCGGATTTGTTATGCCTACAGTTTAAGTGTAAATATTTAAGAACTTACGATTTGTCACTTTATTTAAAATTACGCGGAACGTTAGCTGATGAAAAATACTTTATTTTTAAAATTTGAAATATTGACACTTGTATATGTATAACTACGAGCCCCGTCTCAGTGAAGTTGGCCCAACCAGCTAAAATATATAATTATGTTAGGTTCTTTTTGTTCCCTCTAGGAATATCCCAAACAAATAAACTATCAAAACTTATAAAAGGTTAAAAGTGCACTAAAAATATATTAATAACTGTTTTAACATTCATTTGATGGTTTCAACCATCCTAAATGTGGTTGTATTGGAACACTTTTTTAGGGTATAATTTGGACCACCTGTTGATACTTTGCGGGACTGCAAACTTTAAAGGTTATTTTTCTATTTTCTATTTTCTATTTCAATACTCTATTTATGTTTTTAAAAATGTATTTAATATAATATGTTTTTATATCATTCAGTGACGTCACTTTGGAAATCCCTAAATAAAAATAATACCGGTGACTCCCCGAAATTTTTATGAAAATATTGCCAGTAGGGATTAGACTCTAACATACTACAATATTAAAGAATTTTCCGATGCCGGTTTTCAATGCAAATGCTACGGAGTCCTTAACAAATATAAATTTATATATTCACCGAGACAGGGCTCGTATAATAATGCTTTGTCCAAAAGGAAATGTGTTCCAAACTATTTAATTTTAACATATTTCCAATATTTTTCTATAATTGGTAGCGTTGGACAAAAAAACTTGAATGTATAAAAAAAATTGCCATCATAGTTTTAAAATATAGCTGACTGACTAACCAGAACTAACCAGAACAAGAAAACATTTTATTGCAAAAAATAATTTAGAAAGCATCAATAAATTCGGAATTTTCACATATTGTTTTTAGTATTTAATTTATTATATTACATATTGCAAATGGTACTTTTCTGGCCTTTTTATCTCATTCTTTTTAATACTTTGGTTGGGTTACACGGTTACTTGGTGGGTCAGTCCGACCCTGTTTAGACACAATGGCGGGGGAGGGCGTGGGCTTTGTGGGACATCGCTCACGGCCTCGCGGTCCGAGGGGCTCGCTCCATAGATTTTGCATTAATATAAGTAAAATAGTAATGGGCCTCGCAGGAAAGGTAAAGACCTTTTTTGCTCCCCAATTTTTTTCCCACGATACCATTTATCGAGAAGGGGCCTCGCAGATATGAGGGCAGTGCTGTATTATCCATTAGGCTGACTAGGCTACAGCCTAGGGCGCCATGAGAAAAATAGGCGCCAGACAGGGGAGTAATAGGCGCTAGACAGAGGAGTCCCTCTGTGAATGAAATAGGCGGTAAGAGAAGGGAATGACTTTTTTCTTCTTTTTCGGTTATCAAATTTCATTTCGGGTGGTGAAGTTAGGCGCCTGAAAAGAAAATAATAAGCGCAAGGGAGGTAAGGACCTTTTTTTTTTTTGTTACGCAAAATAGGCGCTCCGGGACTCGTAGCCTAGGACGCTTCATAGGGTTAATACGGCCCTGTATGAGGGCCTTGCAAAATGTATCTTACCCATCTAAATTTTTTATCTTGCGCCGCCACTGTTTAGACATACTGAAACTTAATAATCATAATCATGTTTTATTATTATTTTTTGGCTTATATGTAGTACGAATTGTCCTTTTTATTGTAAATTGTAAAAATATGTAGATTGTTTATTTTACTTTTTAAACTAATAGAAAATAAATAATGATAGAAATAAAATAAAACAATTGAAGAGTTTAAATATCAAAGGTGCCAAGTGCCACAAACAAGAAACCTGCTCCCCGCGGAGGTCTTTCCTTCTCCCCCAAATCTTCAAGTATTTAAGTACCGTGTCAACAAACTCCCTCTTACCTCGCTTAAGACACCCACCGTACGTTAGTATTTAGGCTCTTAGCCCTCGTGGTTTGTCCAAAGATAAAAAAACAGATTTATTTTGAAAAACTTTACTATTTTCACATTTTAAAAGCTACGGGTCAACAAAATCTAAACACAAGATGTATTCTGACGCTAGTTAAGATGAACTACAGGCACATGGCTCTTTCTCAAGTTATTCTTCTTGGCACATAGCACGTTTCTATGGTATAAACTCATTTAAAAAAAGAAGGCACTTAGTCCGTTTGATATTTCAACGCCTCAATTACTTAAGTGGCAATTTTTAACTTTATGTAAGCAAAGTGAAAAATCGTCCTCAGTTATGAGTTAAACAAGATTACGATCAATAAATTATAATATTTCTAAATATCTTAACATTTTGTGTTTTGTAAAATACTTGAAAGATTTTTAGAAATATACCATTGAAACACCGAGTGTGTTAACATAAACAAAGAAAGTTTACTCACATTTAGTTAATTTTGTGAATAAAATGGTATATGCTTACTTTACTTCAATAAAATTAAGCCTTTTAGCATAATGTTTTCTTTTGTTTTTCATCGTTTACTTACCTGCATACGTAAAAAGAATTATTTTGTGTGAAATGAAAAATAAATATTTAATTAAAATCCGAAAATCCGAAGTTTTAAGGATAAAAGATCAACAAAATAAATAAGTTTACTCTTAAAATGAGATTATTCTTTACCCTCATTTGCATTTTTTAATTAGTAATATAAATGGTTTTGCGTCATTACAGTCAGTAAAATGCAAAAGTGAAATTAACATTGATTAAAAACCTAAATAGGGACTTTCTTCTATGACGTTTTTTCTACCCAATACCAATATTAAATATAATATTATGCAATATCTAAGAAATGGCCTAAAAACATAAAAAGTGTGATATATTTCTAAAAAGTATTTTTTTACCATTTTAAAACTAAAAATATACAGGTTGTCATATTTCAAATTTGAAAAAAATAAGTAAATAAAAATGCGTCACCTTAGAAAAAAAATGGAATATTTGTAATCTATATAAAAATATGCTGTAAAATGTTTTTACAAAATTAAATAAATCTTTATGAATAAAAAAAGGTATGAAGGATTGCGGAGAGAACGCAAAAATTAAAAAAAGCGCTTGAAATTTGAGCCGTAGATATAAATAATGATCAGTTTTTGTGTAAGGCCTTGGCTACTATAACAAGTCAAAGCGCCGAGCGGAGAGTATCAAATCTCTAAACTGGTGACCGATACAGGCTACGATTTTTGTGGTAAACTGCGTTTTGAAGCCAGTTTACATATGTACATACTTTAGAAATATAATGATAATATTTGTTTAGTTCAAGCGGCAAGCGGCAAAGGTTTTTGCTCAGGTATATTGCAGCCCCTGATTAAAAATACAAATTCTTTTATGCTTACATAAAGTATCGTAACCGTAGCGTAACATAAGTTTCATATAGAAAACGGCGAACTTGGCCCATCTTTCACATAATGGACCTAACTGCAGCAGTACAAGCAAAAAGTTTTTTTTCTCCAGCTCCAGCACTGTAATCCAATAGAAAGAAAAAATAGGCAGGAAAGAATTTTCCTTTCTATTTCTTGTCTTTACTCTGTATTATTCTTTCTAAATAGTTCGTAAATCTTCGGCAGTGGAAAAATAATATACTACTGGACCTGAAAACATTGGGCTCTTGTGGAAAAATGCACCCTTTATGGAAAAATGCACTTGTTATTTCTTAATATATATTTTCAGACTCAGATTTTAATTATTTTAAGTCCAATAAATTTTCGGATTTTGACAGTTTATCTTTTGCTTAATTAAAATTTAGCTAGGTTTTTTCTATTTTGTATAAAAATTATAGAGGAGAAAAAAACGGCGACAAGATTTGCGAAATAAAGGAAAGAGTACGAGGGGTATTATATAATATAATATAACATTAATAATCCCTTTGAAATAAGAAAAATTGAAATTAAGTGTTGTTTTAGATTGCATGGATTTAATAAAAAAAAAAATAGTTAGCTTAAACGTCGTCTAAATGTTAAAGTTTACACAAAATACAATATGACAACATAACAAAAACGAATATATTATTTCCAGAAAACACTAAATAAAAATTTGTTTGTTATTGCGATCACAAATTGCAATGTCGTCAATGTTTCTGCAAACACCCGCTTATAAAAGAATGTAAACAAACGTCCAGCAGGTAAGAAGAGCGAGATTACTTTATACAAAATGCCATACAATAGAACAGGATAAATGACAAGAAAAATCCAAATGGCCTTTCTATTTCCAGGCGTTCGTGTTGTCCATTCGTGAGTGCGGAATGGGCCGAAAGACTTTACGGAGTTCGAAATAGACAGGAATAGAAAAATAGAGAAGAAATTTCTTTCTTGCGAGATACGTAGTACGGGCTTAGTTTACCTGATAATAAACTTCGAAACACGAAAATAGAGATATAAAGATATTTCTTTAAATAAACTTTAATAAAAGACCTTGGTTAGATGTAAAAATAGATTTAAAAAACCGTTGAAAAAACATTGTCCCAGTTTTTTTTTACTTTTTACATTAAATAAAAGAATGTAAAATATATGGAATTGACAAGTTTTTGATTTAAGCACTTCTTTACTTTTTTGCTTGCTTTTGTAAGGATTTTAGAAAATGACTTTACTCAGCATTTAGCAGTACTCTGCTTTTTTCATTGATAAATGGTATCATATGGAAAACCTAATTTAAGAATAAAAGTTATTCCTTATAAAAAGTGTTGCAGGGTGCAAAACCTAAAAGCAAACATCAGATATAAAATTGTATCAGTAATCTACGAGGTTTGACCAAAAGGTAATTTTTACTCAAGAGTAAAGTACCTGTATATTTGATAACATCAAAAATGGGTATTAAAAAATATGTATAGAATTAAAAACTACTTTTCTGTGCCATTTTGTTTATTTACAAGGAAAATCTTTTAAATATTTTTTCTGTGATGACGGCGGAAATTTAGGTTTGTACATTAGAACATTGTACATTGGCTCTTGTATTGAAAAAATATAATCAAAAAGATTTTTTTTATAAAACTTATAATAAATAAATGTATTGCACTAAAGTACAAAGTTAAATTTTTACCATTATCGCTGAAAAAAAAGGTTTTTTTTAACAAAGTTACATTTTTTACAGTAATTACATCTTTTCTTTATAACAAATTTCCATACATGTACCTTTTTGGGGAAACCTCGTTGATGAATGGATACAATTTGATATCTGATGGTTACAATTTGGGTTTTGGATCGTGCAAAACCTTTTATAAAAATAACGTTTCGTAAAATCACTAATAACCCATGTAACTACTTACGTAGACACACTGTGTAGTTTCCTGTTGGCTGTCTTTAAGGACGTTTCACGGTATGTAAAGGATACCAATAGTGCCCTGCTATGGTAAAATGATGTATTCGCAAAAATTCCAATATCTACTTTTTAGGATAGCTTGACATAACTTTAAAAGATCTATCGATAGCTCTAACTGCCACAGTCATATCTTTTATGATTCCTTAGCTACATTCTCGTCAAAACAGTGTATTATCACCTATTCGACTAATTTACAATGGTAAAAGAAGGTAAGTGACATATTTTAACACACTTTCCATATGTAAAACAAGCTATTGTATGATACCGTTGGATTACTGACTATTTGCATAATACAAAACAATGGTAAAATAATGTATTGTTGAATACACTTTTTACCATTGCAGAGACTATGTTTTGTGCTAGGTTAATCAACGCGTATTGGAATAGTACACTGTTTTACCTCAGTATGAACTTTGATTTTAAATAAAGTGGTTGTGTTCCTGTTTTATCCCGTTTTATTTTTGCCAAATAATGTCATCAAGAGCCCAAATGATTATGGAAATGGTAAAAAATAGCGAAATTAAGGTACGTAATTCAATAATAAATAAATTCCTGGTATATTTATTGTAAGATTAAGCAAATAGAAATACTAATAATAATTGAGGTTAGGTTTTAAAATCTACACAAAATGCCGCGTCTTTTAAAATAATTATTATACTGTCTTGCTTTAGGAAAACGTTATGAATAGTAATGAAATGATGATATTTGATCCCGATGATTGTGATGATGATCTGGCAGATCCGGATTATATTAATCCTCAAAGAAGTAGCAGTAGTAGTTCGGAAGACGAATGTGAGCGTAACGTGAAAAACTTTACAAATTTAAAAAAGTTAGTGAAATAAATAAATATTGAATGGTAAAATTACATAGTATTAGGAATGGCATGTTTTTTTGGTACATCTTTAAATACATTCAAATTCATTACCTATAATAATAGCTAATTATTATTTTGAATGATTTATCTTCTTTGTTTTAGGATAGCTGTTTTAGAGGTTGCTAATAATAACAATATATCTAACGTATCAAAAAAATAATACTTAGAACTAAGTAACCCAGATAGTGACGAAGAAATTAGTGAGCACATAGGGGACGAAATAAATAATGGTAAACAAGAACAGCCCAAGGCCAAGGAAAAACTAACATTTAAAACACCAGATGTACGAATAGAGGAAAGAGTAATCGAGCAAGATAGAAGAGAAGACGCAGAAAAAATAATGGATCAAAATGGCGAATCCCGCATGGATATTAATACATGCGAAAATAACGAAAGTAAGAAGAAGAAAAAAGATGCAGAACATCAACTGAGCGCCTAGAAAATGAGCGACGGAAATATCCCCTGATCGATATCGGAGAGTGTTGTTCAAAAAATGTTATTCTGAGATTGATACTACTCAGAGGGAACAAATTCATGACCATTTTTGGGAGCTAAATAATGACTGTCGAAAAATCTGGATTAACAATCACGTTTCTGAAATGCTTGCTAAAAGAAAAGTGCAAGATACCAGAAGAACTTATACAAGAACATATAAATTTCCTATATTTAAAGAAAGTGGAAAAGTTAATTTTCCAGTGTGTCAACAGTTCTTTCTCAAGACTCTAGGATATAAGAGTACAAGTGTTATAGATCACACGCTAAAATGTTGCAAGGATGAACATGGAAATCAAAGACTGACACCCTTACCGGATCAGAGAGGACGACATGCGCCTAAAAATAAAAAAGATATTACAGATCTTCAGGAACATATATTATCCTATAAACCAAGACCTTCACATTATAAAAGGGAACATGCCCCCAAACGACTGTATTTGCCTTCTGATCTGTCTATAAAAAGCATGCACTACGATTATAGCCAGAAATTCCCGCTTAATCCTGTAAGTTACGAACTATACGAAACCGTAGATGCAATGAATATAGCATTTTATAATGTACATTCAGTAAAATGTGGATTTTGCATTCAAGCTGATATGAACCCACACCCCTCAAAAAAGAACTAGATAAATTACCCGTATTTAAAGCCTGTAAAATAAAACGGCGGATCGTGCAGATACCAGCTTCTAGTAATTTTATTTTTTAATCTAGCTTTTACTACTATTGGCAACATTGTCACTTGTCACTCGTTATTCTCAATTCTGTCATTCAGATTGTGGCATATTTTGTGTTTTTGGAATTTTAATTCCATTTTTGCCGATTTTGTGATTTATTAAAAGTGATTTACAGAAAAACATTTAATTATTGAACAATGCCGACGCGCTGTTTAGTGCAAAGTTGTTTTAATACTTCTAACAACAAAGGATGCGATGTTACGTTTCACCAGTAAGTAAAAAAATATGGTATTATTAGATTTGGTAATTATTTACAAACCGGACGCATCGCCGATTTTATTAAGATTTGGTGTACGCTGCTCACGAATTAAAAAGAATTTTTTGTCCAATTTATTTTCGAGATATCAATTATCACACTTGAATTGAAAACTCACCTAAATTTGGCATATTCCCCCTTTTTTGCAGACAATTCTTGAGTTTTTCTCTAGATTGACAATTAATATTTGATTTCCACCTCTTAAAAATCCATTTTTTTATTTATTTTAACCATTTTTGCAAAGCCTTTCAGTAAAACTTAACATTTTTATGGAAAAAAGGGAAAAAAAAGAATAATGGGACTCTAAGAGGTGGAAATTAAATATTTAGTGCCAAATTAGCTTTATGTCAAAAATTGCTTGCAAAAAGAAGGAGAAATATAGTGAAAATAGGGTAAATTTGGTTTTTAAGTTTAAAGATGTATGTATATCTCGAAGACAAAATGTATACAACAAAAAAATCCTTCAGAATCGTAATCAGCGCCCCAAACTTCAACAAATGAAAATTATTAATACCTAGAAATTATCTTTTTTTTAAAGACTACCAACAAGTCCTCATAGAAGGAGGAAATGGCTTATAGCGGTTAAAAGAAATCCCGATCAGGTATATGGTAGAAATGTAGTATGTTCTGCACATTTCTTGCCTCAAGATTTTGTGCAGTGTGGACGCCGTAAAAGGCTAAAATTCACAGCATTTCCCTCCCAAAATCTACCTACTGTTATATCTGACAAAAGAAAATATCATTTTGAACAACCTTTGATAACTTTAGGTAAGTAAAAATAATTACTCTTCTTTTCATTTTGTAAATTAGTAATCTTTGATTTTAATTAAAAAAATGGTATATTGCTGTATGTAAGTCTGTAGGTACCTACAGTTTTTTAAAATTTACAAAAATAATGACTAAAATAGTCTCTATTTAAAATCTGGTTGCCAGTTTTATACAGTATGTCCATGGATGGACTTTACAATAGGACAAATGGACCAAAAATTTAAATTTTACAGAAAGTCGTGTAAGTATGGCAACTGCTTTTTCTTTTTAAAAAACAAGATTCACTTTGGAAAAATTTGTTATATTTTGTACAGAGGCTCCAAAATTATAAAAATGTGATGTACCAAGACAAAACTGCTTTTATTTTTAATAATTCGGCAAAATGTCAAATAAAAAAGGTTTTTAGAATTGAAAGAGGACCCTAAATCTAGAATTTCTAAGCAACATAATTTACCTGATTTTACATTTTTTTAAATATATTGACAAAGTTCGACATTAATTATATCGATTATTAGAACTAGGTAAATGATACAAAAAAATAACATTATTTATTTTATGTAAAATTTTAGATATTGGATTCTTATTCAATTCTCTTTTTTATTTGACATTTTGCTGAATAATTAAAAATGAAGCCAGTTTTGTCTTGGTCCATTTTCACATTTTTGTAGGTTTTGGAGCCCCTCTACAAAACAAAACAACTATTTTAACGTAAAGTTTGTTTCTTTAAAAGGCAAAAGCTGTTGGCATACACAAACATTTACGTTTTTTGGTCCATTTTTCCTATTGTAAAGTCCATATCGTCAATGCGATTGCTATACCTAATATGTGTCACAGGATAAGCATGTCACATATCAGATTTAAGGCACGCACCGACGATATGTGGACATATCTAAGCACTTTTTCTTTTTGATATTTCAGCTTCCTCAACAAGTAGATACTGGGATAAGAAGTCACCTAAGTGAAGAATTCAGACAATAGAAAAATGGGCAAAAAGATATTTAGTGAAAAGACGCTCCAGGTCAAAGACAGGCGAAACAGACACAAACAAAGAACTTTTTATAATTAGTAACTTTATTTCATAAAATTAAAAATAAAACAGTTTCCCCATATGACTCCAACTTACGTAGACACACCGTATACCACAATTTAGATAAGCACTAAAGCTGCTTAACCACATATCTTACTGCATAACAGAATATATAAATAGTGTTGTAAGTGAAGAATGGATGCTATATAAAGAGGAGATTTTATTGGTGTTTTTATTTTGATTGTGTTTCTAAACATATTTAGAATGTAGTTTTTAATTATTTTGCTATATGAATATTAAAAATGTTTATCCACGTTAAGCCAATTCAAAAGGTTTATAGGCAATATGTGGAAAGAGGATAGTCTAACGCGTATAAAACACTAACAGGAAGAGATTAGACAAAAAATGCCGGCATGATACCACCTTTTTCCGGCTTTGTTATTGCTTTAGTTTTCTATAAACGTTTTAAAGTGGCTGAATATGTGTATTTGTATATTTCTTATGTATACTTTACTTTAAAGCAAATAAAAGTAATTTATATTTGTTTGTTTTTTGTTACTAACAACCTCTTTATGGAATAATTACCGAATAAGTCACAATTATCCTTAATATAATCTTAATATAATTTTTTCCATACTAAATTAAAAAAAAAAAAGATTTAGTTTGACAAAAGTATAATTTATTTATCCTTCATGGCCTTTTTACTACCTTTTTCTTAACCATAATATTATCTAAATGACAGTAAACTATTATTTAAAATTTTAAATTATTTTTTATTAAAATATTATTTTTAAAAATAATATCGGACCTATTATAAAAAAAAGGTTTTTAAAATAATATTATGGTTGATATAAGAATTTAGCGTTTGACGTTAGCCAGTTTAAATGTTATGATTAGCTTAAAAGAACTTATATACTTTTGTTTTTTACAACATTATTATACAGCGTGTCTACTTAAGTTCGCACCATTTGGAAAAATTTTTTATAATTAATTTTACGAAAAAAAAGTTATTCTTTGTAAAAGTTTTGCATGGTCTAAAAGCTAATATGCAATTATTCAGTTCCAATTTTTTACAGTGGTATACGAGGTGTGTTAAAAAATATGAATTTTTGTCAAGAGAAAAGTATCCTTATTTTTCATAATATCAAAAATTTTTATAAGGAAAAAATGTTCAGGATTAAAACAGCCTTTCAAACAATATGCAAATGAGTTTTGAGTAAAGTGCAAAAACTTTTTTAACATTTTTTCTGCGATAACAAGCATTTCTGTGAATTTTTGGCGGTTTTGACAGCTTTTTTAAAAATTAGATTTCAAAATAAGAATGCATGTCACCATAGTATGCACTAATAAAAAAATTAAATGTAATGAATGAATTCTTTTTTTTTCCTGAAATGAACAAGTTTGCATATTTAAATGGTTTTTTAAATCTAAATATCTTTTCTTTATAAAAATTTTCGTAATTATGAAAAATAAGGGTACTTTTCCCTTAAACAAAATATATATTTTTTGATGTATCTCGTATACCACTGTAAAAAATTAATATCTGATGATTGCATTTAAGGTTTTACATCATGCAGAACTTTTCATAAAGAATTACTTTTTTGGTAAAATTGATAATGTAAAAGTTTTTTATATAGTGCGAACTTAAGTAGACACGCTATATATTTTTAAGTTATTTTTAAGGTTAATATTTTCTTCCCATAGGAAGTGTAGACTGCACATAATTTACATTGGGTATTTTTTCTATCTTTTAACTTGAAAATGAAATGGAATAAGTTTTAAATATCAATTTAAACTAAAAAAATATGGAAAGGTAAAAGGAAAAAACACAATGATTTAATATGGTTTTATTTAAGGACATATGACATGTTTCTGTTTTAATGTTGAATTATCTGGTAAAGGTATCCTTTTTTAAAAGTAAGCATAATGCTTTATAACCTGCTGCATACATGGTATACTCTGAGATACTATTTCCACAGACCATACGGTACGAATATTTCAATTTTGTAATTTTTTAACCTGTCTTTTTTTTATTTCTTTTTTAACAGCTGTTTTTTACTTGCAGTAGATAGCTACTTCAGTACTTAATTATAAATTTTGTTCTTTTATTTGTGAAATTTCCAGAGCCTTTTCACTTGGATCCATATTTAATCTAAAATATTAAGTAAATTAGTATACTCAATATTTAATATAATTTTTAAAAATTAAAAATTTGCTGTAAATAAAGCTTACCCAAATTTACTTTGATGTGCACTATTAAAAGTTCAGATATTTGATTCATCTTGATGCTCAAGAGCAATAGCCTAATGCCGGAGGTACTAAAAGAGCCATAAAGTGTTACTCAATTTTATGTGTATATCTCAAAAATAAATCTTTTCTTTGAATGGCTATATCCAAGTCAGCCTTTTCCTTAGTTGATGGCAACTGTTTTAACTTGAGCAAATTAAGGTTGTATTCTGGTTCTAATTTATTTTCAGTTTTGGACCCTTTTTTGACTGATAAGCTAAGTTTTTGCTGCAAATTTCTTTCAAAATATCTGAAACAAACTCTTCTAGTAGCACAGCTTAAACAATCTTTCCTGCAGGAAGCTGCAAACCATACTTTTTGTGTCAAACTAGTTTTACGGAAACCATAAAATCTTATATTATGGATATGGATTTATCAAAGTTTTCACTTAGATTGTTACTTTTTCATTTTAAGAAATGGGCGTATATATACAAAATGTATAATAATTGTTTACAAATCAGTCGCTTGGAGCATTAAAGCAAATAAAAATATCAAATGAATGATGTCTGGTCTCATACACATAAAGGTAAACTTTGAAAGTTTTACTAATAAACCATTGTTTAAAGCACTTAAAAACAATTTATCTTATAATTTAACTAGTTTAAAGTCAGAACACTGCCGAAAAGCAAAGTAAAACCATAAAATAATAAAAACCACATAAGAACTTGTTTGTTTATGTTTGGTGATCATCTGTTAAATGACATTGCGGATGCAACGATGTTGCCAACAGAAGTAAGTGACTGTTCCCAATATCGCGATATAAAAGTCACTAGAAGCTGGTGTTCGCATAAACTGCCATTTTTAGAAACTAGTAAGTATTATAGTTCTTTTTAGAGGTATGTGTATGAACCCCACCCCAGAAAATTTAGCAGAGAAAGAAGTTCATTTAAAAGAGGTGAGTTAAACCATTTCTACATAACTTTCTCTAACATAATATTTTGAAGGTCCAGCTTAGAAGACAGATGTACCAAGAAGATGCCTCTTAAAACACCCAGACATGTAAGGTGTTTGCAGTTGATATGCAAAAAGTATTTATGCTTCCTCGAATGCCACAGTTGCAGGAAGCTTTTTTCTATCACGATTGGTAGTGTTTAATGAAACGTTCGCTTCTATGCAGAAAAAGAGAAACATCATTGCATTTTGTGGCACGAAGCAACTGCCGGAAGAAAGGCCGAAGAAGTAGCTTGTTCTTTTTTAAAATTCCTGGATATGAATCGTGATACGAAGAATATTGTTCTGTGGCTTGACAATTGTTCTGGCCAGAACAAAAACTGGGTGTTGTTCTCTTCTCTTTTATGCTATGTTAATAGTGACCTTAATACCATAGAATCAATAACCTTAAAATATTTACTAACTGGACACACCTTTATGGCAGCCGACGGGTTACATGGAAAAATTGAACAAGTTATAAGAAAGAAGGGAAATATTGAGGATTTTCAAGATTTTGTAGATGCTTGTCAAACTTCATCTCAACGAATGTGCGTCACAGAACTGAAAATTTCGGATTTTAAGAAATTGGAATCCAAATTTAAAACATTAAATAGAAAAAATGATAACTCTATTCCTTATCTAAAAGACTTGGTCTGTGTAAAATTTTGTCGAGGAGAAAATGAATTTTCCTATAAAACCGATTTTAAATCAGAAGAATATACCCAAACCAGGGGGTGCATTAAAAAAGGGGCAATTATCTCACTGCCAAAAGAAACCCCTATGAACCATAGAGGAATATCAGTTTCAAAAAAACAAGGTATTGTTGAGCAATTGGTGCCAAAAATGAAATCTTCTAGACGAGCGTTTTGGCTAAATTTACCTGAAAATCCTAATGCGCCGGACATATTGGATGAAGGAATTTAGATTCATTAGTTTCGTATATTTTCTAAAAGAATATCCTTATGTTATATACTTACTATTTTATATTTTGCGAACCATTTACTTTTTGTAGATTTTTTAGTTTAAGTTTATACGATTTATTTTGTACTAAAACGTATTCGACAATACATTGTTTATTATAGTACTAACCGTATTCTTGTGTTTTAATTACTTTAACAAAAGGGTGTATCAAACAATACCCCGACTTGCCAAAATTTTATGTTTTACCAAATAAATTATTTACAATGGCAAAACAATCTATTCAATTTATTGCCAAATTTCTTTGCAATAATGGAAATTTTTAACGTTCTAATCACAGACGCTATTAGCTAATATATACATTTCAAATTTCAAATAAATCGGAGCGATAATAAACGAAAAAATGGAAAAAAACCAAAAAAACATTCGAAGTCAATTTTCTCAAAACTTGTTTTTTGCGAATACATCATTTTGCCATAGCTGGGTACAATAGTCAACGGCTATTGTTTTTTTCACTCATTAGTGCTGTCTTTCTTTACCGACTATTTCTCACTTTCACTCACATACATTATCGAAAGTCACTAACTTTAAAAAATAATTGTTATACAGGGTACAGGGTGTCCGACTATCTTTTGGCCCATTTTAATCGCGAATAACTTGAGAACAAATAAAGTTATTAATATGCGAATTTCGCAAAAGGCCTTAGATGTTTTTTTTTACTATATCCTCCCTACTTGGTTGTGAAATTTCGTTAACCTAAAAACAAAATGTCCGATTTTCCGGTTAGGGCAATTGTTATTTTAAATGGAACACCATGCATATTTTTTTACCACCTTAAAAAAAGGGGACGTATGTTGTGGTTATTTCAAAAAATGATGGATTTATTGATTACTGCATGGCATGTAAGAGCATTATTTGACAATGAAAATGTTTTACATACTAGGTTACAGAAAAAAACGGCTTTAAAGCTTTACGTTATTCACAAAATAATAGTTTGAGTAAGTAAATTTAGATTACTTTTGTTATTATTGAGAATATCTTAAAGGTGCTCGCCCACTTAAGCGACGGCGACGCATCGCGACGAGTCAAAATTGCTAGGGACAAGTTTACATGTATTTAATTGGAACCCCGCTAATATAGACGCGCCGCGCTGCTTATATTGGCGGGGTTCCATTTAATCAAGGTTAGTTTATATTTATAAGGTTGCGACATATCCTCAACTTTTAGGCGATTCGAGGTCGAGGACGCAAGAAAGGGCAATCCACGGAGAAAAGTTGGCAAGACTGGGTAAAATCAAAGCTGATGATCAATCCAGTGGCGTCTAGAAATTACGCATTTCATTTTGCATTGTTTTGGAAGTGATATTTGTTGAAAGATGTAATTCCAAATGTTTATTATTTAAAGTAAAAGAATTTACAACTTAATAATAATTAAAAACTGTTGTATAAATGGTTGTTCTACTAATACAATAAACTGTATATCTCCGGCACTGAACAACATGGCCGAAAAATGGGAGATGTGACGTCATAACACGTCAAAGCAATATGGCCGAATGTCGTGACCTTATAGACCGACTTTGCATTTAATTACATGTAAAGCAACTCGGCGAATTTTCTTTTGACGCAACGCTTTTTCTAAGTTGGCGAGCACCTTAAAGCTTGAATGCCGTGTTGTTTTCCTGTAACCTTGAAAGTAGCAAATTTTTATTTTCAGATAATACTCTTAATTGACATGCAGTCAATTTTTTAAAGATCAATAAACTCATTACTTTTTGCAATAACCATAACTTATCTTACATATTTTTAAAAGAAAATGATATAATTTAAAGATGGTAACAAAATAAACATGCTGTTACAGACTTTTAAGAATGTGTTCACGTTAGTTAATTTGGAGGGTTAGGATTATTTAATTTAGTTTGTTAATTTATTTAAATAATTTATATTAATTTTTTCAAGTTCTTTCATCACTTTCATCGAAGGTTTTCTAAAACGCCCGATTTATCTATTGATAACTTTTATGCCATAGTTTTATGCTACCTTGTACTGTGGAATTTACGCGATATTTTTGCAAAATTTCAGATTATTCTTCACTATTTCATATTACTATAAGGGCGACAAAAAACCTTCAAAGGATTAGTATAGATTCGACTTTTGTGGTGTAAACCTCGAGACATGACAAGTAAATATTTTTGTCGTTGTTGTAACCATAGTTACGTTTCATTGTTAATAAAGGTATAGAAAAGAAGACACGTGTTTTTATACGATTCGGAATAATGGTGTTCCATTTAAAATAACAATGTTGCCCTATGTCCGGAAATCAGATCTTTGGTTTTTGGGTTAACTAAATATCACAACCAATGGCTAGGACTGACTAAATCCTCCATCAAGAGGACATTTAAGAGTATGTTTATTTTAAAATTAAAAGATATTGTAAGAAAAGTGTTTTACTATCGAACGTTTTTAAATAGTTGAAAAATATACAAATTGGTCTCTGTGATACTAGTAATTTATTATTTGTTTTCTTGATTTGCGTTTTTTAATTTAATTTTAAATAATTAAATATTTTTCTAACTGGAAATATTTTATACAAAAAATATATTAGAAAATTTTTTTTTAATATAAGTTTTTGTTTGTCTTTAACAATAATGTCCCAAATTAAGGGTATAGATTAAAAATCTCTCTGTATAGGCAAAACTTTTTTCTTGATATACCGTGCAGGGTGTGACTATTATTTATAACAAAATTAAAATTAAAAAGCTTGTTAAATTAAAAAAACGGTAAATAATACACAGACAGGATAGAAAACTCCAAATGAAAAAGTTCAAACTAAAGATAGGCACATAAGTACATCAACATCACTTTTCTGAAATCTGACAGTAACTCTACCAAGTTACCCGCTGTAAGATTACAAATGCTATAAATATTTCACAACTGCTAACCATTAGATAGGTTTACGAACTATAATTAGATTTGAAGAATAAAATATTTCAGACCTATATCAGTAAGCTTAAAGATATTATTATACAGTTTATTATTTATATATTATATTATTATATCGACCTACCTATAAATTTTATTTTTATTATAAAAAAAATACAAAAATGTTTGCTTTATTTAAAATGATGAAAACTTCAATTAGAACGCGGTATAATATACAGGAAGGTCCCATGGGCGTCGCCGAGATATTCAAATTATTTTATCTAATAACTGAGACATGAGACCCACATGTATACCAGATATTACTAATGCTAAGAGGGACACTTTGGTAAAAAAAATTATCTCTCTATTTGTATTCTTTTCGTAAATTTGACAATATTTTATCGAATTTCATCGACAAATCCCAAATTTTGCAAAATTATCTGTATTTGAAAAAAAACTATTTCCAGTTGAATATTTCCACGGTAATTTTTTTTATTCAAAATTTTATGCCCTTAATTATTAGAAATAAAAATAATTTTGCAAAATTTAAGATTTGTCGATAAAATTTAATTGAAGTTACGAAAAAATACAAATAAAGGATTCGTTTCTAAAACTTAGATTTTTTAGGGTGAGGGGCCAAACAAAATTTAAGTTTTGTGTGTGTGTGTGTTTCTGAGATACAGATTTTATTATTTTTTTAAGTCGGTAGTATTTTTTTATAAAAATGTATTCTCTCATCAAGCAGGACAGTTTAAGAAAAGGCACTTTTTGTAAAATTAATGATTAAAAGGTTTTCCATTTGGTAAGAATTTCCGAAGGAACGCTGTATAGTAAGTCGAAAAGTAAAAGTTTGTTTATTAAAAATTTAGAGTTTTAATTACTTTTCTATGCTATTTAATTAGGTTGTTTCAAAAATAATTCTTTTCGATTTTCTTTACTTATCAATGTTACATCTTAAAAATTTTAAATCTTGAGGTATATCGTAGGGCCATTTTGCCTTAATCAAAACCTTTCCTAATACAATGACACGTGAGTCTCGCTTTATTGTTGCTTTAATCGGTCTCCTTTTATTGCACTTGCAAAAATTGGCTATGGTAGTTTTAAACTGGCACGACGTATACAGTGTGTCCCAAGATAGGTGTTACAAGAGGACAAATGGACCAAAATTTTTAAAATTTTAAAACGAAATTTTGGAAGAACTGGTCGCCTGGTCGAAAACTAATAAATACAAAATTTTACTCAAATTGGTATTATACAGGGCGAGTTATAACTAAAAATCTAAAAAATTCCCAGAAGCTAACTACTTTTATTTTTTAAAATAGAAGAAAATTGTATAAGTAAATATAAAAGAGAATTGAATGTTATGTTAAAATTTAAAGTTAAAGCGGGACAGTTGAAAAAATGTAATTGTCAATTTTTTCGTTACGCGTTACAACCTAAATAATGGGCAGGAGGGAAAAAATGTAAAAGACAATTAAATTATTTTATTTTATTTTTTTTTAATTTGCTGCCTTACTGTTAATGCATATGGTCAAAAATTGACAAATATATATTTTTTTCTTATGTATACCCTTTAACCTTAAGTTTTGACATAAAATTTAATTCTCTCACACAACTCTAAGAGGAAGTCCACACCAGAAAAAAACGACGGAGCGAAGGCGTAGCGTAAAATGATTTTGGTTTCTTATTAGTTTTAACGTCACCTTCAAGGTAATTTACGCGAAAAGTTCAATTAACTTTAACTTTCGACGTAACGATCTTAAAGTTACGACGTAAAATCCTTATTTTTCCAGGTTGGATTGTTGTTTTGTTATAGGTTATGTGTATATAATTGGAGTAGAATAAATAATATTATGAATTTGCCAGAAAATGAGGTAGGTTTTATTATGTTTTATGAATATTCACAGAGTTTATTCAATTTATTTCTGCTCATATCATTACCGACGCCTACTTTTTTCTTTTTTATTAAATATGTCATAGCAAGTTTTTTAATAATCCTTTTCACTCTTCTACCACTTTTAAGGATTTTTCCTTAGGCAATTGTGGAAACCAATATTTGTTTTGCTTTTATTCTCATTAGTTTTACAAAATAAACTTAAAATTAACGCACAAAATGTAACAAAATAACGTTTGCCAAAAATATAAAACCACAATTCTTTTAAACACGACTTTTTACGTCAGTTTCTATGTGGAGGGAAAATTTTCTTACGAAAACGCTCATTACGCTTACGCTACGCTGTCTTGGTAACCTTGAATACACCTGACCGATCTGGGCGCTGTTTATATGGAGACTATATCTGTACAGGGAAAGTGCAAAGATTTTTGGAGATTAAAAACATGAAAATACACATTATTAGGAAATTAAACAATATATTTAGGAAGTCAAAATTGTCAAATCGCTTACTTTACAGTTGTTACAAAAGGTTCAAGAATTTTATAAAAAAATTTGTCGTACATTATTTAAAGGGTAAAGTTGGGTCACATTGCTCATTATCAATTGTTCAAATTGGTTATAACTTAATAAATATATTTTTTTGGAAAAATGTAATTTTTGTGGAAAATAAGTCAAAAATAAAATTTTATTTTATGCAAATTTTTTTTTTTTGCTTAACTGTCAAAACCATTGCGCTATAAAAAATTCTAACCAAAATTCGAGATGGGTCGTCGTAATCAGCATTTTATTTTAAACATGATTCTGCAAAAAATTCCATAAGAATCATTTTTGATACTGTGGCGCCCATACGACCTGGTCTATTGGAAATGTTTAAATTTTTTTAACCTAAATTCACGTAAGTAACATTTGCAAATTTGGATATATTTTTACCATTTTTTTTCTTATAATGAACCTTACCAATAAAAAGAAATTCGAAAAAACTTTATAACAAAAATAATAAAAACTGTGTATATGCATAGGAAATGTTTATATTTCCCAGAAGACAACATTCTCATCAAACTTTGTTGCATTTGTTCGTAGAAAACTTTCTAATCTTGGATGGAGCCTAAGAAAAAAATAGGTTAAATGAAGTGCAAATTATTTGTTTCTTAGAAACTTTTGATTAAAAGTAAATATTTTACGCAAGTCAAATTTTCTGTGTGGTTTCAGAAATCTTAGGTACATCATATAAACTGCACCAATGCGATCCCAAAAGAATATTATAATTTTGGATCAGCAATCCTAAATATGCGTAATTTATTAACTTTAGGTACCAACAAAGCATATTTATTTTGTGAATAATCTAATCATTAGACAGAACAATAAACGTGTGTATTTAGGGTAAGCGAAATAACAATCGGGTTATATATTTTTTACTTTTTACTCTAAAAACTGGTTGGTAGAGACCTTAAAAAAATTCTAAATATGTCTCAAAACAGTGTCCAAAATTAGTTTGTATCCATTATTTTAAAAAATTTGATTAAAAACAAAACCATAGAAAACCATGTATAAAACTGATACCTTCAAATTTAAAGTTTAGTAATAATTTTGGTTACAGTATTGTACACGGTTTTCTAAAACACATTGGCGCTGATTTAAAATATTCAGTTTTTAATTAATTAATAAGTGAACCAACTTAGGAAGTGGTGGGTAAATAGGGGTGCTGGGCGGGATAAAGTAGTTAAGACTTTTATGTTGCTGTAAAATTTAAACAAATTATTAACTGAGGGCTCACTTTATTTTTTGTTCTGAAGTCTACCGTGACCGACAGAAATGTTGAACCATATGGAAAACTTTTTCATTTTTGATTTCTCAAAAAAGGTTATTCTTGATAAAAAAATCTCTGCTTACAGCGGAACTTACAAAACACTGATCAAAATTTAAATAAACCATAACGTATACGAGGTAGGTGCAAATTAACGAATATGACACAAGAAAAAACTAGTACTGTGTCTTCCACATTCAGACAGACGTAAAAAAACTACCTTTATTTTTAAACTTAGAGAAATATATATATATATATATATATATATATATATATATATATATATATATATATATATATATATATATATATATATATATATATATATATATATATATTATATATATACAGGGTGTTATTTAATAAGTGTCCGATATTTCAGAGAGTGATTTTTCAAGTATTTTTAAGGTAAAAGTTCCTATGAACGTGTGGTCTAAGATGCTTCGCTTTCAAGATACAGGGTGTCAAAGTTTTATTTTTATTTATGTTTTTTCTGCATAATTTCCTAAATAATGCCGATTTCCGAACGAAAATTGGTACCTGGGGGTTTTTGACATGAGAAATTTGAATTTGTTCTTAATTTAGCTCTTACTTGTAGAGGGCGCTAGCCACATGTATATTCTCACTTTCAAAGGCTCATGACTTTTTGTACAACCCTGTATTTACATTTTTGTTAAAAGAAATGGATTCCTTAGTCATTTTTACGTAAAAAAGGTACTCTTATTAGATGACGCTAGGAGCAACCGTTTTCGAAATATTTTAGTTTAAAATAATCGATGCATACGCTTAGTAATAAATATGCTAAGTAAAGACCGCCGAAAATGACGGTTTTATCAAGTAGCCTAGTCAATGCATGCATATTTATTACTAAGCGTATGCATCGATTATTTTAAACTAAAATATTTCGAAAACGGTTGCTCCTAGCGTCATCTAATAAGAGTACCTTTTTACGTAAAAATGACTAAGGAATCCATTTATTTTAACAAAAATGTAAATACAGGGTTGTACAAAAAGTCATGAGCCTTTGAAAGTGAGAATATACATGTGGCTAGCGCCTTCTACAAGTAAGAGCTAAATTAAGAACAAATTCAAATTTCTTATGTCAAAAACCCCAGGTACCAATTTTCGTTCGGAAATCGGCATTATTTAGGAAATTATGCAGAAAAAACATAAATAAAAATAAAACTTTGACACCCTGTATCTTGAAAGCGAAGCATCTTAGACTACACGTTCATAGGAACTTTTACCTTAAAAATACTTGAAAATCACTCTCTGAAATATCGGACACTTATTAAATAACACCCTGTAGATATATATATATATATATATATATATATATATATATATATATATATATATATATATATATATATATATATATATATATATATATATATATATATATATATTAGGATTAATCTAAGTAACTACGATCATGATAATATGATCATAAATTCAAAAATGCAAAAACGTTATTTTTACTGGGCCAAAATGATGTGGCACATTAATCTAAAGAGAGTTTTAAGATTTGCCTGTTTTTCAAATATTATTTTTCTCTAAGTTCAAAAATAAAGGTGGTTTCCTCTTGTGTCATATTCGTTAATTTGCACCTACCTCGTATACGCTATGGTTTATTTAAATTTTGATCAGTGTTTTGTAAGTTTTGCTGTATGCAGAGATTTTTATCAAAAATATTTTTTCGAGAAATCAGTTTTCCATATGGGTTAACATTTCTGGCGATCACTGTATATCATTGCCCACTATGCGAAATTCAATTTTACTATTAAAAACATCAATTGAGCGACTATAAGTATAAAATGCCAATTAAGTATTATACATTTTTAAAAAGCTTATTCGCTATAATTAAATAAATAAAAAATTTACAGGGTGTTCCATTAAAAGAAATCTATGTTTGGTTCATACCTCGAAAAATAAATTTTTTCGCCAGGTAGGATTTTTCAGATAAAGAAACTTTTTTGTGTAGTTAATAATTAAACAGTTTTTATTTGGTCAAAACTTTTTATGGCACGCTGTATACAAACTGCAGTAAAAGGAGTTTATAGTTTTTAGCTCTCCATATTGTATTCCATAATAAAAATAGAACAATTTAATTTTTTACTGAAGATTCCCGGAAAGATTAAACATATTTTAAACCCCTGATGATTCAACCGTAAAATACCTCTACTGTAAGATTAATACTGCGCTTTAAGTATAACGTATTTTTTCTATACAATATTCAAAACGAAAAAAAAATCAGATGGTATAATTGAAGACAATCAGCATCGAATTAAACACCGAGAAAGCCTATACCGCCGATATTTTACATGCTATTGGCGATAATTGGCGCATTTTATTCAACTTAGTTTCCGCGCTGTATCCAGGACAACGGCAGGTCGATCTGCGCACAGTTTTCCAGCCGGTCTGCCGATTTTCGCGGCTTTCCCAGATGTTTTTCAGCGCGTGCTAGATACTTCGTCACCGGGAAGCGTTTGAAATACGCCGTCTTTTCCTCTTTTATTCTACCGACGTAAAGTTCCAATCACTCCTATTTTCCGCGCCTTTCTCGCACTAACTTTCATCTTTATGTAATCTCTGCCTGTCTGTTTATTCTGTGTACTTTTAACATGTAAGTAATAATTTCTTTAGTAGATGTCAGCTTTTTAGGTCTTATTATTGTTTGTTATTTTGTTTTTAACCTTCTCCTAAGCGTTAAATATTTGGGGCAGTTTCTTAAAGACATCCATAAAATAGATGAATGTATACATAATAATTTTAAATGCTGTTACTGCTTTTTTTTTTTTTATCTTTGGACAATCCACGAAGGCTAAAAGCCTAAATACTAACGTACCGTGTGCTTGATTACTTATTTCTGTCATAATTATATATGCTCTCAATTTGACATAAAATTTAATTTAGAAAGAAAGGCTCCGTGCCAATTCTGTGTTTTATGGCAAATTTAATTGCTTCAGTTAATTTTGCAATTAAATTGATTTAGTAAGTGTGCGGTTACTTTTTATATTATATCTACGTATACATTTTCCTCTTAAGCTATTTTAATTTAAAAATATATACATTTTTAGTAAACTTAGAGTTATTTTGTCTTGATGTCACATGTATTTTACGTGTAAACAGATAAATAAATAAAGAGTTAGTAAAGCGACACTAAATAATATTGTGTTTCTAGAAAAAAATATCTGTTAACAAGCAACAAAAAAATATATACAGTGTGTCCCAGGATAAGTGTTACAAGAGGACAAATGAACAATTTTAAATCGGCATTTTAAGGAAACTAGTCGCATGGTCTAAAACTAAGAAATGCAAAATTTTACTTGAATTGGTATTATACAGGGCAAGTTGTGAATAAAAATATGAAAACTGCCTAATAGTAAAGTACATTAATTATTAAAACCAGGACAAAATTATTAAGGTAAATGTTGTAGAGAATTGAATTTTAAATAAACGTTAAAAAGTAAAAGCATTAAAGAAAAAAATTATATTTGTCAAATTTTTTACATGTTTTGCAACATTTAAATACTCGACACGATGGATGGAATTTTACAAAAATCTTTAATATTATAAGTTTTTGTTAAATTTTGCTTTTTCTTGTCTAGTAATTAGGTTTTAACACGGTATGTAGAAAAATTAGAAAAACTTTTTCTATAACTTTAATTCTTTAATCTTAAATTTTAACATAAAAAGTAATTATCTACAACATTTTGACCTACACTTTTGTTTTATTTTAGAAAATAAAGGTACTTTACTCATGGGTATTTTTCATATTTTGACTTATTACTCGACCTATATAATTCCAATCGGCAGTGGTAAAATTTTGTATTTCTTAGTTTTAGACCAGTAATTTTTACTTGTGAGTAAGCTCCTTTGAGGGGTTCGCGAGAGTACCTAATGTATTGTCTTATTTCTTAGACATTAATAAAGACAGAACAAACTTTGAATTCTAAGTTTTATAACGTTTTACGTAGAATTCATTGGCGTTCTTAAAACAAATATATTATTATTTTAATTTTTAAGATATTATCCAAACTTGCATTTTTTTTAATGGAACACCCTGTATCCAAGTATTTCAAAAAATCCATTTTTTCTTGCGATGACAATAATATACAGAGTATTACAGAAATAGATGCTGATCTTTAAGGGTGTTAGTCCTTATAGATGATTTAAAAAAAAGTTTAAATAAAGCTATGTCATAAACCCCTTAACTTTTGAGCTACAGGAAGATAAAATCTTAAGAAAAACTGGGAGATTGATGAAATTTTTAAACACCATATAATAATAAAGTAATGGTGACGTAATTTACACATGTTTATGAAATAATAATTTTTATGTTTTTTACCAATAAACTGACCATGCATAATTTTTATTTTTCGTAAAAATTGCATATTGAACAAAAAAATATCTTAACATATTAAATTTGTCCCAAAATAAATGGGACTTAATGGATTATAATCATAGTTTTAATTTTAAGACAAAGCAGTAGCGCAAATAACATTTTTTAAAATTTAAGTCTACGTTCCTATACGGACGCCACTGGTTAAACCTAAAAAGAATTTTCCACATTAAAAAAATGGCTGTTAATAATCAGAGGATGTCCTGCTAAATTGTATGAACATGTCTAGCTTATTTTGTGAAATAAGCAGTAAATAAGACTGTCACATTGGGGTGGTCATGGTAAGTTTTCGTTTGTTAAATATGTTTTTTTATTTGCATTATTTAAAAAGATTTAACTAACCAAAAGACACCATGACCCCCTCAATGTGACAGAACAGGTTATTTCACGAATTAAGCTAAATTTTAATTTTGCCGATACCTAAAATCGGCATTTACACAAATTCGGCATAACATATGTACTTATTAAACAATTCTCAATTACAAAATGTGCTTGAATGCCTTCAATCTGATTGATGCATTTTTGGACCCAGGTTTTTATCGAATTAGTGACGCTATAGATGTAAATATTTGGTACTCCTTTAGTGAAATTTATAAAACTGGCTTAAGGTTTTTTTCTTGGATCTCGAGGACTATTGAATATTTACATTAAATTTTATACAGTAGTATTCTTTCGAGACATGGTTAGTTAACAAAGTAAGGGAAATTAAACTGATAGCATTTTTTGAAACCTATGCGCAGAATAACTTCATTCTAAATGTTTATTAATATTTTAAACGGCATCTGTCACGTGATCAAATTATCGTGGTCACTTGCAAGTAAAGGATTTGAGGAAAGTAAAACTGATATTGTCTGGAAAGAAAACTACTTTTATCGCCACAAGGTCGATTTCAAGCCGAGTCCAAAAATGCATCGAACAAGATTGAAGTGAAGGCACTTTAACACATTTTGTGATAAAGCACTAGCGCGAATCGTTTGATATGTATATGAGATAATTGTTAAGTTGCTATTATAAATAGTCTGTTTTCTGTGATAGTTATTGTCTTGATTTATAAATGTTTTAGTATTTTTGGTAAATTTGGTTTTTATTCTATATACCCTTAAAAAAATATTTATTCGTTTCCAGGCCAACCAAGCAAGATATTGTGTGCAGAGTTGGGCAGAATACTGAAAATCGGTATTCAAATACTAATACGAATACCGGAAAAAGAAAGTATTCGAATAGGTCCTTACCTCTTTTTCCTATTTTGCTTCCCTTTTCTTATTCAAATCATGACAATTTTAGTATTCGGATACTGCTTACACTTTTCGGTATTCGAATACTCGAAACGCCAGTATTCGAATACTCAAAAAATATTCGTCGAATACTTCTAAAGTATTCCAATACAGAATCCCGAATACTGAGCAAAATAGTATTCTGCCGAATACCGTATACCAAACACACAAATGTATTCAAATACTATTCGAATACATTTGTGTGAGTGTTATATATTTTCAATCGCAAGAAAAAATGAAGTTTTTTAATATACTCAGATACAGGACCTTTTAATAAAAATGTAAGGTAGGATTTTATCCTAAAAATTAAAACATTAATACTTATTTTAACTACGCCATCAGATTTCTAGAATCACTGTATCTTCTTAATTAGTCAAGTTAGCGTGGATCTGATTGCACCATTAAACTAAACACTAAAAAAGGAACGGGACACATAGCTTAGTTTTTTTGTATCTTTTACCGTTTAGCCTTAACCCTATAATCCCAACCAAACAAAAAAAAATACCCCGTACTTTCTACTTTAAAACTGGAAAGAGAAAAAGATTTTTTTAAGCTTATAACCTTAAACATTTTTTGCATATTTTTACATTTTTCTAGAACATGTGAAAGGAGTTGTAACCGTATACCAGTGTCATACTTGTCAACTTAATTTATAGAAACACTTATAAAATCTCTTGTATTACAACAAACAAACTCTATTTTAAACATCACCTCCTAAAAAAATTCGCATATGTTTTAAAACACCCTGTGTAAGTATTTTTTGTATACGTTTTTAACAATGTAACGAGATTCGCCTGCGTATAGTAGTAGTCAGAATACGAATCATTTTTCAAGTAAAAAATAACAAGGGCCAATAAATATCTATAAAATGCAGTATTAGTAAAATTTTTCCGAATTTTCGTACAGCTCTTGACAAATCCCCACAATTTCCCCAAAGATATTTGTCTTTTCCTGCAACACAGAGTGCCCTATTCATATTCGATCTATTTTATAAATAGTTTGGGCTACGATGCTGTCCTTTGCTTATAAATATGCCTCTGGCAAGCAGAAAATTTAGGTAGCTGTCCAGCCGGACATTCCTATTTTTCTTAGGGTGGACCAGTTAAAATCGATCACTAATTATCGTAATATCAGGAAAACCCATTAGTGCAACAAAATGAGCTTGAATTACATACGGTCCAGTGGACCACGTCGGGCGTGATTAGTAGGGGAAAGTCGTATAGTATACGACAGCGTATGGTATCTGCTGACTGGTGCTGTTTTTAGTTGTAGCCGCAAGCTACCAGGGCCTGACTAGCACGGCCAAGTAAATTATACAATTAAAAATAGGTGCACCAAAAACCGCCGTTATCCATCTGATGGTTTGAGAGTTAACTCGTATTTGGCTTTTTAACCGATTTTAAAAAGAAGAAGGTTATTAATTGAGGTATGTTACGCGATTACATCGGTAACTGTGGACCAATTTTAAAAATTTTTTTTTATTTGAAAAAAAACATTTCTGCGGAGGTCCCATAAAAAATACCAAGCCAGGATCGCAAGAGAGAAAGGTACTAGAAATATTGAGTTGCTCTGCTGTACGTTGTTCGTTGTTCGTGCGACTTAGCTGTACAGCCGTCACCTATTGGTGTGACGTTATACAAAAATTATGATAATACGAGGGCAGTTTACAAATTGCTATTACACCATTAACAAAATTTACTCACCGAACTGAAAGAGAGACTACAGTATAAAACACAGGACCGTATAATTTGATTGATTGACATTGGAGGGGGGACTCATGATTAGTTCTGGTTAGTTAAATATTTTTTTTTATTCGTTTTATTAAGAAATTAGTTTTGCATGATCGTTTGTAACGTTTAAAACCAATCAAATTACACGTGATTATGCTTTTAAATGTAGTCTTTGAAAGAGGTAATGGTAGTTTTTTTTTAGTGTATGTTTACCGATTTAATAGTAATAATAATAAATATTAAAGCAAAAATAAACTAGAAACAAAAAATAAACACTTAAAAAATCGACTTGAAAAAAACACATTAAAAAGGTAAAAATAATAAATAAAAAAATTAAAAAAAAGTTAAGGTCGGGTAATAACATATGCTCTAAACTTCTAAATATGTTAATAACTAAATAAGCAAAAGCTTTTACACTTTAATACCATAAGTTTTTTTACTTATTATTTATAACTTTTTGGTGAGCTTTATTTATTTTTTTAAGTCCGTTTAATTTATTTTAAAATGTATTTATTTGTCATTGATTCTTCGGGTACAAAATTAGGTTTACAAAAGAATTACGTAGCTACAAGTAACTTTCTTTTTATTATTTGCACTTAAAAAGTATCTATTATGGTGGTGCGTTTTGTTTACCGTGCAGGGGAGAGGGAAAACTAAAAACAAATCTGATTTCGCAATCTTAATTTCAATTTTCAAAGCAACTTTAATGGTGAAAGTAAATTATGGCCATTTTGATTCGTTTAAAAGATATAGACTTTTTTAAATTTTGTTAATTTAGCCAGACACTTGTAGCCCGCCTGATATTAAAGTTAGAAAAAAAAATAAATAAAAAAATTTTAAGGATTTTTACGTTACCTATATTTTTTCATTGACCTTTATTTTTAATTTATAGCGAAAAGTTGCGTTTATCCATTTTAGTTTTCGCTGTAGTTTGCACGATCAACGAAAAGGTGCCACTCTGTACAGGAAGAAAGGGAAGAATTTAAAAAACTTTTACTAAAAAACATAAATTTGTTTTGAGGGATCCCATTAGAAATTTAGATAATTAACTTATGCCACTCAACAAAATTTAATGGTTAGAAATCCCTGGACCATTTTTACCATTTATTACTAACAAGCTAATTTTTCTTAAGTAGCTTTATTTAGACGAGATGACCAACTTTTTTCTTACAATTATTTTTGTTGGTGGTAGCATACAGGGGTGTAGCAGGGATTAAATATGTTGATTTGATGAATATAAAAACCCGGATGACGTACCTCGCAATTTGTAGGACAATGTGGGTGGTGAATTATATAAAAACAGAAAAAAAATCAGCTGGTTAGTAATTATTTTTCACGACATCGTTAACCATAGATTTTGGTGGTAAGAGACTTATTGTTGAAACCTTACATTTTGTAAGACAAATATTTTTTAGGTTTAATTAGATAATTATTTTTTAAAATTAACAAAAAAATTCCTGTTAGTAATACATTTTAAATATTTGCCAGATCAACACATTTATTTCCTGCTGCCCATTTAAGTTACCACCAACGAAAATTGTTGTAAGGAAAAAAGTTAGGCTTCTAGTCAAAATGGGGCTACTCACGAAAAATAAATTTGTTAGCAATAAATGGTAAAAATGGTCCAGGGATTTCCAACTATAATTCCTTAAAAACTAAAAATTGACTACCGCTTTGGTAAAACCACAAATAGGGCTGGTAAGGATTTTTACCTAGAATTTTTGAAAAGAAATAAAGATTTAGGTTAACGAGTGATAGAATAAACCAGTTTACAGAAAGCAGTTGTTTTTACAAAGAAACAAATTAATCTCTTTTTTATAAGCTTAGCAATCTTATAAAAACGTACTTATTTAATCTATTAATAATACATTTTTTTATCGATGAAGGGGATGCTTGTTATTTTTATTTGTTGTAGCTTAACCGATTAGGAAAAATTATCTTGTTTATTGAAATAATATTTTTTGTCCGATACAATACTCCGTTAAAAAAACTATTGACTAAATAATGTCCTATGTTACTTTAAATGCGTTTTAAAGTTTAGAACTTTGGGTTTCTTTTGTTTAAAATACCATCTAAATTATTAATAATATGGCTGTTTTATTTTATTTTTTGGCTACTTAAATTTATTCTTAAAAATTTTAGAGGCAAAACACTGTGGCCGATACCATACGACTTTCCCCTAGTATATCGGGTAACCATAGACAATGCTGTTTTCTGTGATTTGATCGTTAATCGTGGCTAAATAACTTTACCCAAGCATTAATAAAGAATACTTCAGAAATAGTAGTTACTTCTAAAATTTTCTTAATGCCTTAAAAGTCAAATTAACCATTTGTATAATGTCTTTTTGTCCCAAAGTTGTAACTAGACATTATTATTGTAAAAAAATGTTACCAACATTTTAAATTTTATAACTAATGGTACCTAGATTTATTTAAAAATAGTTTTTAAATAAAATAGTTATGTTTTTTACATATAGTTAGCTGTCTTACAAAAACTCTGGAGACTCTTTTAACAGAAAAAATTAAACCGCATAAAACCTGTTTTTAATTGCGTGCACTGTGTCCAAAAACCTACGATTAATTAAAGGTTCCATAACTTTAATTATTAATATTTTAAAACATATAAAAAACCAGCTAGGCAGGCCAGTAGAGCAACAACCAGGAAAACACGATTTTTAATCCTATCCAAAATATTTACTCATGCCGGCATTCGCGTTTAACCGTCCTTTCCACACATGAACGGTTGCATTTAGCTGATTCTGTATATTGTTTTTATTCCTGACCCAAGTTTTTACATTACTTCTTATTGCGCCAAACTAAACTATTTAGATATTAAACAACAATAAATCCTTAAAAATATTACTACAAAAGTTAATAAGTTTAACAAACAAGGGATAATTTATTATTATTTTTTTACTTTTATTACTTTCCCTTTTTCAAGACTTTTGGAATGCAACGAAGCCGAATTAAACATTTGTTTTTGCCAATGGCACTTAAACTTACCGCTTTCCACTACATTGTGTTGGCCATTTTTTTTTAAGAAATAGATTTTTATAAAATGCCCAATTTCTTCCGAAATTCTTTAGAACACTCTAAAATACCTTGAAACTCCCTGAAATTTATAAGATATACCCTGATTGCTAAAAATATAAATTGTTATACAGAAAACTTTATGCATTCTCTTTTATTTTTTACTATCCAGGCTTATCCGAATTATATATAGACATAGGAAGTTTTTTTTCGTCAAATGAGTCTTAGAATCACCCCCTTAAATATTAGCATGTCCTTAAGGAATATCCTGTATATTTTTATAAAATTAGGATCCTGATAATAAACTGGTACGTTCGTATTTTTTAACTGTTTTTATTTTGTTTTACATTAATTTTATACAGTGTTTCTCTTATTCTTAACTCTACGCTACGGTACCAGATCTCGGTATAAATAAGGTATACCTTTTTTGTAGAAAAATGATAAAGGCGTCAAATGGTAAAACCAAAATGCAAAATTTTTTACCTCTATCAAAAATGCATACAGTAAATAAAAAACATTGTCTTACCCTGTACAATGCTCTTATTTTTACAATGTCGTGTTAACAAACTCAGAGTTAAATTATTAAGTGGTTGTCCTAGCTAAATTTTAAAAGCTGTCAGCGCATTGTCACCTAGATTTACCAAATATGGTTTGCTTCTAAGGTAGGAATATACTAACTCAAGGCTTGACTCGACATTGTAAAAGCCGTTTTTATTACATATCCGTTAGTTAATGAAAAAAGCATTATTATGAGATAATTTAGTAGCCCAAATGTCATTAATACTGTAGCAACGGTTCAAAAGTTAACAATTAAATTATATATTTTTTTATTTTTACTTTAAAAGTTAATAACTCCATAATTAAGCGCAATTAATCTATTTTTTTTAAATGAAGTTCTAAAATTTTGTTGGCTTACTTTATCACATCCTTATACATTTTTTATTACAATTTTACCTTTATGGACACCCTGTATATTTTTTACCATAAAAAATTCGTCCGATAATATGCAATAATACATACAAAAAATAAAAATCTATATTTTTAAAACTACTTGATATAAAAGCATCAAAAAGTAATAAAAAAATCAATATTGTTGCCCTTTTCTTGCCGCCCTCCTAAACTACACCCTGGTTTTACCCTTAGTAATCTACTGCTATATTATTATACTATAGATGTAAAAATGTGTTTTGGTTTTTGAATGCAAAATTAGATTTAAAAAATATAAATCGTTTCTTTTTATACAGTATGTGCACAGATTGACTTTCTAATAGCACAAATCGACCAAAAATGCTTTTACTGTTTAAAAAATTTGGATTTTAATTGGGAAACATATTTTTCCTTCTACAGGAACTTTAAAAACTGCAAAAATTTAAAAATGGACTAAGATAAAACTGCTTTTATTTTTAATAATTTAACAAAGTGTTGAATGTGATACCTACTGAAATAACAAATAAAAGTGTCGTTTTTATGTGTAAATTTAAGAATTGGATACTCATAAAATTTTAAAAATGCTTTTTATGTACCTACCACCTTGTTGAATTATTAAAAGTAAGGGCAGTTTTCTGGGGCCTATTTTAAAATTATTATATTTTTGGGGCTCCTGTACAAAACAAAACATATTTCTTAACGTACGCGCACATACGACGGCATCGGACGGTCGGTAGGGATCGGAAAAAATAGTTTTAGTGAAATTAAATGACACTCACGCACATGTGAGTCATGGGTGAATCCTAACAGGTAGCGCTTTTTAACCCTGGGTGAAAACTGCTGGGTTAAAAATCCCAAGTAGAAATCGGCTAAAATACTTCTCAAATAACATATTCTCTGATCTGTATCGCACATATTAAACATTATAGGCCGAATTTTTATTCAAGTTGCTTGGCAACCACAAAAATTTTAAACATTTGTATAATTATAAAGTTAATTCGTGGACATACTGTATACAAAAAAAATTAAAAATATTAAATGTATAATATTAAAATTCTGTTTTTTTTTACTTTCTGTTGCTCGTCATGCAGAAAGTTTTGTTGCCACTTTTTGTACATATTTTCTATATGAAATTTAATTAGCAATTAATTGCCTATTCTGACAGTGTTCTGATTAATGACCAAATTAATTAATACTGTTGACGTGTATAGTTGAAAGCAGCGCCGGACGGCGGTTTTTTATATCTACGTGATGAAAACCGCCAAAAATTGTCATAAATTTGTTACTACCGGCGGTCTTTACCAATTTTATTGATGGAAACGGCGGTTTTGCTTATAAAAAACTATTAAAAACCGCCGAAAAATAGTTGAATTAATCTAACCCTAATAATTATTTATTTTGGGTGCCGATGCCGTAAGCGTGTAGTTATTTTGTCTAAAAACTAAATTATAAACAATAAAACATAGTAAAAAAATTATTAGGAAATAAAAATTATAAAAAAAGTTATTTATCTAATTCGAAATCGAACTTGGGACCTGCCGCTTATGGGTCTACACTCATGACTATGACTTATGACCCTAAAGCTATTGGGGATACTTAGAGTATTTCTCCTAAATATTATTATTTCAATTGAAAAAAGGCAGTGGTTATGAATAATTGATTACTTTGTAACTTTTTTCTTTTACTAAGAATTTTTAAGTTAGTTTCACCCTCAATACATCAATACATGCATATTTTAATGGCGGTTTTCTTCTTAAAATTGAGCAAAACCGCCGACGCGACGGTCGTTTAGCCAGTGCCATAGTTGAAACATTATACGGTGTGATCAGTTAACTATTTTTAACAAGGTTCATCGATAGATTACTGATGTGTAAGTATTTTTGTTGTGAAAAAGTTTTCTTGTTTAAAATTCTATTTAAAATTTGTGTTAGCTCCCTATAGTATATATATATATATATACATATATATATATATATATATATATATATATATATATATATATATATATATATATATATATATATATATACAGTATGTTCACAAACGGACTTTTTAATAGCACACATGGACCAAAAATGTATTGAAATAAGATTTAAGAAAGTCGTGTATGGCAAATTCTATTGCTTTTTAGAAAAACAAGAATTCCGTTAAGGGGTATGTTTTGATTTGTACATGTATCCCCAAAAGTACCTAAATGTAAAAGTGTACCAAGAAAAGATTATCTTTGTAAAATAATTTAGTTAAGTGAGAAATTAAAAGGGTATTTAAAATTAAATGAGCTTCAATATTTAAAATTTTAAAAAATAAACCATATTCTTATTTTACCCAGTATTTTGTAAGCCTTTTTGTCTACAATAATTCGCAAAAGGGTCTACACAAATTTAAATCAAATAATTAAAAGTTAAAAGGTTAAGTAATTAAAATGTAAATTGTATTTTTATCTATATTGTAGAACAAGTAAACAAGTGACATTTTAATTAAAATTATGGTAGATTTTAAAACTAAAATTAATAAAGTCAGTATCAAATTAAGACACCCACGGTACGTTAGTATTTAGGCTTTCAGCCTTCATGGATTGTCTAAAGATAAAAAAAAGAATATAATTGTGACTAAATGGCATTTTTTCAACTGTTATATCTTCTTTAATTTAATGGGTCTGCAATATTTTATTACTTTTGTCATATGAAGTGGTGTTATCATATGTTTAATATTTAGTTTCCAGTTTTTTTTTATTACAATCTTATTTGAAATCTAAGGTGTACCATTGGCAATTGACGTTGTGTTTTTAAGGGCTCTATGACGTTTGTTTTTATTTCTTTGATGTTTTCTTTTTTGTGTAGTCCTTTCCTATTCAGGGTGTCCAAGAATATGTGGGCAATCTCTTGGATTTATATAGAACACATAAAAATAATGTGACAAGTTTATATAAAATATTTTCTAAAGTCTCCCTTTACAGAGATATGTGCCATTAAAGGACGCCACTAAAACTCGGTTTTTCTTGAATAACTTTAATATCATTTGGTACAATGAAATAATATCTTAATATGATAAATACCAGTTAGGAGTGAAACGTTTTGGCAAAAAACAACATTTTGATTAAATAGGGTTGTATTTAATAATTTTGTTTGTCGGTTCGACACCCTGTTATTTTATGCATTCCCTAGCTTTGATTATCAAAGATTATAGGACCATCCACATTGCCGCAACATTATTTTTTAGTTTCGTAAAAATAAAAAAATATATACTTTTTTATAGGTTTTTTAGTAGGTATACTATTTTCAAAAGAATAACCTATTGTTTTTAGATGTCCCTACTAAACAAAAACTTGTTTTTGTCGAAAACGCTTTAATTTATCGACATCAAGCAAAAGTACCTTTTTTAGCTAAGAAATTAGGCTACCTAAAAATACTTATTTCATATCTTTATTATAAAGGGTGCAAAAATATTTACCACTATTGTGTAAGGGTTAATTCCCGCTTGGCGAACTAATAAAGAAAATTATTTTACAAGGATTCATTTTTAAAGAGTCTTTACTTGTATTTATCATATTAAAAAATTATTTTATTATACCAAGTACCACAAAAATTATTTAAGAAAAACAGATTTCCAGCTGCGTCTTTAAGGGCACATATTTTTGTAAAGAGAGGCATTAGGGAGAAATTTATAGGAACTTGTTTTTACGTGTTCTATATGAGTCCGAGAGATTGGACACCCTGTATAGTATTTATATTTGCCAACCCTTGTCATTTAATTAATGTATTATAATTTCTTTTGTATTACCTATCTGCGGAATTTAATTATTAGCATCTTTAAAAAATTGATGATATACCTATTTTAAGCCGTTTTTTATCTTTTTACTATGGTATTAAATCTACCGTAAATATGTTTAAACCCTTAAAATAGTATATTTCCTAACTAGTGCTAAAAGTGCCACTTTTTCGCACGCTACTGCAGTTAACCAAACGACGCGTAGCGGATTTCGGTCAAGCACGTGTTAGGAACGCTATTTCTGCGAGCGTAAGGAAAACATAAAAACTAAAATTTTATTTATTTTTATTTTTATATTTATTTTAACACATTGCTACCTAATAGCCTTCCATACCAAAGCAAAATTTTCTTTTAAATATAGAGTACCTGAAAATTGCCGCTTACTACTATTTGGTTTAAAATTTTAAAGAGTCGCAATAAAGAATTTTCATTTACCAACATTAATAAATAGCATAAGTAGGGTATTAGGTAGCATTGTATTAGAATAATAAAAAGAAAATAATGTAATTTGGTTTAAATGTTTTCATTACGCTCGTAGAAAAAATAGCGTTCCATACACGTGCCGAAAGTGCCTTTTCAGCAATTGTTTAATTTTGATAAATAAATATATTTTTTTAATCTTTGTTTTTACATATTGTACTTGGGGACGAGTGACGAAATGACTGTTTGTGTATATAATTTTAAATATTACAAAAAAAAACAAATTTTGGAATATATTGCGAAGTGTCGGGATAAAAATGATTAATTTTAATATTTAACCATATTTACTTGGTCAATATAAATACGTTTAATATAATGTGTTTTCGTTTCGAAGCCAATTTCCCAGCTTGGTGATTGGTCACATATCACGCTTTAACATATTTAAAACAAACCCTTATACAAAGGTTAAAAGATATGAAAAAAAATACAAGTGACATTGACGTGTATCAACATAATAAATGGTTTCTCAAAGGCGAAATGTCCCATCCCAAATTTGTAGCCAAAACCTTGTAGAGATTAAGAAGTCGCTAACCAAGTGCTTTTAGTTATATTTTGTCGTTTTATATAACTTAAGGAAAAATAAAAGACCAAATCACAATCGCGAATTTATTAACAGAACTCCTAACTACGCACTTTTGCGTATTAACAAATTGTGTATCTGATACGATATTTGAAATACCAATAGTCACACATAAACTTGGGACACACTGTACAAAGCGTACGTAAAGTGTGTATCTGATAAAAGGCAAACAAAATTTTAGTTTTTATTTAATGTAAAGTAGTAAATATTGATTTTCCTTAATTTATGGATCGTCAACCTAAGTAGTGCTTTAAGTAATTGCGTTTTTGTTATCAGAAGAATAATTTTTGTTGCATGATTGTTTTTAATCAAATAATATTCCAAAAATATTTTAATTTGTTGCTAACATATATTTAATGGCCATTGGTAAAAGTTCTGTGAAAATCGTTCAAAACAAAAACAAAAAATTTGTAGATTTAATAGTTTTATCTTTTATCAACATCAATATTTGGGAAACAGTTTTAGGTCACGAATATGGCAAAAATACAGCTTTGCAAGTATGATATACCTGTAAATATCCTAAAAATTGGGGCTGTTTAATAGTGTTATATAATATCATAGGTTTAAAGGTAAAAGTCACTAAGTACATTTTGTTAAAACAATGGCTAAAACATTTTTAAGTTATTTTTAGTATAAGCTTTTTAAATAAATAATTTATTAGTTACACATTTATTACATAATTTTTTATTAAAATATTATACATAAAAAAAAGATTTTTCTTTTCTTTTTCATTACAAATTTTGTATATAATCGTCGTTATTCCCCAAACCATAAAATGTCACTTAGTTAGTTCTACCTTTAAACCGACGATATGATATGTCTAACTTTTTTCAGAGTTGGGTCGAATTATGAAAATCGAATTTCGAATACGAAAAGCTAAAAAAGTATTCGGTTATTAAATATATGCAAATACCTGAAAAAACGAAAGTATTTAAATTCTAGGATTATTAAACAAAATATATTCGAATAATATCATTTAAAAATGGTATTCTGAATACAAAAGCCCGAATACTGGCCAAAAAAGTATTCTGCCGAATACCGAATACTAAACACACCGAATAAGATTTACAAAACCGAGTATTGTCCAAGCTCATGTACTAGCCTTCCAAACTTTATTAGAATATAACAAACTATTAAGATTTAAGAAGGAAAAAAAGGTCTTTATCTTCTTAGTGTGTAAAATAATATAAAATTATAATTTATAATGTATTTTTTTTATGTTATTAACTAAGTTCTTAAAATATCGTTTTTTCTGTCACGAAAAAAGAGTGTATTTTACACGGGACACTCTTTGCGTAGGAAGACAATACAACCTCAAGCTAAAATCTTGAAATTGAAAAAAGTTCTAGATTTTAGCTCGAGGTTGTATTGTGTATGTTGTAGTTAAAAAAATATTTTATTTGACTTCAAATATAAAGGAATTGTAAACTCTGTTAAATAAAATATTGTTAAGTTAAGTGTTTTATTAAAAGTTAAATTTTAGTACCTCTCAACAGGGATAAATGATAATTTTTTTCCCGTCCCAAAAAACATATGTTTTATGCAATACATAATAAAAGTAGTAATTTTTAATTTGATAAGCGTTATTTTTGAGCGCACAATATTTATAAAAACCTATAGAGAACTTTTACATGTGCCTTAATAAAAAAATTGAAAGTTTTTGTAGGTAAAAACTAAAGCGACCATTTTTAACTTAATGGATAGGTATAGGCAGTAAAAGATCATTGGGGCGGTTTAATCAAGACTTGTCGTAGTGATTATTTTTAATTACCAGTTTAATTTATCTTAAGGTGTCATTACGATAGAATTTCAAGTTTTTTATAAAAAAAAACAAATAAATTTAATTAAGATTTTATATTAAAAACGGCTTTTTAAATTTCTTTGACATAAACATTTTCGCATTCAAATTTGCCCATATCTATAATACCAATAAGATAGTGACATTAAAGGAATAATTTTCTTTGTATTTTAATCTTTACACAACGTTTTGAGCAGTTCTTTCTTTTTTGTTCTCAAGTATAAAAACTTACAATTTAGGTATAGAAATCGCTGTACTCACTGACTAAAACAATTGCACTCACAAGAATATCTTAAAATGCATACAATTTTTGCATAGGGATCGATCTAAAACTGACCTAATTTTTATTCCTACTCCTAATTTAAAAACAAACCTGAGTTAAATAAAAATCTATTTTTTCAGCACTCTTGTAATTTTCTATTATTTTAAATTCTAATTACAAGGTACCCCCTCTGCATATATTAATATAGGATATTTTTCTAAATATAACACCATGTGAATGTAAGAAAATTAAAAACCGTATTTCTAAGCCAATTTATAAAAAAGTTTATATAAATGTAGATCCGGAAATGCTTTGTTTCTAAGCTACAGGGTATCCAGGGGCGCTAATATCGACTTTTTTTGGGATGGGGAGGGGCGAGAAGAAGTGTGTGAAGTGGCAAAAAACAAAAATTTTGGCATTTTGGCGCCCCTAGAAAAAAATTTTTTTTTGAAGAACAAAAAGAAGTTCCTCTAACCTCTTTTTATTGTCTTCTTCTCTTCTTCTTTTAAAATTACACAAAATCTTCTTCCCACGTATTGGAAAAAAAAGGTCTTTACTCTTCAATTCTTCCATCATCACCCTCACCCCTCGGACCAGCCTTGGGTATGGGGGAGACTGTCAATAAATGTCCATATTTGCCATTAGACATGTATGAAACACAATGAAAGGATGTAGCATCCAGGAGGGGGCATGGCCTTCATGCCCCCTATGACCGCCCCTGAGGGTATTACACTTGAAATAAGTTTTTAAATAATATCTTAAATATTCCTTATCCGATCTTAATTAAATTTGGCTCTGGTATTTGCTGTAATAAGAGATTAATTTAATTTAGTCCTTACTTTATTTTAATTGGTGAGACCAGTGGTGGCGCAGAAGGCATCTTAGCACATCACATTGACAAAAAAATGTGCACCACTGACTTTACTTTCAACTTTTATATTTTTTGGATACAACATCTTTAACTAGGTACAACTATTCGCACCCTATTAATAAACCAAAATAAGTAAAAAAACTTGGATTTAGACTTTTCAGCATAAAACGCATTAAAATCGGCGAATAAACTCGCGTCGGTCAAAACGAAAGAGACGGACGATCACTTATTTCACTTATACTTATGCGCAAATCAAGCGCCTATATAACTGATTTTGTTTATTCGCCGGTTTTCATGCGTTTTATGCTAAAAAGTCTAAATCCAATATTTTTACTTATTTCGGTTTATTATTAAAGGTGCATTTTGTGTTTTTTAATATTTTTACGTACCTTGCTTAATTTTCAATTAAATTCGCTAAGTTGCATGTTTTTGGTCCATACAAGAAACATAGGGCAACTTGAGGTATCTCAAAATTTTAAAGTTTTTTAAAAAGTGTAACACCCCGTATTTTGAGAACAAAAGATTTGAGGACCCATGTTTATATATATTTTTAAATAAATTGGCATAGGAAGACGCCCTTAAATTTTCTTACCGAATTAGAAAACACCCTGTATATGAATGCTACAGTGGCAAGTCTGCCATCATAAACTTTATTTTAATTAATATTATCTTAATATTTAAAAGGAACAATAGGGCTGAGAACATCGGTATATACCCCGGCACCGCGACACAAGCGGTCCCATAAAGAAACCTATTTTTAATAATAAGTATACCCACCGAGAAAATGTACACGGTTAGCAGTGCCTCTGGGCATGCTTTTGATTAAATTATTTATGGAAATTAAATCCTATGGAACCCAAGTTTCGTTCCGTATCTCTGCTAAAGTATATGGTTGGTTAGACAATCTACTGAAGATTGTCCCTACCATGCCCCATACGTGTTTTTGGGCGACAGTTTGGAAGATCGTGGAGGCCAAAAAGAATATAAACATTATGTTGCCATAAAAAAAAACCATACTAGCAACATTTGGTCGAACTATGGTGACCTAGAAGAAGGTGTGTAAACGAAATCGGTATTATTTGAGAAAAACGGGCTCAATTTTCAGCGTTTCTATTAGATAACAATAGAGGTGCTCGTGATGACTATAAGATTTTGAAACAGTGTTGCCAGAGATAAATATTTTGTAGTGGAATTTACCTCATTTTTTATAGAAAATATGAAGATTTTTTTATTAAACAGGTTTTTAATGTCACCAAAACTATTTTGTTTGCAATTTAAATAAGTAAAATTTAAAAAAAAGTCTAAATAATCATTGGAAGATTTGAAAATATTATTTATTTACCTATACTTAGTTAGAATACAAAGTTACATTTTTTAAAGTAAATTTGCACTGTATAATCTCCCAAGAGTAATTAAAATGGCCTTAATCTACTACATGTATTAAAAGATTACCTGGTGATTAAAGTTTTTATTCTTATATCCTTTTTTTCCACTTTTGTTTTTATTGGAATTGGAAATATTTACCAATACAAATATCAAGTACACCATACAACACCACTGTATTGTTTTGTATTTTTAGATAATTGGTACAAATTTTAAGGATTTTTTCGCCTAATATCTATTTATTTGTGTAAAATAAAGTAAATAATACATTTTAAATTTTGAGTAGTTTAGGTTATCAACCAAAGTCAAAAACTTGTCGGAAGACAAGTAATTTTGTTCATTATGTGCATTAAAATATCTGTTTTATTGTTTTAAATGTGAAATATTAAAAATACTACTTTGCCACAAACTGCTCTAGGTCACCATAGGTCGAACATTAGCCTGCTGAAAATGGTCGTGACCAACAAGCTGGACGTGGGGTATAGCAATTGGGTTGGTCCCCATGCCTAGTCCTTATGTATGGTAAAATATTGCGGAATCTCGGAAGTCCGGAATCACATGACAATGTCAAAATTTTATTGGGCTGTCGACAGTCATGTTGACAAAGTGACAGGTCCGTGACAGTTAAAAATTTTAAACTTTATACGAAATCCGCCGATTTTCTTGTTTGCTTTTGTACTTTTTAGGTATTTTTGTTAATAATAATAGTTTAAAACATAGTTTTATTTAAATTTATAACCCAAATTTATGTTTTTGCCTCCATAAACAGACGACTTTTTAAAAATTGCGCCAATCCGCAGTTCCGGAATTACGCAATTTTTGTTCACATTAGGACTAGGCATTACACCTTCTTTATGTAACGCACAGCCATCAGGGATCTTTGTATAAAAACTAGGTTAGACCTACTACCAAACATATGGCTTAGCATTCCATTACACCAAGAGTGTGAGCAAAATATCGCACAAACGAAAATCAGATTTTTTTCGCAAAGCCTTCTGACCCAGAAATAATCTGAAATTTCCAAATTTCACTTTTCAAATAGTCATACTTTGTATTTCTACTAAAATTAAATGTTTATATCTTTTAATTTAAATCGATCAAATATTTCTGTTTTTGCAATTTGCGATAGCTTTATTAAATAGCATATTTATTATAAAAATTTATTTAGCATTTAAGTGAATTGGTTTATAGTCAAAGTAATTATTTTCTCTGACGGCAACTGTAGTTGTAGAAAAATAAGTTTATTTGGGTTAAAGCCAAATTGGCAAATGGATTATAAAGTATTTGCGCAAGTAATTTGTATTTTTTATTTCACTTAGTAATAAAAATTAAACTTTAATATAAATTATTATGCAAATTATTATCAGAATATATTTTCAATATATGCTTTGGATTTAAGAGTTTCTGCAATGATTTTAAATAATTTATTAAAATAAATCTTATAAAACTGAAAAAATATTTATTTATTAATGCCTAGGTTTATCATAGATGTAATACTTTTATGATATTTACTGATAAAATTAACATTTATATTATTTATGATTATTTATACATTTTCTATATTTTTCACCGATTTTGAGATACGACCTTCGTAATATTAAAAGTTTAATATGTTATAAAACTATGCATGTACAAAAAGAATTATCTACAATATAAAAATATTTTTGGTTTTAAATAAAAATGTTTTTAAACAATTAGGCTAATTTTAAAATAAAAAGACATAAGCAGGAACATAACATAAATTATTGGGTCTTAGTCTTATATTAAATAGAGTTAAAAATAATATATTGTTGTAGAAATAGTAAAACCTTTGCTCTTGTGGTAATTAGTAAAAATTATTTTGGCTCCACGTTATTAATTTGTATGGATAAAAGTGTAAAATATGCTTAATAAAATAGTTATAAATTCCACAATTTTAAGCAGGTATCATGATCGCTAAAAATAAACATCTACATTTTTGGGTAATATTTGTCATTTTAATGAGTTTTTAGTTAATAACATGTTTTTTGTTTTTATATAGAGTGGGTTTTTTATATGATTTATTTTATTGTTCCAAATAAAAACCTAAATTTTTAAATATTATAATATTTTGTAAAAACGGTTTTGCTAAATAAAAAATTATAACAATATAAAATTTCAATACAAAAAAATTATTGTTACAAAAAAAATTCAGGTAGCAGTAAAAACTTAAGAGGTAAAATAATTACATTTCCAATATTTTTTTATTTTTTAAAAGCTGCTAGATAATAACCTAAAAAGCTTTTAAGTTTCTCTTAAAAACAGTTACTAAAGCAAAGTGCAGACTTTAGGTAATTTCTTTTAGCTGTCTTCGGAGCCAAGTTTTCCTGTTTTGCTCTTATTGTTGCCTTTTCTTAGATGACCTAAAATAACAGCACTTTATCGGTCCATGTTAAAAGAGAAACAATTTTAACTAATAAACCTGTTTAGAAAAATGTAATATGATTTTACGTATTTTATTTTTTACCTAATTTAAAATAGAAAAGCACGTTAACATTTAATATTTTTTAAATGCATTTTATTTATATTTTGATAGACTATACGTCACTTAAAAATGTAATTTCGTAAAATTTTTAATAATTGTTTTTAAAATTTTCACAGTACGAAGAAGTCAAAAACAAATGATAGACGTTGCAAAAAAATACTTATGTAATTTTTTTCAATTTAAAAACTTTTAAGAGAATTGTTACAGTAAATGTCGATAACCTGTCAAAACTTAAAAAATTCCAACCAAATACATAAGGAGCGTAGCCCGTAGAAGTATTAAAGTATTAGATGACCTATTACTCGTTTTTAACTGTTATATTACATTACATACAACTTTATACCGCACAAAAACCTAAATTATTTAATCAATTAATTAATACAAACATATGATTTGTTTTTTTAAGCCTAAAACAAAGCTGTTTTTAATGTCTCCGTCAGGCAGTACAAACCAAGCGTTACTCTGCAATGGATGCTTTTTTATTTATTTATTTGTTTTCATTTAAGCCAGTTATGGCTATGGTTTCGATTGCGCCCTAAAAATGACTAAAACTTTGAACGCATCCAAACTGATAGTTAATGACCAAATATTGACTTTTTACAAACTTTATTTTAAATTATTTTTGTTTTTTTTATATTTTTTTAGCTGACTTATTTCTGCAATAAAATAAAATAATTAAATAATTTAGTTTTTGTTATCAAATAGTAGCATCTTTAGTATTGGGATTTTAAAAAAGGATACAATAAAGGAACCTAAATTTATCATTACACAAAGATAAAACCATTATGTACTCTTTTATGATTATGTCTAATACCACCATATATTTTTATTGTTTATGTGGTGATCAGTAAAGCGGTCTGCTTTACTAACTTTAAGAATTATTTTGACATGCTTGTTACAAGAAGACGTGTTTGTCAAAAAACATGCAGAATTACCACAAAACGATTATAAAACTTAATGCAGAAACACGTTATGAATCGTTGCTTGACTGGGTTCTGCTATAAACTCAACTTTCCTTATAAAATTAATTACACACAGGCGCATTAGAGATGACTGATTTTTACACAAAAACGTAATTTTACACCATAAAATTAAAAATTGCTGTAAATCTCATTTTTGCCAGTTGACTGGTTTCTGAAATAAACAATTTATTTACATATGTTTGTTGGTAACATAAATACATCAATCAGATCGTAATGTAAAATGCAAAAATTTTATTGACTATTTATAACCCTAATAATTTCTACATTAAACCAACTAGCGTTGTAACTTTACTGAGATTACAGATCTTTTTAATTTAACTAACCCAATAAAAACAAATACGTGTAATAACAGAATTTAAAAAAATTGATTCTGATGTTTTCTCATAAATATCAATAAGTTTTTTATAAAAAGGTAAGTTTTGTGGATGATTCGTAATCCCTATACATTAGTATACATGCATAACAAATTTAAAATACTCTCTACAAAGAAAATTTGCCTACTCCGTGGCGCAGTGCACAAAATCTTTGATTTCTAGCCTAGCAGGTAAGGGTTTGACCGGCAAGACATTTTTGGGAAGTAATTATTTAAAATAACTTTCGTGGTGGTACTGCCGCGTTATTTAAAAGGTGCTGTCAAATGCAAAAGCCTTATTTAAAAGGTGCTGTTAACTGCAAAAACTTATGTTTTGAAGCTTAAACAATGTTTACGGAACAAGGAAAACGATCTAATAACCCGACACCTTCGGTACTTTGATACTTAGGCATAAGCATTTGTGTGTTGTCACAAAGGTAAAAAAGAAAAAAACTTTTTAATTTTTTTACATATTATTATTTTAATAATACTGAATATTCATAAATTTATGGACCTTATATCTCGTTTTTTAATTAATAAAATATATTACAATTCTAAAACAACCTTTTTAAAAATTTATTAATTTTCGTAATTCGCAAAATCAAGCCCTAAGAAAATAAAGTTAGCAAGCAAAATTACAAATACCAAAGTTTCAAAGTAATATAAGAGCGGCAGTGAATTGCCTAAGGCAGACAATTTAACTCCCTGGTATTAATTTACTACAACTTTGATAAAGTTTTTTTACAGTTTAATAAACATTTGCTTTTAAAATATTCATATCTGGGTAGTATTAATTTAAAATTAAAAGATTTTTTATTTTAATTCGGTTTTTAATTGCATCAGTAAATTTCTTTTGTGCAGATGCCATGTTTTATTAGCTCTGTAGCTTTCTTAGTTCATTTTGTTTTTTTTATTAATAAGTCGTATAAAGATAACAAATATGTAAAAATTACATTGGTAATTTTCGTTTTCTTTTGTTATTATTAGTTTGCACAACATAGTTTAATACGATGCTTCATTTTTTTGTCTTTAAACTAACATTATATGTTAACTTATGATACTTAACTTCTTGTACCTAATATTATTAAATTATTTTTAACATAAATAAAGTTACTTTTGCCAAATTGTTATTTTATAAGACACTAAGATACATGTTTTTTAAATTATTTACAACCTATCAAGCATAGCAGTAATACTCAAGAAAAAATAAAATTATTAATTTTACATAAGGAATCTTGTACAAAAATTATTTTATCAGAAAAACCTGTTGAATTGTATAACCGGAATAATAAAATTATTTGATTATAAATTTTATTTTGTTTTGGGTGCGTTACGAAATTTAAAGGGGTGATTTCTTATGTTTTTTATGAAAAAAGGTTCCCCCAAATATATGTCCAGACTTGCTTTATTTCTGAGATACAGGGTGTTATTTTTTTTAAAGTGGGTATTTTTTAAAATCTTTTAGCCGATTTGGATAAAATGTACGGTATACTTATTTAATGCAATACGGCACTTGTAAAGTTCTACCTAGATTAAGACAATAGGACCCAGTGGCGTCTCAGTGGGTACTACAGCCAATATTATTAAGGAAAAAAGTACGCCACTGACCTTTAATGTTTTTATTCATTTTTCAAATTAAGCAATAAAAAATGCAGCTTTTTAGTTTTTTGCATTTTCTTCGTATCTCGCTTCGTTTTCGAGCAAATAATATTGAAAACACGTTTAATCATTATTAAAAGAAGCCCTAATCAGCATTAAATAATATCAAAAATAAAAAGATTAACAATTTTGACCTTAGTAAATAAGGAAAATTAAAATTTTTGATGAAATACACAACCGCTTATTTATTTTAAGGCAAATTATTATTTTATTTTTATTTTTACATTTTATTATCATATTGTCTATAGGTACTTTAAAAAAAATAAAGTAGCTTTATTATTTTTTCTTAAAAACGAAGGCAGATACGAAAAAATACAAGGGATTAAAACGTTTAATTGGTAATTGCTCAATTAGAAAAAAATAAAACTTGATAAAGAGTCTGTGGCGTACTTTTTACAATAATATGGCTGAGACGCCACTGGACCCAATAATACGAATCTAGACAAAACTTTACAAGGGTCTTATTAAAGTAAATAAGTGTCCCAAATTTTATTAAAATCGGTTAAAGGATCTCTAAGATATTTAAAAGATACTGACTTAAGTCCTGTATCTCAGAATGGAAGCAAGTTTGGACATATGTTTATAGGAACTTTTTGTAAAAAGACAGCACTCCCTTAAGTTTCGTACCGTAGTTAGATAACACCCTGTATACTATATGTATTGTAAAGCAGTACATATCAGGTGCCAATATTTTTTAATGCTAAAGATAATAATGTATTGTGTGCCTTATTGTCTGGAGCCCAATATTGCAACTTTTTTATGTAAAAATATCTTAGTACATTATTTGATTTTTAAGACCTATTGAGGCTGTGCCCAAAACTTTTAATAGTTAGCTACAACCTTTAAATAACTAAATTTTGGGTAACTTCATATTGACGGGACCTATGTTTTATTACCATTAAGATTCAGATTTATATACGTCCAGTTGGTATTTACGACAAAAAGTTTAGTTACAAGTTTTTTTTTAATCGGCAAAGTACTTTTCCAGAAAATTAACTCTAAGTACCAGCTGTCACTAGCCGGTGATTTTTTGGCCTTTAGGGGTCTTCCCACCTAGGTCTGACTATCGCCCTCCTAGGTGGTGCGCTATAGCCTTAGAGGCTTATTGTGCCTTGTGTCCTTCCCATTCACACACCATTCATACCATAACTTAAATAGTTGCTGCTCGGTCCGTTCGTTAACCCCCGAGCACAACACCGCGTGCCCGGTCACCCATCCAAGTTTTGGCCGTCCTGCTCAGTGCTTAACTCCGGTGATCGACGAGGCCGACCACACTGAAGCATTTTTTTTTAAGTGCGTTTACACCAAATGAACAAAGAGCTAGGACTAGAACAAGAGCATTCTTTTTAATCTACGAATGCTTAACTGCTGGACATTCAAACGGAATATTTTAAATTTTAGTTAACATTTTAAACTTAATTTTCTCAAAGACTACAAATACTTTTTTAGTGCGGTTTCGGCAAATTTGGACGCAATTATTAGTCTTTATGATTACTTACATTGAAGCGTTATTAATAAACATACCTCTTATATTAACAGTGGTAAATATGATGTTTTTTTTTTGAAAATGTTGTTGTTCTGAAATTTTTTAAATAAAAGAAATTTTATTTATTTTAATTTTTGAATCTTTAAAACTTTTAATAATCAAACAATCATTTGTAACAAACAATTTTGGCAAATTTTTGATATTCCTCGTAAATCTGAAAATATGATGTTATTACTAAAAAGTGGTGTTAGCCTTGTCAGCCTGTATACCACTAAAACACTTTTAATCCTATAAACTTATACTGTTTGGCATTTAAAGCAAAGAGCAATAGGTACCTTTTTAATTTTTTTAAAAACTTTTACATAGAGTGGACAAAAAGTAGAGCTACGTGTAAAAGTTTTTTAAATTTTTTATAATTCTTGTTTTCTCTTATGCCATAAATTACAAAATTAGGTTTTATTATTTTTAAAAGTAAAAATGGTAAACCTGGCAACATGGCAAGTATCAATGACAAATTGGGCATTCCTAAAGACCCCTAAGTAGTAAATATGATGATGAAACTTGTTCTGAAATATGAGACAGTTTCTATACATTACGACAATATTTTATATCTAGCATTGAACAACCATACAATAAGTACATTATTAGACAAACTAAGTAACGCAAATAAAAAAATAAAAAACTGTTTCGCTGTTTTGATCCCTGGATTCTAAAAATACTTTTAAAATTTATAGATTGTAGATAATTCAGTACTTTATGGCATAACAAAGAACAAGAGAAATAAAAAAATTTAGAAATTTTTGAAACATTTACTTTAACACATAGATCTGCTTTTTGGTCCACCCTGTAAAAAAGTTTTTTAAAACAATTTAAAAAACTTTTTGCCTAAAACGTCAAGCAGTAGAAGTTTATAGGACTAAAAGTCAGCGTTATACAGGGTGATAACTATATAACTTTTTAGTAAAAAATAATATCCTTAGATTTACAATAAATATCAAAAATTTGCTTAAATTGTTTGTCACAAATGATTATCTGATTATTACAAAATTTTTAACATTCAAAAATTGTTTTTATTAAAAAAATGTGCAGAACAACAAAATTAAAAAAAAAAACGTTCTAAAGTTTATTTTCGTTTCTTGTACAGTGGCAAAGTTATTTCGTATATAAGAGTTGTGTTAATGTGACGAAGCGTTTATAAAGCTCTAACCAGATTAGGTTTAATGGGTCCAGTGGCGTCTCAGTGGGCACCACAGTCAATACTATTAAGAGAACACTGTCTTTTTATGTAGTATTTATATTTGGTTCTAATGAAAAACTAAGAATACAACTTTTTGTATCGTACATTTTTTGTAAATCTGGCTTAGTCTTCGAGATAATAATAAATTTGCCGACTTTAAAAAAAAACCTTTACTCCCCTATCTCAGAAACGAAGAAACTCCGTATATTTATAGAAACTTTTTTTCCTAGAATAATAAAGAAAATCGATCTTTAATGTTTCGTAGCATGGTTCTGCCGTCCAATGGAAAAACACCGTATGTGCATTTTTATAACTTTTAAAAAACTGGCGTTTAAAGATTTTCCTCATAAAATTCCTTACCATTTACATATAAGATATAAATTTAAGGGGGACGAGGTAAGGGTTTTTAAATCAAATTATTTTTTGGCTTATCTTAGTGTTAAACATTTAAAAATATATTTTCAAAATTTAAAGTCCATCTAAGAAAAACTCTTGAAGTTATTGTTTAGTTTAGAAACCCGTTTTTTAACCATACGTATGAAATGGCCAAAATTTATTTCTTTTTAAAGCAGTTTTTTAATAAAAATATCGATTTTTTTCGCAACAATGGGAAGATTTAAGCTAACAGAATACGAAAATATAGAAAACAGAGTTAGGACATAAACTGTATTTTAATTGGGAAAAAATATTTTTAAACCTCTCTGTACATTCAACATTCAAATATTTTTGTGAAAATGTATTTGCTTATGAGGCAGGACTTTTTATGAAGAAGAAAGACATGCTGTATACAGGGTTCATCACATTAGTGTCCTAATAAAATATTTCAGAAACTACTAAAGATAATTTTTTTAAATTTTTGGCACTAGGTTTAAATAATATTGGTCTTTGTATGGCAAATATTTTACGTTTTTATGACTTTCGGTTATACCAGTACCGGAAGTGTCTATCAACCTGCTTATTTAAAAAAATCTTTATTATTACATTTTTCTTTATGAAGTGTTAAGCATATTTTGTGTATCGTGTCCTATACCTAAGTTTACGCTTTTTTAACATATTTAAATTTACGTGTTAAAAAATGACATTTGCAGACCCAAAAATATTTATAAATTTATAAAATATCTCTTATTGTTTAATTTGGCATAAAATTCCAGTTTAAAGAGGACCATATTTATCTAAGTATTTGTAATGTTTAAAAAATGTCTTAATACAGGGTATTTAAAAATAAGATTTAAACTGAAACTAAGAAAACTACCAAAAGTTTTTTAAAGGGAAATCCCCAAACTTTTCTTAAAAGTTTTAGTTTTCTAGATATTTTCAATCAAATATTTTTATTTGGATAATAAACTGCAGATTTAAATAATAATAATTAGTTGGCTATAATGGCGTTAAAAGACAATCAAATGGTAAGGATATGTATGTTATTCTGCGTCTGTCATTCCACGCTATCATAACTAAAAGTACATTTTAACTTAATTTTAAATGTGCAGCTTATTAGCCAAATAAAAATATTATATTGGAAATATCTAGAAAACTACAACCTTTAGGAATAGGTTACTTTAAACAAACTTACCTTTATTCCTAATGATTTATAAGATAACATAAAAAAATTTGGGGTTTCCATTTTAAAAAATAATTTTTGGTATTTTTTTTAATTTAATTTTTAATCTAATTTTTTAATCTCTGTAACCATATTTTTTAGAAGTTTACAAATACTTAGTTTAATGGGGTCTTTTTAAACAAAAATTTTATCCCAAATTTAATAAATAGGGATTTTTTATAGGAAAAATTAATAAATACTTTTTGGTCTGCAAACGTCATTTTTTGACAAGTAAATTTAAATATGTCAAAAACGTTTAGATTTAGGTATATGACATGGTCCAAAAAATGTAATTATATATAGGGTGTTTCATTTTAAAAAGGCAAGTTAATACGCACTTTCGGTATAAGACCTAAAAACGCAAAATATTTGCCATATTAGAAATAATATTATTTAAATCTTGCGCCAAAAAAATAACTTTAGTAGTTTTTGAGGTCTTTTAATAGGAAACTTGCCGTGAATAACCCTGTATATTATATGAATATTCTGTAAAAATCATTCTTTTTATTATTCCGTAATATATTATGATTTGGCAATTTTTCGGGTCACTTCATTGAATTTCCTTCGCTCCACCAGATTTTCGAGTTTGGAATTAGTTAACCGTAATAAAGGGTTTACTTCCATTTTTATGCTTACTTGACAAATCTGATATTAATATTATAACAAAAAATAAATTTAGCTAAATGATTAAAGTCATGACCCAATAAAATGAACAATAACAATAATAGCATAACATGGCATGAACAATTACGTAAATAGCATAACATGGCTTACAAATCACCATTAATTTATTAATAATAATTAATAGCAATTATATTTTGGGGCCATATAGGTCTCTTCCAATTAAAACACTGGTACTTTACTTGGTAACCAAGTGAAAATTAACATGCCAAGTAGTAGCGTATCCAGGGTTTAGGGGCGAGAGAGGTGAAGTTCTTTTGGGGCGTCTTTATTTTTAAATTAAAAGTTTTGTTTTATAACCGCTTACAAATTTTGGATTTAACTTTTATGTAACACCGAATTTAAAAAGGAACTGATATTTTGTTGGCTAGACGACGTACCTGCATACAATAACCGCTTTTCTTTCTGTTATTTTTTCTGACAAACAGCACGTGATTTGATTTATAATTGTTTAATTTTTTAAAAATATTGATATTATGTTTATAAAATTAACAAAACCAAAACAAACACTAAAATGTTTGTCGTTTTTCTTTAAAAACTGTCTAAAAATACCTAAGCAATACTAAATTAAAACCAAACACAATATTTAATAAAGAAGTTTATTTTCGACAGTTCTTTATATTATTTGCGCTATGAATATGCAATTGTTATTCCTTAAAAAAAAAAGAAAAAAATATCTATAAAACCTAAAATAAGTTTTCCATTGGGTAGTTATTTAAGCTACTTTATATAGAAAAACTATTTTGCTATTTGGTTAGGCGAATAAAGGTATGCTTTTACTTGAACTAATAAGAGATAAAACATACAAAATTGCCTGAAACAAATAAAGCAAATACTATAGTATTAGCTTTTACTTAAGTTTATTGACGTAATCGACTACGCTTATTTTAATGTGGGCATTAACAGACTTTGTAATTGTAGTTATATGGTATTAATGGCTGTTACTTTGTTTTGTAAAAAGATATAAAAATACATTTCCTAATTACGTACGAAACTCAAGAAGTTGTTTTCTTATGTCTTTTTATGAAATTTTTTTCTATAAACCTATGTCCAAATGTGCTTATTACATTAGAAACAGGGTTAAAGTTCTATATTGGTTCGGCGGATTCATTTAATTGATGTAGTTATTTGGGTTCACGCCAGAATAAACAATAATAAATAAAAAATAAATTTAAAATACCAAAAACCCAAAAAAATTAAAACAAGTAAATGGAGAACTAAAAATTGACGGTTCGGTGGTAAGTCTGCCACAGTTGTCAAGATAAATTAAATAAAAAATTAAAAATTAACTATTATTTTAGTTTAAAATTTTAAAACTTTTATCTTTTTTAGAAGATACTAACAAATTTTTGTCATTAAATGTCTAATATGTTTGTTTGGTTATAGTGTCATAGTGACATACAAAACTGCTTGCTGGTGTATCTATTATTTATAATACGAAAAAGGTGATAAGTTTGTTGATTTTTAGTCTTTCTGACGATACTTTAGTATTAAGCAAAGGCAACCAAGTGTTATTTAAATTAACCGAAGCTGATGCTGCACAATTATCCCTAATTAACAATATATGCACTTTCTTTGATTTTATGTTTTTTAACACGAGTTTTCTTTGCTAAAATGCTTGAAGCATCCCAGTTTATTCTATGATTGTTATTAAATGCGTGTTGACAGATTTTAGATTTATGAAATTCTGTGTTTTTAATGTGTGATCTGTGCTCTTTTATGTGTTTGGCTAATGGTCTACAAGTTTACTTTTTTACTTAGTTTTACTTATTGCATTCGCAAGGTATTTTATAAATGATGTTTTTGTATTTTCATTTAAGTTGTATGGTTTGTTTTTGTTAATTGAGATCTAATAGTGTTTTATGTTTTAAAGATTGTGCGAATTTTAAATTTATTTCCTATTTGTTGAATTTTATTTGATAGTCCAAAAATGTATTGTCAAAATATATTTTAATAGATCTATTTTAATTTTGTTTTATACTTGAATTTTCAAATTCAAGGAAACAATTATTTATATAATCAAGAGTATAATTATTTTGATTAAGATATCCTTTAAATAATCTTTTTTAATGTTTATATTTTAATTATAATAAATTAAAACTAGTTATGTATGTCACTATGACACTATAACCAAAAAGAAATTTAATGTAAAATATTTTTTAGAATCTCCTAAAAGAGATAAAAAATGTAAAATTTTAAACCTAAATAATAGGTCATTTTTAATTTTTTATTTTTTTATTTAATTTATTTTGACAACGGTGACAGACTTGCCACCGAAACGTCGATTTTTAGTTCTCCATTTATTTGTTTAATTTTTTTAGTTTTTTGGTATTTTTAATTTATTTCTGACGTGTACCCAAATAACTACCATCAATTAGATACGAGGCGTTTAAGTATTAAAAAATAGTCGGCATATTTTAAATATTTTAAAAACACTTTAACTGCTTTAGATGAAATTTGGTACACCGATTTAATATAATAAGGCGCTTATAAATCTCTATCTAGATAAGGATTATTGAGCGAAGTGGCGTCTTAGTGAACACCACAGTTAACAATTATTCATAAGAAGAAGCACGCCATTGACTTTTTATAAAGTTTTTATATTGTTTCTTAAATAATCAATTTTAAATATAATATTTTAGTCTTTTGTATTTTTTCTTATACCGCTTTGTCTAAGAGAAAAAAAATCGAGCAATTTTGACCTTACTTAATAAGGAAAATCAGGATTTCCGAACAAATACATGACTTTTTATTTATTCCAAGGCAAATAGTTGTTTATTTTTCATTTTTGTTTTTTTACCATTTATTCTATGGATAAATTATGGTGGCTTTAATTTTTCTTCTCGAAAACGAAGATAGATACGACGATAAGTTAGAAAACTAAAAAGTTAAATTTTTAATTGCCTAATTGGAAAAAATATTAAAACCTTGTAAAAAGTCAGTGGCGTACTTTTTAACAATAATATTGGCTATGGTGCTCACTGGGACGCCACTGAACCCAATATTCTTAATCTAGGTAGAGCTTTACGAGCGCTTTATTACAAAAAATAGGTGTACCAAATTTTATCTAAAATAATGACATATTTCAAAAATTTTTACTTTTTTTTTAAACTTTAACATAATGTATCTTAGAAATAAAGCAAGTATGGACATATGTCTATACAATTTTTTTTTCATAAAGAGACATATCTTGTTTTTTTTTGTTTTTTTATTTAAGAATAAATAAAATACCGCAAAAATTTTAAATATTAAAAAAATAGAATAACCCCAAATAGTAAATGGTTTTCTTTCAATGTCGATTAATAATTCAAAAATATTTTTTAAAATAAAAGTGTAATTTAAATTATTAACATTACAAACTCCTTAAATGAAAATATATTTCTCAGATTTTTCAACAACTAAGATATTAAAGTAATAAAGCCGAAAGTCGCGTGTTCCTAATATCCTTAATGCAAACTGAAATGTCCCATTTTATCATCCCGAAGATAAGATATTATGTTTTTTAATGCTTAACTTTATACTATTACGAAACTACTAGATATTTTCTGGTAGTTTCGTATTTAATTTTCTTTTTTAGTTAATAAAATTTAGGCTGTACTTTTCTTAAGTTGTTTTAACCACAATCATTAAATATGGATCCCCTTCTCCAATTTTTTATTAAATTTTAAGAAAGGCTGATAAAAATTTAACAGTATTATTATAGCATAACTTTTTACATTATCATATCCTCAAAATCACTTCCGGTATAACCGAAAGTACCATAAACTTTCTTATTTTAAAGTGTCTAATTTTTTTTTTTAATTTGTATTCTCTATAAAATTGCCTTTTCAATGATATATCATACAGGGTGTTTCTTTTAAAATGGGGCCCTGAGAGTACTTTTAAGAAATTTAAATACCGCCATTATTTCTGCTTTGAATATTTGTTTTTGCCAAGTGGTCTGTAATTTATATTTTACTTTTTAAAAGTGTTATATTTCGTTGTCTTTAATAAATTAGTTACATTTCGCAATTTCAGTTTTTAATGTAATGGATGAGAGAAAATTCAAAAATTTTAAACATTTTAAATGGAAACACTTCTATTTTATTCTATTTTTAAATTTTACACCTAAAATCTCTTTTCAAGGACATATCACAACATATTGTTTATTTTCAAGACGGCGCCGGCGCACAGTGATTTGATTATATGGGCTATTCGGACAAAAATCGCTACTCCTCTAATACGTAACCGATTTTAATGAAATAAAAACCATTGTGTAGCCTATGCATAAAGCTACATCGCAAAGTTAAAAGGTGTATTAGAAAGCGTTTTAATTAGGAGAGAATAAAAAATAAAAATCAGTAAAATTTAAAAGCACTGAAAACACATATAATTATCTATAGAAATTGCAAATTTGTCATCAACTGATCTCACATTAAATATGTCATTGTATAAGACGGCCATGAATTTTTTAAAATAAGTAAAAAAGAAAAAGTAATTTTTAAAAATTAAAAAAAAAAAACATAATTTTCCTTAAATTTGAAATTTTTTAAATATTATTGGTTCCAAATTGATTATTTCCTGTAGAAGTCTCAAACTCTCATTTTTTACTAAATCTTTATTTTCTTTGATAAAAATAAATTTTATTGGGCGACAAAAAAAGTTAAAGAAGGGCGAGGTATACTCCATAAAATAGTACCCTCCTTGCCTGTCAATTTAAGGGGGCACATAGCAACTAAAAACAAATACTCATCAGTCATTTCTATGTAACTAAATGTTTGTTTGCGGGTACTATGTCCGGAGCTTCCATCGAAACCGTATTTACATGTCAGAGTCAAGTCTCCATTATTTATCTCCTTTTTATATGTTATTTTTAATATACTTGTTATACATGTTAAGGTAAAATCAAGAAGTTCTTGTATTTTATTTCAGATCCTTGTTCTGTAGTTAAAAATTTTTTGGTAATAAATTATCTCGAAACTGTCCCAATTTATAAATACTAGGTAAAAATTCCGAACACACGTTATTGATAATCGACCTGAGCAAATTATATTTTCTTTGAGAAAGATCTAACTGAAGATACAACGTTAGAAATTCTTGTAAAGTTAATGATTGTTTTTAGGCTCATAAAAGTTATCCCGAAATTGACTTTTCTTTGAGGATTCTTGAACTGCGATAGAAAGTTCTTCTAAGGTATAATTAGACACCAGTTCTTTAATTCGCCTCTTTTTAGTTTTCTCACTTGACTTACCAAAAGGTACCTTAGGTCTACCACGGCAACTGCTTGTTTGCGTTAAAATTCTACCTGTATTAGGCTGTTTTCCTATAATGTTTTTAATGAATTATACATTTTCATAAAATACATTTTAGAGTTAAGCCATTTATTTTCCTTGGTAAAAACTGTTCTTTTTTGAAGAAATACTTCTGCCACTTTAAATTCATTTTACCACAAAAAATACCAACGGATTTTTGAATTTCTCGTCTAGCTGTCTTGTCGAGTTTTCCAATTTAAGTAATTTTAATACTTTTTTAACCAATTTATTTTTATTTTTTTAGGCAGAATCCATGTATTCACCAAATTTTTATCTTTTATTTGTATCAAAGTATCTAAAAAATAAAATTAAGGGATGAAGCACAACTTATATATTTGGTTACAGCACCGTTTTAAATATTAAACAACACTAAATTTTAAAAGGCACCTTTTGGGACCTTTTACGAAAAATACAGTTTTCTAGAAAATATGACTATTCTTTAATAAAATTTTAGTAAAACCAGAAAATTATTTTAAAAAGGCACATACCTCGCTTAGCATTTGACATATTGAATGAATTAAACTATAATATATCTAAATGTTAATAACGAACAACCATACAAGAGTAAAGACTGCTTAAAATTTGGGGAAAAAATGTACAAATTTTTCAAGGTAGACGTTATCATATATTTATTGATAAGGTAGCAAAAACAAAAATTAAACTTGGGTATTTCTATATGCAGAACAGAATGTAGTTTAAATTTTGTGTTTAATTCTTTTAAAATGCTGATTCCCAATTTTGAATTATTGTCCATTGTTCGAGTCACTGTGCGGCGGCCCTAGACTATTTATTCACGACATCCGAATAATTAAATTCATAAATAAATGATCTGTGGCCGCCATCTTGAAAATGAACAAAATGTTGTGATATGACTTTGAAAAGATATTTTGGTATAAAATTTAAAAATAAAATATAATAGGGGTGTTTCCATTTTAAATGCTTGGAAAATTTTGATTTTTCCCATCAATTACATTAAAAACTGAAATTGCGAAATGTAAGCAGCGATGGATTTTCGAATTCTTTACATAAATTGCTATGATGTAGATGATGTTTATTTAAAAAGCAGGTAAAATAAATTTTGTTTAAAAAGTTAATTTTTATTTATGTAATTAAAACAACTTGCGGCCAATCCCCGACTGACCCGCTATTATCAACAGTGCCGTATTATCCATTAGGCTGACTAAGCTACAGCCTAGGGCGCCATGAAAAAATAGGCGCCAGACAGGGGAGTAATAGGCGCTAGACAGATGAGTTTTTAAAAAGGTTTGGTCGGGTGGGGATTAGAAGAAATTTTTCTGTGAATAAGGTGCTTTAAAATAAATGAAATAGGCGCGAAGAGGAGGGAATGTTTTTTTTTTGTTTTTTGGTCATGAAATTTCATTTCGGGTGGTAAAGTAAGGCCCTGAAAAGAAAATGCTCTTCAAAATTGTCACGCAAAGTAGGCGCTTTGGGATTTCTAGCCTAGGGCGCCTCTTAGGTAAATTTTTTAAATTTCTTTTCGCAATATCTCCCTAACAGTTGCCTTTTGATCCCATGTTTATAAGGCAAATTACTTTATATTTTTAACAAGGAGTCGTTCCTAAAAGTTTTTGCATTTGTTTGGAAGCACCATGTATACTAGTTTATGTTAACAGTCATTTTTGCCAGCGTTAATTGAATCAAATATTAGTGGAAAATAATATATAGGACGGCCTAGCTAACGTCAAAAACGTTCACCATACCTACTTTATTAAAATTTTATACCTATTACCAAATTTTTATTCTACTCTATAGTAAAGGTATTAGCTAGAGAGCCAGTGTAAGGCTACCTGTATGTATTTGACCAGACCTGAGATTTTGTTCCGTGAAGCTCCTACACCTACCATACATATACATACACACTAATCCCAAGTTGGTGTTTTTTTCAAGATATAGGGTTTTAAAGTTTTAAGAAAAAAAAGCCTTTTTATCATAACTTTTCTACCACTTCAGGTATGTCCACAAAATTTGGTACACACCGTTAAGTTACATTTTTGCTGTAGAAGTTTAAAAAGAAAATAGCAGTGGCGTTCAAACAAGATTTGTATCGATTAAAAAAAAAGTACGCCGCTGCTTTTGCTTCAAATCAATATTACTTCATTTACTTTGGAGTTAATTTGGTATGTTGATATTTACGTACGACCAACGGTATTAGTTTAAACAAATTTAAACCATTTTAATGCATGGCATCTGTCAATTTTCATAACGTCCTTACTTATGAATTAAGAGCAAAAAACATTGATACTGTATAAGTATGATCATGTTGTATAAAAAAATAAAAATTAAAGTTATACAGGGTGTGTCAAATTTTTTTATATTTTTTATTACTTTTATTTATTTTATTTTTTACTTTCTTGGTAAAGTTGACACGGAGAATTCAGAAAAAATAAAAAAAATCGAAAGAAAATACTTTTTGAGACACCCTGTAAATATTTTTTTAATTCTTTGGATAGTTCTTAACAACAAACTCCTTTATCAAAAATATTAACCTTCTAACCTAAGAAATGGAATTTTGGTGAATTCTTAAATTTTTGAGAGAACAGTTTAGACATATGTCAATTTTTTTTCATAAAATGTTTTACCTGTTTAAAATCTGGTGCCAGTTATATTTTTTGACCACCGATTTATTTTTTCTTTAAAATGAAAAAAACACCTACGCGTCTGAGAGCAAGTCATTAAATTTTTTTCAAGAGTGTCACCCCAATTTTTTTTTTTTTGATTATCTAAACGCAAACGTCTGCAAAATTCCGCAAGGAACACAAATGACAAACGGATATACTCCTCCCGGAATGACAACTCTACACATCATTCATCTATCCGTGAAACTCCACATATATATATATATATATATATACATTAATAAAAGATAAAAGGTAAAATTCTTTGGGCATATGGCTCATCAATGACTGTAAAAATTAAATAAAAAATAACCTGTAACAAATTCACTTTTATATATATATATATATATATATATATATATATATATATATATATATATATATATATATATATATAAAATTATACTTTTTTCTTCAACATCCTGTATCCAGGGCCGTATTAACTGTTTGAGGTGCCCTAGGCTACAATACCGGGGCGCCTATTTTCTACCAGAAGCAAAAAAAAGTCATTTCCTCCTTTTCACGCCTATTTGCCTATTTTATTCCAAACCGTCTTCTTCACAGAGAAATAACTTACCAAAACTCCTAACTCAACCTAAACTTTTTTAAAACCTTCCCTGTCTAGCGCCTATTACTCCCCTCTCTGGCGCCTATTTTTTTCATGGCGCCCTAGGCTGTATCCTAGTCAGCCTAATGGATAATACGGCCCTGCCTGTATCTGTGTTAATGTTGAGTTTTTGAAAATATTGTATAAAAGTTTTATGCATTAGTTTTTTGTGCAGAATCACCCACAAAAGTCCTGACGCGTTATTTCTGGACATTGTTGTTTAAAAAATATTTTAATTTTGTCACTTTTTAAATTATTTTTTTTAAACATCTAAGTTGTAAATAAAACGAAATTTACACTTTAAGCTTTAAATTAAAACATACACGTTTTTTTATAAACAACAATTAAATAATAATAATTGTTTTTTACTGAAGTATTAGTTTCCACACATAAATATATTTTTTTTCCACGAAGTTGTTTATTGAACGTAAGAAAATAAAGTACTTTATTTTGGTTTACTCCATAAAGTGCTAAAAAGTACCTTTTTTAACAGTTCTATACTTTTTTACACTTTAAATTAGTGTTTTGTTTTAATGCTTTCTACAAATTATTTAAACATGATTTTTGGCAATGTAACAATAAATTAAGTAAAGGTCAAATTAGTTTTGCTTTCTTCATTATTTATTTAAGTTTATTTGTAACTAAATTTCAAATCTTTTTGCAAATTTACAAATAAATTAGATAGAAATTATTAAGAATAAAAATTAGGAATAAATTTGGATGTCTTTAAAAATAAAAAGTATTTTTACTGTTATGATATTATTTTTACAGAGAGGTAGTATTGTTTAGTCCATCGATTTTTTTATTTGATTACGTTTTTAAAAAGCGCCGCTAATTTAGTCCAGATGTATTAGGTTTGGGCAAACAAAAAACTTAAATAAACTGTTTTTACATAAATATGCTTAGAAATAAAAATAAATTTATTTAATTAGAAATAATTTTTACGAAGGAACTGCCTGCTGTCCTAAAGCAACCAAAATTGTATTATTAAGTAAAAATCAATATTAGCCGATATTTCATTTTACCTATAATTGACCAGATTGCGGGAAGTAGTTCTTTTAGTTAAATGCTTGATTACTTGCTTTTTAATCGATTGTGCCTATTATAATGTATATTAATAGGTGTTTGGGAGCCCTGTTATAAATAAAAATTAAATAATAATAAAAATATTAAAAAAATAAATAAAATATTTGAAGTCCACTTCTCTTTTTGCCAACATTAAAAGTTTTACTGACAAATGAATTATCTACGGCAAGTACAATACATACAATTTTATAAATATTTTTAATAACACAAGTGGATAGCCATGAAGAGAATAATAATTGTCTCTTAAAATAAAAGGACATGATTTTTTGTTGTCTGACTCGCCTGACAGCTGGTGCTGTCAAACTTCCGATTCGTAAAAAAATGACTTTATGCACTTGTTCCTACTGTTTTTATTTATTTATTTTTATTAAATAATTACAAATAATTTTAAAATATAAAGCTTAATTTGAAGTAACCTGAGAATTATATTTTTAAGTAAGTTTTAAAATTTCGCTTTCCGAAAAATTAGCAAAGTTAGGCAACGTTGAAAGTACAGTAATTGTTTTAGATGGGTAACTCAGTTGTCATTGAACCCCGTGTATTGTGGTGGTGTTGCTGGAAAGCCATTTACTAGGTCCCGTCTAAACGATATTATTCAACATCCTGAAAATACTGGGGTTTAGTTTAAGAAAACTAGTTTTTTTGGTAATGTTCAAAATACTGGGTGTTAAACAGAAAATGTTTATTCGTAATATGTCATTGTAAAATATTATTTATCCATTTTTTTTGTAAATTTACTTTGTTATTAATAGTATTAAGGAGCTAATATCCGGTCACATCTTTTGCGGCACCTAAACAACTATTCTAAAAAAAATGTACCAGACTGACTTCGGTGCTTTACCTCATTGCGTATCCCTGGGCCATTAAGAACTCGAAGAAATATGTCTATTTAAAAATTATGTTTTAAAATTATTTGTTAACAATGGGAAAAAAACTTTATTTCTTTAAAATATTTTTAAAATCTTATGTTAAATTTAAGGTACATTTTTAAGTATGACCATGTAGGTACAGGGTGTCCATTTAAATACGAAACAAAGCCTATTTTAAGAACTCTAGATCATCTAAGAAGAAGGAGAGAGAAAAAAATGACAGTTTCACCCTCCAAACTGCAACTCCCTAGCAGGGGAAGACTTACCCGCAAAATCTTAAATGAAAGAGAGGTCAAGCGATACCTTGTTGAAATTTCTCCTGATTACAAATACCAAGTTTAAAGACTCTGGATGATGAAATTTTTTATTTTTATTTTTTTTAATGTAATAATAAATTACCTGTAAAGGAAAACTACTTTAAAGTAAGGAAATATGGTAAGAGTTAAATAATCTTTAAAATAAGATATTAAATAACATTTCTGGCGAAAGTGTGACTTACCTCTAAATATTAAGGGTCAATTAACTTCTTGCCAGAAAGATGAATTAATAAGTAATTTTAAAGATCCTATACCTCTTATCATATTTCCTTATTTTAAAGTAGCTTGCTCTTACAAGTTATTTATTATTTTACATTTAAAAAATCAAAATTTTGACAACCTGTCACATTAACGAAAATATTGGCAGAGAGTTTAAACTTGCCAGTTGTAATCAGATACCTTAAAAATAAGGTATCACTCGACCCCTTTTTCTATTTAAAATTTAGGGGGAAAGTCTCATCCTTGCTAGAGAGTTGCAGTTTAAGGGTAAAAGTGGTAAAAAAAGTTTTCCCGTCCAACCGTTTTTTTTTTTAAATAAGCCAAAGTGCCCAAAATAAGCTCTGTGTTTGCCCACTCTGTATACAAACATGTTTTTTTTTTTAATTTACTACATTTTAAAAATCTTTTTATTATGACTTATTTTAAAATCAAAAACAAGGCCGTTTGTAGTTTTTTCTTTTATTTTTCACCTTATCACACTTCAAAGTTATTTATTTAAAATCAATGAAAGGGGACTGGAAATCTAGACTCGGGTAATAAAATGATTATTTTTATCTCCACGTCTTTCCACAGGTTGCCAAATATTTTACCAGAAATCACATTTGAAGTTATTAATTTTATTAAAATAGTTTATTTGTATATATAATAGGTATATTTCTTTATCATTGTTTATTGATTTTAGGAACCAACTAAGTACTATATATAACATGTTTGCTTATGCATTTTATAAAACATGTTTTAAAAGTTAAGGAATGGCAAATATTTCCTTTTTTATTACACTTTTTTTCCTATTAGGCTTTTATGTGAACTGTTATAGTAAATTTCATAACAAGTGTCGAAAGTGATATATTTCTTACGAGTGGGAATGTTGCCGCACGAGGGGATCGCCGAGCTCTACAATACCACGACCAAAAAATATTTATATACCAAAAATCCCAAGTTAGTTTTTTTATATCATTAATTTCAACACGGACAAGATAATGTGACAAAAGCATAGACGTAAATCAATGTCAATGCTATAAAATCTAAATAAAGAAATTACCTTTAATTGTATCTAAAAGCATGTAAGTATTTTAGTATTTTTATTTTAGTTTCCTTACAAGAGTGTATGCACTGTAATTTCTTTAATAAAGTTTTTCAAATTGCGTATAAACACCTTATCACTAAACAAAACTTACAGTACCAAATAGATTAAATTAAATTTCAACTCCAATTTAATAGCAGTTTCATTTTAATTATACCAAATATAAGTCTTTTCTAACAAGGTATAATTTATTTTAAAAAATCGCTTGACATTTTGTGGTCAGGTTAAAATTTTAAAAATCGAGATCCGAGATCCCTACTTTGGCATTCGAAGCTTTAGACACTTTAATTTTTTAATGGGTTACCTATTATTATTAAAAGCATTTGCTATAAAATAATGTCTATAAATAAACTAATAAACCCTTAGACATAAAATAAAAATAAATATAACTAGCTATGATTCCCGGCTTCGCTCGGGAGTTTATATGAGACCCAAATAACCGTCGTTCTGAATGAAGTACAAATACTCGACAACAGATGGCGCCACTACACTTAATTTTTGAGCTTTCTAGATGATTCCAAAAATTTTCAGAACTTTACATAGGTTTACGTTAGTTAGAAAAGGACAGATATATAATATTTTACATTTTTGCCACCCACAACCACCCACTTCCACCCACCCCGACCAAACTCCCTTACTCACAATGGGAGACCAAGGGGTATTTGTAACCCCGACGGAAAGTTGATCGGAGTTGCGGATGATAGCGAAAATCGTGGACACACGAACGTACATTAGCATTTTATATAATATACTAGCTATGATTCCCGGCTTCGCTCGGGAGTTTATATGAGACCCAAATAACCGTTGTTCTGAATGAAGTTCAAATACTCGACAACAGATGGCGCCACTACACTTAATTTTTGAGCATTCTAGATGATTCCAAAAATTTTCAGAACTTTGTGTCTCCGCCAATTTGTCAAGAATAAGTGATAATATTTTACATTTTTGCCACCCACAACCACCCACTTCCACCCACCCCGACCAAACTCCCTTACTCACAATGGGAGACCAAGGGGTATTTGTAACCCCGACGGGAAGTCGATCGGAGTTGCGGATGATAGCGAAAATCGTGGACACACGAACGTACATTAGCATTTTATATAATATACTAGCTATGATTCCCGGCTTCGCTCGGGAGTTTATATGAGACCCAAATAACCGTTGTTCTGAATGAAGTTCAACTACTCGACAACAGATGGCGCCACTACACATATTTTACATTTTTGCCACCCACAACCATCCACTTCCACCCACCCCGACCAAAATCCCTTACTCACAATGGGAGACCAAGGGGTATTTGTAACCCCGACGGGAAGTTGATCGGAGTTGCGGATGATAGCGAAAATCGTGGACACACGAACGTACATTAGCATTTTATATAATATACTAGCTATGATTCCCGGCTTCGCTCGGGAGTTTATATGAGACCCAAATAACCGTTGTTCTGAATGAAGTTCAAATACTCGACAACAGATGGCGCCACTACACTTACTTTCTAGATGATTCCAAAAATTTTCAGAACTTTGTGTCTCCGCCAATTTGTCAAGAATGAGTGATAATATTTTACATTTTTGCCACCCACAACCACCCACTTCCACCCACCCCGACCAAACTCCCTTACTCACAATGGGAGACCAAGGGGTATTTGTAACCCCGACGGGAAGTTGATCGGAGTTGCGGATGATAGCGAAAATCGTGGACACACGAACGTACATTAGCATTTTATATAATATACTAGCTATGATTCCCGGCTTCGCTCGGGAGTTTATATGAGACCCAAATAACCGTTGTTCTGAATGAAGTTCAACTACTCGACAACAGATGGCGCCACTACACATATTTTACATTTTTGCCACCCACAACCACCCACTTCCACCCACCCCGACCAAACTCCCTTACTCACAATGGGAGACCAAGGGGTATTTGTAACCCGACGGGAAGTCGATCGGAGTTGCGGATGATAGCGAAAATCGTGGACACACGAACGTACATTAGCATTTTATATAATATATTAGATTAGATTAGATTAGATTTAGATTAAAAAAAAAAGAAAATGTGTGTTAGCACTGGTAAGTCAAAACCTTCAGTTTGTTAAAAATATACTGTAAATATCCTTTTAACGGAATTTAAGCATCTGTCAGTGTCATGTATTTTTCAACACTAGTGTTGAAAAGTAGATTTAAACCCGCGTGTGATATTATTCGTTTTCTAAAGGATCAAGGAGTGCGTTTTATGTCATTTTCATATGTGGTCGTAGGAAAAAATAAAAATATTGTCCTAATTTCTATATATTCTTTACTGGCCGGCAGTAAAACTTTAAAACAGTTTTAAGATAAAAGGGTATTACAGACACTAGAAAGAAATAGAAAGGCAAAAAACATGTTACAATACAGGGTGTTTCGGGAGGAAAGGAAAATATTATGGGAACATGTTCAGATCGTCAAAATAGGAGAAGTTAACCCATATTATGTTTTAATCGATTTTTTACCGTCTCTGAAATAATCAGTTCTAATTTTTTTTTAAGTTTTGGAGTAATTTAAAAGTTTTGTATTTCTAGCTTCAGTTTTTAGGTATTTTATTGCTTGTCAATACCTAATTTAATTGTTTTGACATGCATGGTTGTCAGTTTGATTGATTTTAAGCGTTTCGACTTGAAAAAGGTTCCACGTAATGCCTCGTACATTCCTCATAGGAAGTATGCTGACATAATATATATCTTAACCCATTTAAAGGTTAAGAGGTTACATACGGTTGTAAATTTGACAAAATCGATTTTTTGTTCTTTGCATATTTGGAATGTACAGGTGGGCAAAATTGGGCGTTTTTATGAGTTATCTCAGTTATTACTGGAGTTATTAAAAACCGATGTAGGTGTTATGTGCTCGATTTTGAAGAAACTTTAAATGAGGTTGTTAAAATTATTATATTATTATTTATATTTTAAATAATATTAAAATTATTTATTTAAGAAATAAGAGGGGAAATTGAAAAATTGACGTTTTTGATTTTTACCCTATATATCCTTTAATACAAGACATAGCAAAGAACCATAAAAACAATTTTTGTAGAACTTTTTACGTAGAATCTAGAGAAAGTATTTAATTTTTTATACAGGGCTACGGTAAGAATTTTCGATGCCAACTTGATATTTTTCTTATGGAACACCATGTATATTTTTTACTTATTAATAGCCCTTGTTACTACGATAACAAATATATATAACATCGTATCTTTATCTCTTGTAGCTTTAAAATATTTAAATTTCAATAATTGTTTTTGAGCGTACCCCCTTTAAACACCTTCTTTTACAATATTATTTTAAAATAATAATTAAATGTAATACTTATTTATATTTTAAATATTAATAGTTAATGCACTCTTTTGCGGCACGTTTAAGAGCAGCTTTCAAACATTTCCGGCAAGATCGAGCCACCGTCTACCATGCTAAGGGACCGACTGCACAGTAAAGAAAAGGATAACAGGCTTTGTTTTGGCCAGAAAGTCGTCTAAGGATAGGCGGGGCAGGAGAGGCCTGATTAAAGCCGCGTCGTCCGCGTGAATTAACTATTAATATTTGATAAACTCTGCTTATAATAACCTTAATATACCTTTAAAAGTATAAACTCAGTAGAAAAATGTGTGGTTTTGTAAAAGGTAATATTGTTTCCTATTTATAACGTTCTTGTTAAAATAATTCAAATTTAGTGTGTTTAAATTTTGAAATTAATTTATATTTTTTGTAATAACAGGCTTAAAAGAGGTCTACTCTTATATTACTTTATTAAAAAAAAAGAGAAACATTTTAATGATTGGAATATACATACATATGAAACATATGTAGGTATTAATTTTTGTTTATTGTGTTTATACTTTTAAAAGTATTAAGGTTAGTATAAATTTTAAAAATATATAAATTAAAACACTTATATATACGGGGTACGCTCAAAAGCAATTATTAAAATTTAAATGTTTTCTAAACTACAAGGGATAATGATACGAACGACGAAAAACTATACAGGGTGTTTCATAAGAAAAACATCAGGTTGATATCGTAACTTTTTCACACAACCCTGAATAAAAAAATTGAATAATTTCTGTAGTTTCTACGTAAAAAGTTATACAAAAATTGGTTTTTCACTGTCTCAATTGAAATTGTATAAACTTTACCTGCAAACTGAAATTTCCCCGAACTTTTGGGGTAAAATCATTATTTGTAATGGCGAAATGGTGAATATTGATGGTTTATCGGATCGAAACGTCGCATAAATGTAAGGTGTATCGTTGGCTTTACAATTTAATTACGAGTTTATTAAGTTTAAAACCAAATATTCCGCCCATTAAAAAAAACAAACTTCATGATGGTGACGAAAAGTCGGATTTAAACAATGACCTTTTATCCTTTACAGGAGACGAAGCATTACGCGTTATTTCAATGCTAAAAATCCGTTTGTTTTGTTGCAATGATTAAAATACAAAACATGAAAACACAAACGTGTGTGACAAAGAAAACAAATCAAAATTGTTTACAAATACCTTTGTGTTGGCAACGCTGCAAACAATATGATGACGTATTATATTTTTATTGCCAGAGGCGTGCCATTCCGAAGTACTAAAAAAATAAATACAAATAAATATAACATTTAAAATACGCATTTTTAGATAAACTCGCAAAACCTTCCTAAATAAGATTTGGGTTTGCATAATTTTACCTTTAATAACGAGGATATGGTAAATATAAATGTATTTGTAGAACAAAAACGATTGGTCAGAATAATTAAAGATTGAAGTATAAAGCTTGGGATCACCGATGAAAGTTTTTCATGAAATCTTTGTGTCGTGCGTCAAAATTTTATGTTTCCCTGAAAAACACTGATTATTTTTACAGGGGAAATTTTTAACTTATTACACAAAACGCTCATAAAAACTTTCAACATATGGATCCCAAGCCAAAGAAAACTTGTCGTTTTTTTATTAAGAATGTGGGGTTATTGATTATATATAGACATTTATAAGTGTCTCATGTATTTTTGTATATACATTTTAGAGAACAGACAAAAACTGCTTAATACTAATAATTTGGTAAAAGGAGGGGTTATTTTTTTAATAATATTATCCTATTAAAAGCCAATGATTTCTAAACTGTATTTCGCAAGTAAATATAGTTTATTATTTAAAAGTTATAGGGTATTAAAAACGAATATAATTAATAATTATAATGTTACTTACGAGGTACTGCGGTGTAGCCCTCGATATGTAACTTGGACAAAGTTTAGAAATCGGAAATCTATACTAATAAGATGTAAAGTTTGTACCTTTTTTGTATTTGTTTGTCTGTTGTCGCTAATCTTCGGAAATACTGAACCGATCATACAAATTCTTTCACAATCAGAAATCTACACTATTCAGGAGTGTTATAGGCTATATTTTATTATAATTAAACAAAAAGTTCAGATATTAACGCCCAACGAAGTGGGCACGGGTCGGCTATCTTGGAAATGTTGTAATATTAAAAACTGGAAAGTAGAGTACTAATGTTTTAAATTGGATAGTCGAAATATTAAAAGAAAAGTTTTTCTACGGGAAATACGATTGGCGACAATACATTACGCTAGTTAGCATACAAAATAATATGTATTTTATACTTTTTAGAAGACTGGATGTTTTACCAACCCTTACGTTCGGTTGCGCATTCGCCATTTTACACATACTTTACTGTTAAACGAACTGACTGGCCATGATGAATCCGATTGGCACTAACTAGTTCGTGAATATTTTTTAATTATTATTACTGGACACAAATTTTCTTTACTTTTATTACATTTATTAGGAAATTTCTTTGAAATTTGTTGTTTATACTCACCTAATTTTTCATTTTAGTTTTTGAGTAATATTTCTGATGAATTTTGTTTTTGACTAAATTTAAGCATATACCAAAAACCACATTATTTTGAGTAAAATAAAGTTAACAAACGAAAGATCTCTCTTTTAATATTCCTATAATTTCTTTGTTTAGTTGGTAGCTTCATTATTTAAATATTTTTTGTTTAATTTTAAAAGCTCAGGATTTGAGGTGGGAAAAGCATAATTTATTTAAATTTGAGAAAAAAATATACACAAAAACTAAAATAAATACGGTGGAACTAAATGTAAGTCAGTAACAACTTAAATAAGTAAGGAATAACACCGAAAATGAGAAAAGGAAAGGAATTAGAAAACATCTTTTATTGACAATTTTTTATATATTGCAGAAAGTAAAATACCTAAAACAATATGTTTAAAAAGAAATAAAAGTAAAATATTACAATGATTATTTATTAGTTAACTAAAGGGTGTATCAATAAGAACGTCAGAACTTTAAAATGACACAAAGTAAGTACAAGTAAAGTGTAAATAGTTTTTATTTTATTGAAAAAATAAGTTTTTGACATAAGGTTTTGAAAATAAAAATATTTATTTAAACTTTTTTAGTTAAATGAATTCTCAATAATATCAATCATATGAGAAATGAACACATTTTAACAATGTTTTCCCTTAAAAGTGTGAATGTGGATGAGAATTTTTTTTTTTTGCTTTTGAACTTTTTATTTGAGGTAAGAATGAAATACAACTTTTGCTTATTCTGAAAGTTTTTGTTTTGATTACGAAATAGAATGTGAAGTTGTGTCTTCAAAAATGTTTGTCACTTAGCAACGGCACCCATATGAAAACTTAAAACCCGCCGCTCTCCTGATTGCTACAGTAACATTTTAAAGTTCTGACGCTTTATTGATAAACTCCTTTAGGGTGCGTTCCACTAGCGCTCACAACGCTCAAAATGCTCTTTTACTGTCGACTGAAGAATCATTTTGAGCGTTTAGAGCGCTTAGTAGAATGCACCCTTAGTTATAACAAATACTCAAAAATGTCAAAAAACATGTGGATACGTGTATAATTGACAGACAATCAGAAATTATTTTAAAATTGAATCATCCTTTCAAAATACAGCTGTAAAAATGTATTTTTATATTGATATGCTATTCTTCTTAAATTTCGTTTTTACTGAAAGTGGCTACTAATTTTGTAAGTTTAAATACCTAAAAACTTCTAACCAAACAATTCTATGCAAAATATTAGGTTATAGCACAGCCCTCTAAAAAAACTAGAATAACTGCTGGTTTCATCAACAAATCGCTAGCTGGTCCAGAAATTGATGCCTGAAAAAAATCTTATTTAAAATATTATAGTGGTTTAATCTTATTAGCAAGAGCAAGTAGTTTTTAAATATTGACTAACAAAGGTGACCAAAAATTAGGTAAAAAACTGCCTATTTTGAGATAATGCTGAAACTTGGGATGTGTAGGGATTGAAAAATTAAAAAATATTGTAAAATGGTGTATACCGTTAATAAATAAAATAAATAAATGTAACTAAATCACGGCTTAGTGTTTAAGCATAGCAACGAAAGAAACTATGTTTTACGGATCCTATGATGAGTTTTATGAAGTTTGTTTTTGCATATACTTCTCAACTATTAATAATTCGGGCATTCTACTAATTGAAGTACACAAAAATAATAACTATCAGAGTTAATGATCAGAAAATTAATAGGCAATTTTTAAATTTAAATTTCTTTCTAGATTGTAAAAAAGAACATCTACATGCAAATCGTTGCAGTTTGTAATATAATATACATCCACTTAATGACTTTTTGTTTAGTATGACTTTTGGTCACATTAGAAAAAATAATATTGCACAGTACGTTTCCCAGGTTTTGAATGACAAAGAGAAATATTTTCCTGCCTTAGTTTTTGCCTAAGTATGTCCCCTTGGTCGTCAAATCAAATATTAAAATGCAGTATATATAATATAAATAAATATACCTGTATTTTTTTATTATTTTTAATGTTCCAATAAATTTATTTTTATATATATTTTTTTTTAATTTTGATACCTCTGACATGCATAAGGGTTAATTAAATAAATAAGTATTAAGGCATAATAATATTTTTCCCATTTATTTTTTTTTTTATTTTTCATATTATTCTGGAAGGTAGCAACGTCGGGAAAACCAGAATTTTAGGTTGGCTGATTTTTTGATATGTTGTTCTCCCTCCTCTTTCGGGTAGATCCTCGGCTGTCTGGCTGGGGGTAGCGGCTGCGTTGGCGCCCAGCTGTGACCTTGACATTTAGAGCTGCCATAGATATGTCAAAAAATGCGGACCTTGGTCATATATTAACGTTCCAGGTTTGATCAAAACATACTAAATGGTTCAGAAGTTAGAAGGGGGCGACTGTATAATTAGCAATGATAAAAGTTTCAGGCAATAAAAAAATATGTTTGGTAAACCTATTTATAGACAAGAAGTTGAAAATTAGGTTTCTTAAAATGTTTTCAAAACCATGGATTATGACCTGTATAGGTAGGATACGCAGTAATAAACGCAACCGGTACCGCCAGCCAGACAGACCAGGGTCTACCCGGAAGAGGAAGGAAAGCAACATATGAAAAAGTCAGCTGACTTAAAATTATTTCTTGAATACTCTGCTACCTCCTATACTATATTATTATATTTTCGCAGTTGAAACACCCTGTGTCCAGTATACCATATGATATACCTAGCAATTTTTATTATGACGTTTAAAATTGTAAATAAGCAAAAATTTGTATAAAAGTAGACCATCTGTGGATATACTGTATATTGGGTATATGTATTTCGATCGTCATAAAAGTTTGGATACTTACTGGATTCTGATGTCTCAGATATAAGCCATTTCTTCTTTAAATACGGTAATAAACTCCCTAAAGAAGTTATTCAAAGTCCTAATCTTCGCACAGTAGTTTGTAAATTAAGGATTTGTCTTCTCTCTTACAATTTTAAATAGGGCCAAATTTTTCTCTGCTTTTCAGCTGTTAAAAAGTCACTGCTTTTCATGTCACCAATATAGCCTCTGTAATATATAAAATAAACTTAATATGGGTAGAATGTAGGCAAGGGACTATGGTTACTCTCACAAGTCCCTCACAATACATTATTACTTAGGCTTTAAGACTTTGGGAACAACCCCCAAATTAACACATATACAGGGTGTCCCAGCTCTATTTATACATGAAATAACTTCGCCCCTGTACAAGATACAAAAAAAACTTAAGTTAATGTTTATGTTTATTTGGAAACACACTTTTTTTTGACAGTACTCAGTTAATATACAAGGTGTCCTAAAAACAGACATTTTAATGTCAAGTAGGTTTTTCTTTAATGGAACACCCTGTATATTTTAATTAATTTTGAATCTATTAAATTCTACATCAAAAACGTGTAACACACTATATGTCATTTATTGCTGGTTTTTGAGATATCAACAGTATTCTTTTTTTTATCCAGTTGCCAGTTAAGGTTGTTTTCAAATATGTTGCCCACCAAGTTAAATGTATCCTTATTCTGCAAAACCTGGCCACTCATAAGCAAAGGGTGAGTGAATTTTTTCGCGACCAGGAACATGATTGTGTTTTTGATGCATTAAATTGAACGAGATTTTTGGCACCTCAATCCAATATCAAATTGAGGTCCTGTGAAAGAGATATCTGCATCACCGTGCATTTGCTTTTCAAGTCGAGTTGAGAGATTGGTTTAAGAACCTGAAAACTGGAGTGAAGGGTACTATCGTCTACTTTTACCAAGTGTACCTTTTAATGTAAAATATGTTAAAGAAAGAATAGGAATTTTAATCTAAAAGTTATGTACAGGGTGACTTAAAAAAGAAATTTTGTTTTCAATTTGTGTAAGATACCGCAGGTGGCGCCCACTAGAGTTTACAACAAATTTAACAGCAGATACTAATTTTTTATCTCTTAAAACCACCCTTTGCCAAATATTGTGACACAATGTACCTACTAATCCCAAATAAATTTTTGTCACCCTGTATCTCTAAAACCATCCACTTTTGGGCTAAGGTAAGTTGGGTTAAATTGTCATATTTTAGCCTCTGAAGTTTGTGGTATCAATTTTTGCACCACAGAGACACCCTGTATTTTCTTCTGTAAAAGCTTCAAAACATTTTAAACTAAGTTTTTTCATATAAATATAAATAGTATTATACAAGAAAAATAAAGTTTAGGTGCAATAAATAAAACATAGTGTAAAAGACATACCTATTCTTGGTTTGGCCTTTTTAATCTTGTAAACCCCCTGTCTGTTGCATTGTCTAACCAAATTTTTTATCATGTTGTGCCCTTTCATATCAGTAGAACTCATTAATCTTGGTTTCTTTCTTACACATGCTAAAAACAATTAAATAATTTCGGACACTTTCAAGAAAACTTTTATATTTTATTGCAAATAATGAAGAGATTAAAAAATAAATAACTAATATTTAGTAAAATTTTTTAAAATAAACAAGAAAGCTGGCAAAAATTTTTTAGATAGTCATTTATTAAACAAAAAACTTGAGCTTTTTTATGAATATCGAACATAGAAACAACACAAAACAAATAATAAAATATTTTTTACCTACAATAGGCTTTATACATTTCCCATTTTTTTCCATTCCTCCTTTATTATGGCGCTCTAGCTAGTAGGAAGGAGAGAGAAGAAAAGCCTAAATTTTTCTTGGGTTTACGAGCATCTTTTTCTCCAATTTCATCTGCTGAAAAAAGATTTATTAACGACTTTCTTTAAATTAAAACAATATGAGAACATCCACAGATTGTATTTATAAATAATTTGGTAATTTTTTTGCTTTAAAAAATGCAGATATTTAGTGTGGTCCCAGGATATATGTTACAAGAGGACTAATGAATCAAAATTTTTTAAATTTTAAATAGGCAACTTAAACACTAAATTTCGCTCCTACTTGTCCTATAATTAAGTTTTATTTCATTATGTAAAAAAATACAAAAACTGAATTTATCCTCTTGAAACACCTATCTTGGGACACACTGTATATTAGATAAACAACAACTTCTCCGTGGTCTCAGGGGATGCATCAGTAATGAAGCATTAAAGTCTGCATACTATGCACTTTTTCATACCATTATGTTGTATGGTATTTTTGCGTGGGGAAGTGCAGCGAATGCAGACAGGGTTCGGGGTGATTGCAAGCAGGCTTTCATTAACCTTAGTGACCTCACCTTTCCTTCAATATACGTTTTGGCCTGTATCATGTATACTAAAAAAATGAACACCTGTACCTTCAGTACAGGGATTTACATGGCTATGACACGAGACACCGGGATGACCTTGTGGCTACATACTGCAGGCTCCGAAGATGTCAGAATAGACCAGAATATATAGCAGCCAAACTGTTCAACAGACTGCCTTTAGGTATGAGAGAGTTGCCAGTGAAAAGTATGAAAGCGAGAGTAAAAGGATTTTTCTGTAAGAATGCATTTTATAGTAAGAATGAATTTTTACATTATAACTTTTTAAATTTTAATTTTTAGCATTTATTTAAATATTTAAAGCACTAGTATATTTTAACATATTTTAATATTTTAACTTGTTTGAAGATTAAAATTATTTCATTTTTATTTTGGCTTGTGCACATACATTTGTATTTTGGCATAAATAAAGTATTTAAATTTAAACAATTAGTTACCTGTAACATGATGATGGCTGTATGGCAAAAAGTGGATTTCCATTTGGTTTAAGATTTCCGATGCTGCCTGTCTTAGTAATGATATTACTGGTCAAAACAATCGGAACAGATATATTTATATTTGGAGAAATTCTTATTTTATTTCCAAGAAAAGAAAACCAAATATTTTTTCTTTCTCTATCATTCAAAACCTTAAAGAATAAAAAAAATCTTAGTAATAAATAACTCAAGTAATAAGTAAAAATATAAAGTGGTTTATTTTTTTACATTAACAAACATACCGGTTCAGCTTAACAACATAACACATCGGCACTGTAAGGAAAAGGGACAGTCTAACTAAATACCGGCATGTTAACATAGGTGACTAACGGTGCTTGTTTGTTTTTACATTACTGGCCAATATATCATAACCTTTTGCTCATGCAGTATATGCTGTCTTTTTGTTCAGTATACCTTGCCCTAATACAGTAACAAAATGCTTAGTGCTCTTTTTTTTAAATGCTTTATTAACCCCACCTATATATACTGTAGGGTGGCACTTCAGTTTTCATGCAACACAGAGACATATAAATTTTACTTAAAAAAAGTACCAAACATTTTAAATTTCCTTGGTCCCTTTTGCCTTGTTTTTTTATATATAAAAATTAGATACTCGTAGCCAAGAAAATATGCACTGTATTAAAAAGTTACCGGTTAAAACATAATTATTTACTAATTCTTTATTAAGAAGGGAGACAACCATCTGACATTTATTTAGCTAAATACAGTTTATTATTTTAAAAATTGTATAAAGTAGGCATTACCAAAGTTCAAAAATTTTTAAAATAAAAAATTAACAGTGTTAAAGATGATTTTGTTCTGTTTTAAAGAATGAGATGAGTACAATGTCATAAAGTTTCCTTACATAAAATTAATTTTCACCAATATCATAATTAGCCATTTGCAAATAAGTTGTACATACAGCAATAGTTAAAGGTATATCAGCCAGTAAAGCAACAAAGAATATGCGATAAGTCATCCAATCTGCATTGTTTACATATCGGTATTCACGTTAAACTATATCTGTCTTTGCATCGCCTATGTGTTATTTTATTTAGCTGATTCTGTACAAAATAATTTAAAATATTTGTTCATGATACTATTACTGGAGTAATAGTATCATGATATTTGTTTATGTAATAAAGCAGTAAACAACGACCGACATATTTCTATAGCCACGCCAATGAACTGCAAAACAAAAACATGCATACTTACCATGTGAAATGACACTTTCGTGTTTAAAAAGTCTATTTTTTTGCATACTTGGCATTTAGGAACCATATTGCCCAATTATTTATACAAGAAACACTAAAAAACACAGAATAAAACCATAAATCCTTCCAAAACAGTCCATCAAGCCCATGGCAACGCCGCAAAGAATCACGTCATAATGATCTCGGCAAAAGACTTGTTCCCGCCTGATCGCCTTACAGTGTTGCCAAGTGAGTTCAGATGAAAACCTCCTGGGTAGTTCTAAAAAACCCTTTTTTCGGAGTATTTTGAAAAGAGCAAAAAAAGGGTCTTCACTTACAAAACCTCCTAGAATACAGAAATTAATTTCACGAATAAAGAAACTAAATAGCAAATAAAGGGTATTTACCTACATAACCTACTTTCTTGTGGAAAAGATTTTTATTTTGGCGAGGGTTCTGACTTCTATTAGGTATCTACCTAGTTGATGAATTAGCAAAACTTTTTATATTAGTTTTGAATAAAACTATTGCATTCATTTCTTTATTTATTTGCTGTCTTAAAAGCATCTAATTATTGAAAGAAGCATCACCGCTGGGCCGGGCAAAAGGGTGAGAGAGAGAGAGAAAGAAAATAAGATAATAAAAGCCAAAATCCTTAAAATTACACAATTACTAAATCTCAAGTATAGGAAATATCGAGACGGAGTACTCTGCCGCTGGGTAAACGGAGTGTCAAAATTGTCAAATTAAACCAATAAAATGACTTCTTTTGACAGTTTTGACACTTCGCTAACCCAGCAGCTAAGCAGCTGAGTACCCCTGAATGCGCCCATTGCGTATCAAAAATTTTTCTTCCCTTTTCTCGACGTTAAAAATGGAACTAAAGGAAATTTATACACACATTTTTTAGAAATTGCATAAATAATGCAGAATAAACACATCATATTGCTTAATATTAAGGACGTATATGACGTTCAGACTACACTAGTTTCTAAAAATTAAAAATCCCTTTTTCCCTTTTGTCATCCAAAATCCCCGAAAAAGAGGATAAACCCCGGTCTCTGGCAACATTGCAGCCTCTCTGCGGACGGCGCGCCGCGGCGGGTCGCGACCGACACGACGGGCCAGAGTGGAGCAACGGTAAAGCCAAGAAATTCCATTGCAACGTTCATGCAACGTTGTCGAGTTATTTAGTTAATTTTCCGTGATGCAGAACAAAAAGAAAAACCATGTAAATAATTAAATATAATACTGATTTATTTAAAAAATAATCACAACTTTAAAATACTGATATCAAAATCACCATAAAATTCGGACGATTTTCTCGAGATTACTAGTATAAATATTATTAACAAATAAAAACAAGGCATAACAAAAGTAAAGCCGTTAAAAGTGGCACTAGCGCCTTCACTATTGCGTCATAACAGTTGCCATGGTAGCTTATAGTCCAGGCAAATAAGAGAAATTTTTAATGTCTGATCGTGATCAAATGTAAACAAGTTTCGTCTCTACTACACGTCAATGGATTTAAATTTTATTGAACAGAAAAAGTGACAATGTTATTGTGTCGTTAGTCTTTAAATAAACCGAGAAAATAATAAAAACTATTTCGCAAAATTTCGGTTTTTGCCGGATAATTCCGGAACGGCTGCAAATTTTTAAATTTTTTAAACGGAATATGGTTAAGCAAAAAAATACGCAATTTAACCAACCCTGTATCTCTTACCGTTTTCGAGATCCTAATGGTGTTCCTCGAATTTGTAACAGCCTGTATATTTGAGAATAATGTCTGAAAATTTCACATTGATCCGGTAAATAGTTTCGGAGATACCTATGCACGTATTTGCCAATTTTATTAACTAAGTTTAAATGGAGCTCAAAATTTTAAAACGCGTTTATCTCAAAACGATGTCGGTAAGGAAAAATTTGATTGGCTTGAAATTTTCACACGATCTTATTTAATACTTTTGTCAGGTCATGATTATAAAAACTGGGTTTTTAATAATAATTTTGATTTTTAGGCCACTTTAAAGTTTAAATTTTTTGGTAAAAAAAAACATTTTTTTGTTTTAGGAAGCATTTTATTAAAAATCAAAATTTTGACTAATCCTACGATCATTACCTGCATTTACCTATCCTAAAAATAAATCTTTTGGTTTTTTGCTTTTTAAATAATTTGGATCAGAGATATCTTTCTCACCACCAAACACCTTTTTATGGAGGTCCTCTATAGATCTACTACAAGAACAAGGAAATCCAATATTTTTATAAATTTATCGCTGATTCTTAAAATTCAATAAATTTGCTACATTTTATTTATAGATTTATTAAATAAAAAGCCACTTCGCAAAAAATTACAAAAAAACACGTTTTTTTGTGTTTGTAACCGGATGTAACCCTTTAAGGGAAAGAGAACTTTTAAAAACCGCAATGTACGTACAAATTGGAGCTAAACTTAAAACTCTTGTAACTCTAGAACGAATGGACCGATTTTTAAAAATAAAACGGTGATAAGTAGAGAATCGAAAAGCCATTAACACAATGTGCTACATGATCCCCCTTTTCATTTGAAAAAAGTTGCTAGGGCCCCTTTGGCACTAGGGCAAGTGACCGAAATTATTTTAATGTTAAAAACTAGTTTCAGTGACACCCTTTTTCCCAAATTTTACTCGATATCAATATCTTGTTCCATTCAAAAGATAAAGTGGGGGCGATTCTTTTATTATTCTCAATGTATTAAAAGTAAAAAAAATTACTTTGATGCCAGATCTTTTTTGTGAAAAAGTTTGCATACTTGAATTTCTTTATAAAAATGTTCGACAGTATTATAAATATGGATACTTCACCCTTTACCAAAAATAACAATTTTTGTCAAACTTCGCAAATGACAATTTGATATCAGATTGTTGCATTTTAGGTTTTGGATCATGCAGATCTTTTTATAAAAAATAACTTTTTTGATAAACTTAATATTAAAATAGTTTATATATATGACGTTAACTTACGTAGATACCCTGTATAATTTAACATGATTATTTATTATTTATTACCTAATGAAGAACTTTTTTTTATATTATTTTATCAAAATAAATAGGCCCGCCTTTGTAGGTCCATTTTCCAGTCTCCCTTCTCTCTTATCGATTTACTTTCATCCCACTTCTGATGCGATATAATATACGGTTTGCTTTGCGCTTACTTGACAAGTCTAAACAAAAGACAAGGGTTTTGGAGTAATAATCATTCTGTTAGCGAGTATTGTTAAGCAAATCCGAAAAGATTATGTTGTTTTCTATACACATCTTTTTATTGTATTTTTGTCTAACAAAAATTAACATGATTCTTAACTATATTATGCCAAGCAAAACAAGTAATTAACACTACAGAGTAATTTAGCTTTCTGATGGAATATAATTTACGGTTTGCTTTACGCTTACTTAAAAGTCTTAACAAAGAGGGTTTCGAGTAATAATCATTCCGTTGGCGAGTAATGTTAAGCAAATCCGGAAAGATTTTGTTGCTTACTATACATGTGTTATTATTGTATTGTTGTCTAGCAATAATTAAAATTAACATTAACTGTATTATGGAAACACTACGGAGTTAGTTAGTTATTTAATAGGATACAATTTACGATTTGCTTTGCTCTTACTTGACAAGACTGAACAAAAGACAAGGGTTTCGAGAAATAATCGTTCTCTTGGCGAGTAATGCTAAGCAAATCCGAAAAGATTATTTTGTTTACTATACAAATGTTTTTATTGAATTGTTTTCTAGCAAAAATTAAAATTATTATTAACTATGTTAGAAAAAGCAAAAAAATAATTAACACTACAGACTTATTCAGCTTTCTGATGGGATGTACTAGCAGGCGCGGCTCGTCCATAAGGTCATTCGGTCAATGACCCACCTAATTTGTAATAAAATAAAAAAATAATAGCAAGCAATTAAACCTAACATCCTAACAAACAAAAAGCTCTAATCCATTTCTATGCTAAAACTCCCTAATAATCAATTCAAACAACGAAAACTTCATACGGTCAGTGTATTCTATGACCGGATTTTCTGAATAAAATGCAAGATGCCTCAAGCCACAAAAAAAGAAGAACGAATCCGCAAAATACAATGGTACAGGGTCAACGCCTAGCCGTAGCCGCCCTAGCTAGCATCAGTTATAGACAGGCAACCCAAAATACTCAGTAAATATTGCCGTCTCTCTCCGTCGTTTTTAATTTTTCTTATGTTATGTCCTGTGTGGTTATTTATTGATTATTTTATGGTAATGGATTCAATGCAAGTGGTTCTTTAAAATATTAAAAGCGATTAGAACCGGGACGTCCAAAACCTGCCCTGAAACTAAAACAGACCACCAGCCAACAAGAATTCAGATTGGATTTGCGGGTGCAATATAAAAAATGTTTTTTTTGTTTTCTATGTATTTTATATAGCACAGATACTAATAATGTTTATGGACTAGAACTAGCGCTATTACCTAAAACATTTAGGAGAAAAAGTGACAAGACAATGCAGCTGTATTACCCATAGGAACATTTCTCCAAACTCAAGGATAGAAGGATCAATTTGATATAAAAACATGTGTAAGATGTAAGTAAGCACTGCCTGTATATAAAAAAATTAAAGTAATACCATTAAAACTTCTGGCATTGGTAAAATAAAAAAAATTGAATATTTTGCAATGGTACATAGGTATAGGTATATAGGTACACTTTTGATCGGCAGAAGTAAAAATATCACATTATTAAAGTCCCTCCATAAAAAAAAATATTGTTTTACAAGATAAAAAAGTAACACGTTGTATAGCGAGAAATTATTTAATACTTAAAAAATTTGACCCACCTAAAAGAAACTTACCAGCCACACCTGTGTACTAGCAAAACGTATGGAAAGGGAAGACACAGCAGACGTTTTAGCTCTAGACCGTCTGCTGTCGTCGCCGAAAGCAATTTGGAAGTCTAGCGCGTCTAGTTACTGAATATGCCACCCGGAGTATTCTGGACCCGAAGTATAACTGGAACTTCTTTCTCATCAACACTTTTTTATATTTATATTGGTGGGAGAAAAAATAATCCCAAAAAAGTAAATTATGCCACAAAAATATTTTTTATAGGTGTACATGGTTATTCATTTTAAAGTAAACAGGGTCCTGTTTTTAAAGTTTTTAAAAAACGAATATTCGTGTATTTTTTCCGTAGAATTCAATAATCCAATCAGAAAAACATTTAAAACAAAAACAAAATAGTTACAGCACAAATGACATATTTTTTAAATAAAATACACCGTATATTCTTTATATTATTGGATAGAGATTTTTACGAGGAATTCAGTGATATAGGGGTTGTTGGGTTTATTTTCTGCGTTTCTGATGCAATAGCTTAATAAATGCATGGTACTATAAGAATACTTTTACGTGAAAAACCTGGCTGCCATAACCCACAGGTGCAAATATATCAAAGTAAAGTATTTTTAAAATACGTTTATTACTTTTTAAAATAGTTTTATAATAAGGTTTTTATCAGAAGAACGTAAAATGGAAGATACTTAAAATTAAAATATTTCAGTGTTCTCTGAACCGTCGTATAGGTAACTCATCTTTTTGCAGGGGCATACCTTAAGTCTCTTACTACTTCGGGAATTGAGTTTATTGGATTCAAAGTATTATAATTTAGAATAGCTTAATTCCGGTTTCTTTTTCTTACTGTAGTTACTTTTCTAATATCATAGAGTAAGGAAATTATAAGAGTTATCATGGAATAGCCGATTTAAGGACAGGTCATGCGAAAACTCCCAATATAATTTTATTCGTTTCTCGTTGAAATACCGCCAGTTAGTCATTTCAGTAAGCTTACGTGTCTCCCCACCGCTGATGTTACACGAGGCGAGGCTTCGACCGACGCATTTAAAGTGTAAACTGGAAAAATGACAAGCCTGCAGCCAAGTCTGCCGCCAAGCCTGCCGCAAAAGCGGTACGAAAATTTTAGCATGCCATGGTTTCTCTTATCCGTAGGTATGTTACTTTATGCTAATATGTAACGATTTTGTTTTTTTAAATGAGACCTTTTGTTTTAAAATTGTTTTTACTAGTATTTCGGTGGAAATTTGCAACATGCAGCCAAGTTTTTCAAGTGATGCTATCCTTATAGTATTACGCAGTTTTTAACAGTTAAATCAAAACCGCAAAAAAATTGTTTTTTAAACTGTTCATGTATCTTATTATATAAAGACAATGCAAGTCGTACTTTATTGTCTATTATCTTCAAACATTAATTTTCGTATGTTCTGCTTTGCCCGTAAAGATACGTATTGATTGTAAACGGTAAATAAAAATATTAATACAGGTTTAAAACAGACGGAGCGATTTTTGCTGAGTGGGCGGTCGAGTCGGAGACAAAGCGGTGCGCGAATTGGCGAGCCGCACTACTGCTGGCTGCCGCTGTTTTGTGATATACTAACGCTTAAAAGAGACGAGGCGGTTTTTGCCGACTCAGCAGCCGAGTCTGCGACGAAGCGGTGTAAAATACACGACTTGGCGACTGCTGGCTGCAGAAAAATCAAGTGTTTTGTTGTTTTTACGTTTAAGTGAAAAACAGAGAATGTTGTATTTAACGGTCGGCGCCGCCGCTAGGAATTGTATCTGAGAAACCTGTTAAGTGCACTTTACTGAATTTTTGAAAAATTACAAATATTTTTTGGGTGATTTTAAGAAAAAAAGTTTAAGTAAATCCATATATCATAAATAAAGAGTAGAAGTAGGTATTTCAAAATTTTTTCGCCGCGTTTTATTATTTACGTTTAAAAGGTTTTTTACCCAGAATATATTATAATATAAATATATGAAATTTAATAATATTTTTATGCTCCATAAATAGAAAAAGCAAATTAAAATTGTGAGGTATTCTAAACAAAGTGTTTAATTAAAAACTGCGATTTGATTTGGAGCTCCTTAAATGTCCTAACTTTTAAGATACACGGTTGCAAAAAAATATGTTCTTAACACTTTACCACCTAATATCTTCGGTTAGTTAAACCGTCTGTTTTAGAAACTTCGAAAATGATTTGGGCAAGTTCATCGCAACAAAAGGTGTTTGGTGAAGAAAACAAACAGGGTTATCAAAGACTGACTATGAAATTTATTTTAGTTAGTTTCTTTTTCTTTCTTTGCTTTACAATATAGTAAACCAGCAGTTACCAGAAAAAAATATCGTTTTTACTTTCATTAGACGAGCTCATTTTACTTTAACACCCAACTAAACTTAACAACAACGAAACACTTCATTTTTCTGTAGCAAGCAGCCGCGGCTCGCCGAGTTGTGTGTTTTAAGGTCGCGGGTCACACATAACCTCACTGAGCCCCATTTCACGGTGATAGAGGAAAATGGGGCAAATCAATTCGGAAAAATTAAAAAGCACTTTCCATGCTTTAAAGCATATAAAAAGCATTTTTGTCAAGCTAAAACAGATTTTTTCACTTATTTCTGTTCTTTTTAATTTAAACTTTGAGTATAGTATTGGTAAAAGTCTCACATAACCGTACCGATGCCCCACAAGACCCGTACCGTAGCACGACCGTGTCTTGTTGCGTTTTGCTTAAATTTTTAATTTTGACGGTTATGCATCGTACGGTCTGAGACATGCCCAGTTAATGAAATCATACGTGGACCGGATAGCCGTATAGCGCCGATGCTTCGCGACCTAACCTTTGAGTTCACCGGACGTATTTTTCTATTTTAGTTCATTACGTATAAAAATAAAAGTTAGTGATTTAAGGTCAGTTTATGTAAACAAACAATACAAGAAAAAGTGATTAATTTTATTGTTACTTGTGAATCATATGTAGTCGACAAAAACCGTCTCGTCTGTTTTAAGCTTAATACCATGAAGACCTCGCCGAGTCGTGTGTTTTCCACCGCTTCATCACCGACTTGACCGTCGACTCGGCAAAAACCTCTTCGATTGTTTTAAATCTAAAGTAGAAGTTTTTGTTAATTTAAAATTTTGAGTAGCTAGCTGCAAATTAAAAATACAGTGGTATAAATCTAAAGCTTGAAAGATGATGTAGGGAAAACTAAAAACGATATACTAGAGGCAATATTTAAACTCATCCTATCGATGAGGAAGCGAAGCGATGAAAAAAATAAACATATGTTGTTTTACTTTACAGTATCTGTGGCATTTTCACGTCTTAGTATAAATTGTTTATGATAATTTTAAACTGGCACGAAGTATACAGGGTGTTACAAATTCGGGAAACACCATTAGGATCTCGGCAACGGTAAGAGATACAGGATTGATTATATTCTGTTTTAAAAATTTAAAAATTCGCAATCATTCCGGAATTATCCCGAAAAAACCGAAGTTTTGCGAAACAGTTTTTACTTCTTTTTCGGTTTATTTGAACAGATATTTTAAAACAAACGACGCAAAAATTGCCATTTTTTCTGTTCTATTGAATGATGTTACTTAATTAAAGATCCGACGTTTTTTCTTTGAGCCACCATCATCAACTTTGTTTTTTTAAATGGGCAGAATATTTGTTTTTATTTCCAATTAACCCGTTTTTTAATTCTTAATCCAACAATATATTATAGTTTTCATTTATGCTACGTTATGAACCGAAAAACCATCATCATTTTCTATTTTGCCATTATAAATAAGGATTTTTCCCAAACGTTCAGGGAAATTTCCGTTTGCAGATAAGTCTGCATCCATTTTTATGACAGACAACGATAAAGTTAATTGAGGCGTTTAATTAAATTAAATGCTTTATTTTCTTACACATTAGTAAATGTATGTAAATTACATTAATTCTTGTAGCTCATTAGTTAAATTATTAATAAATAAATAAATAAAAAGAATTATAATGAGCAGGTATAAAAAAATGGATTTATACTTACTTTCCAATGAAAATTTCAAAAAATGTTTGGAATAAAAACGTAATTTTTAATGGAAAAATAGTGGATGATGTTCATAAGGTTAAAAATCAAATCTGCCTATTTAAAAAAACAAAGGTATGATAGTGGCTTAAAGACGAAACGTCGAATCTTATATTTAGTGGCATCATGTTATAAAACAGAAAAAGGGGCAATGTTAATGTGTCGTTTGTTTTAAAATATCCCTTCAAATAAACCGAGAAAAAAACAAAACTGGTTCGCAAAATTTTGGTTTTTTCAAATGATTTCGGAACGGTTGCAAATTTTCAAATTTTTAAAACAGAATATTGTTAAGCATAAAAATGCGCAACTTTACCCCACATTAACCAACCCTGTATCTCTTACCGTTCTCAAAATCCTAATGGTGTTCCTCGAGTTTGTATGTAACAGCCTGTATATCTCAATGCCTACCAAAAGATATTTTAGTTTTGATAAAATATTCGTAAAATAAATATATTTTTTAAAAATATTTTAAGAGAATTTTCTTTTTTAATAAAATCTTATAACTAACTTACTAACGTTGAGGTCACGTTAACAACCTCTTTACATCCTATTCATTTTTAAATTCTGTGCTCTTTCCACCCCTTTTCTTATTTTACAACCCTAAACAAAGGGCAAGTGCTTCTAGAAACAATTAGGTTTGAAAAGAAATGAACAAGCACGCCTTCATTTTCTTGTTCACTTTAAGTTTTTAGATTTCAGAGTTAATTACAAGGAAAGATAAACTGCATTTTTGTTGTGTGTTATGATATTTTCTCAAATTAACTTTATTAATTTTGTTTATAGTGTAAGATAAAGAATTTAGTAGAAGATATTGGATTTTACATTAAATATCTACCTCTTTTAAAGGTTACTTTGGTCTTATGGATTTGTCTAGTCTTACTTGAAGAAAAATGTACCTGATATACTGCTTACTTTTAAAATAAAATAACGAAATTTTTAAAAAGTACCAACAACAAATAGCTCTTGTATGAAAGTCTGCCATTTTTTGATTCTCCAAATATTAACAAAAAAATATTACAACCTACCACCAGAAACTAAAATAGAACAAAATTAAATACAGGATGTTCCAAAATTTATGCATCAAATTTCAATTGCATATTCAATTTCCTATATAAACATATGTCCGGAAACGCTTACTTTTAGATTTACAGGCTATTAAATATCTAAAAAATAAAACATTTTTTTATCATAATTTTAAAACCGTTTTAGATATTTAATTGGTATTTGGTACATTGCTTACCAGTAGCAAAATACATTTATTTCTATGTAAAATAAAAATTCAAAAATAACCTTTGCCTGTTTTTGTTGTTTTTTAATCCCTATTAAATTTGGAACAAATTTAATTCGTTAAATTTTTCCCAAATGATGCATACTTTTTAAAGAAAAAAATACAAACCACTTTGATGCATACCGAATTTCTGAAAATAATGACAAAAACGTTGAACATTTAAAACCTAAAATTTTTAATTATTTTTGTAAAGTTTTTATTTACAAATTCGTCATGCATCAAAGTGGTCTTTATTTTTTTCTTAAAAACTATGCATCGTTTGAGAAAATGTCAGGTTGTTCCAAATTTAATAAAGATTTTAAAAATATTTATTATTTTAGGAGAAAACAGTGGTGCACCAATTTTTTTATTGAAAAATAGTCCATACAAATATGATACGAACGTCACTGGTATTTTTTAAAATATTTTACATAAAAAGATATGTCTCTTGCTGCTGTTAAGCAATGTACCAAATACCAATTAAATATCTGTAGCAGATTAAGAATTACGATAAAAGAATGTTTTTCCTTTGAATTTTAACACCCTGTATCTCTAAAAGCAAGCGTTTCCGAACATATGCTTATATAGGAAACTAGGGCTTATTTTCGACGTAGAATATGCCCTTAAAATTTGATGTATGATTTTGGAGCACCCTGTATATGGTCCCTTTACAAATATAATTTGATTATTTTTGATAAGTTTGTCTTTGACCTGGTTTCTCAACAGGAGATTGTTAAGAATGTAGAATATGTAGAGATTTCTCTGATCATAATATTTCATTATTTTCTAATATGATAATGTCACAAAAATGGTTGCAAATCCTGGATGTTTCTTGCGGTAGTGATAAATTGTGGACACTGTTTGTTGAAAATATTGTATACTGTTTAAATTGTTGTTGTCCATACAAGAGTAAAAAACCAAGTAAATTTTCATCCCAGTGTGATTGGTACGATGATAAGTTGTCGAATATGAGGGAAAAACTAAACGAGTTGTACTGGATACAGCGTAACACCGGTGATATTATCGTTCACTCGGAATACCGTAACCTTAAAAATTGTTATAAAAATCAAATAAAAAAGGCAAAAAAACATTTTTTAAAAACAAAATAACAAACTCTGTTAATAAAACTAGGACCATATGGGGAATAATCAATGACAAATTGAATAGAAACACCACAGTACATCGGCAAATAAAACTAAATATTAATATGCAGACAATTTCGGATCCTTTTGAAGTGGCTAATGAGTTTGCGAAACATTTAAGCACTGTCTCGACAACTAAACTTTATCTTAAATATGGCTCAATTAGTCCTACCTGTACAGTTCCCCCATTTGCTCAATACAGTATTGTAATAGATTATATAAGCAAGGAAAAGATTCTAAAAATTATTGATGGTTTGAAAAATAAAAATTCTGCTGGTCCCGATGACACAAATGTTAAAATAATTAGGTCAATTAAATATTTTATAATACAACCCCTAACTTTTTAGAAAACCGTAGTCTTGAAGAAGGTGTTTTTCCAAAAATACTCAAAACTGCCAATATTATACCGATTCATAAAAAAATAGTCATAGTGATGTTGAAAACTATAGGCAAATATCTATTCTTAGTATATTTTCAAAAGTTTTCGAAAAGTCGGTGTATGACATAATTATTAATTTTCTAGGTAAATATAATATTTTGGATCGATCTCAACACGGATTTATACCAAATGGATCCATTGAATCTGCTGCCTATAGTCTAACAAATTACATATCTCAATACATTGATGAAGGCAAGCACGTAGCCACCATATTTTTTGATCTATCTATAGCTTTTGACACTATTAACAAGGACATCTTAGTTGCCAAACTTTACAATATGGGTATCCGTTAAAATCTTAGACGAGCTGTGTACAAAAACAAGTAATGTATGTAATGAGATGGAAGTGTGGTGTAAAAGCAATGGTTTAATACTGAATGTGAACAAGACTGAATATATGTACATGTATAATAGAAAGTCACTTGCCTATGACTTTGAAAATGGCTTAAACATTAAAGTTTCTAATAGGGTTAGATTTCTGGGGACAGTCTTGGATCCGCAACTCTCCTTTATCAATCACATTGAATATGTATGTGCGAAACTAAACTCAGCTTATTTTGCAATTTTAAGTCTTAAGAATACTCTTGATATTGATGGTCTATTAGCGGTCTATTATTCCTTAGCGTACAGTCATATGTCATATAATGTGGTCTGCTGGGGAGATGCGGGTGTACGATGCTCCCGTATTTTTGTAAGCCAAAAAAGAATCCTAAGGCTTATATTTAACCTAAATGTGCGCGAAACTTGCAAGCATGTTTTTGAAAAAAAAAAATTTAGCTTTTCCATGTCCTTATATTTTAAGGTGTTTAATGTTTGTCGACAATAATAGAATGTTATTTGAAGGGTTGGGAAATAGCAGTGCATACAATACACGCGGCAGAGATCTTCTGACAATTCCAAAACACAATACAACATTTTTTAAGAGTTCGCCAAAGTTACATAACTGCATAAATTCTTATAATAAATTACCTTCTGAGTTGAGAGCGTTACGTGGAGAAATGTTTGTTCGAAGGGTAAAGAGTTTTCTGTTGAAAAATTCTTTTTATTCATGTAAGGACTTTTTGCAGTATTAGATATTTTTTCCCTTGATGTAATTTAGTTTTAGGTTTTAACATTTCTTCTTTTAATTTTTTTTTTTATTACAAAGCTAACTTAATTCCCGTAGTTAAAGGGAAGGTTTATTGTGTGTTTGTATATATTTTGTATGTTTGATTGCATATTATGTATATGCACATATGTATTGTATTACCGTTTACAATTGTTTATATATTAGTTTCAGCTGTATTGACCATTTACTTAGTTTTATGTTATTTTATTTATGTAATTAAGTTCTCTGTGTAGATGTGCTAATAATGGTAATTTTTTTAAATCCTATTTTTTTTTCTTTTATATATTTTTAATTTTAAGTTTCTGTATTGTATTGACCAACCAATGTACAATCCTGTATTTTTAATGGTAATATATATTCTATTCTATTCTATTCCATTACCACTATATTATTAAAAATAAGCTTTAAATAAAAAATAAATAAAATATTGCTCTATATTAAATTTCACTTTTAAAAACTGTGTTAAAATAGGAACGGCAAAATAAAAATAACAGAATTTTTAACGCTAATATTTTATTTATAATAAAACAACGCCAATTGTAATGTGTTAAAATAATTAAAATTTAGAAGTTAAATTTACATCTTAAACTTTATTTGATAAAGATAAATCCTTAATTTAAATAAAAGTAACGGTCAAAAAATAAAAAATAACCTAATGTTTGAAGAAAACACTGTCATCAAGACAATAGAGCTATTTCCTATCTAGACCAGAAGAGGTCTATAAAACTGGCAATGGAAAATTGGAGGAATCAAAAAAAAAAACACGCCTATATTGGATTTCTTGCCTTTTAGTTGCCAAATAAAAGATTTTGTTGCTTAATCCGATCGTGAGAATTCGGCAGTAGTTTCAGCTTTTCTTTAAGATATCATGAATATACGGTAAAAAGGTGTAGTACATTGAATAAATGTGAGTTGATTTGTTGCTAATTGCAAAATTTTGAAATGTTGTTTTTTTTTTTAATTTTGAGAAAATTAATATTGTCCATGCTAGCTTAACACACAAATTATTCAGGTAAAATTTTATCTAAAAATGTGGTGCTACTCACGAAATTTTTTGTCACAGTCCAGTGCAGAGCAAGTAGCAAAATAAAAATCAAAAGTCGGGGAACATTGGGAATCGGTTAACTCAGAAATCGGTCACGCCAGTTTTACAGCCGAATTTTTCGAGTATTATTTAAGTTTAAAATTTGTTACCGCTCACAAAATCGTTTATCTAAGTGTATAGAGTCAGTAACATAATAAAAACCGGAAGTCAAAAAAGATTGGAGATCAGGTAACTTACAAACTGGTCACGCCAGCTAAACACCCGATTTTGCCAAGTAAAATTTAATCTAAAAACTTGTTGCTTCTCATAAAATTCTTCGTCATAGTGTAAAGAATTAGCAGAAAATAGAAATCGAAAGTCGGGGAAGATTGGATATAGGGTAAAAAAGGAAAACTCTCACTTTGTTTTGTATTGCGGAACAACTAATAAGAACCAATTTCAAACGTGGCAAGTGCTATAGCTGTCGATACTGAATAAGGTAAATCTATTACATTATACAGGGTGTTCTCAATGATGCATTATTAACTTTAGCTAAAGATTTTTAATTAATTTTAGGACTAAAACTTTATATAGATATGTCAGCAAATTCTTTGTTGTTAGCATACAGAGTGTTACCAAAATATTGTTTTTTTTTCAAATGCATGTTTAAATACAGTGCTTGTCTAATTTCAAGACCCCGCCCCTCCTAACTTTTAAATTTTTTGGTATTTTTTATAAAAATTTAGGGACTTTAGTAAGACAACATAAACAAAATTTTAGACAAGAAATAACAGATATAAATTTAAAACTGACAGCTGGTTGCCATTTAAAAAAAATGTTTTTGGTGGTCTTAAGACACATCATTTTGAAACTCCTAATGAGTACTTTATAACCCCAGAATACAGGGTGGGTCAAACAAAGACGTCCACAGTTTGAGAAATTTGTTATTAGGGACAATAATGACTAATGCTGAGAAAAAAGTAGGTAAATTTTTTTCAGTTTCAAAGATACAAGGTGTTAAACTTTTAAAAAATTATTGCTTTTTTAAGAATATCTCAAAGATTTGTTTGTTGATTTTTTTTTGAAATTTTGCAATAATTTTCAATATGATAAGACACTACTTTAGCACTAACTGGATGATAATTATAAATTCCAGCAGCGGCGCTAGGAGCAATCTCACTGATATTATTGACAAAAAAATGTACACCACTGACTTTTTAAAATTTTTAATTCTTTTTTAGGTTTAGCAGCCAATTACACAATATTTTTGTCCCCTGATATTTGTTCGTATCTTTCTTTATCTTCGAGAAAAAAAAATGGTGATATTATACAGGGTAGCACAAAAGTATACATTTTTTTAATAACGCACCATGTATATTATATCGCCATTAAAAAGATATTTAAAAGACCTTTAGGAAAATACCACGGTAGGTATATGTAACTTTATTAATTTTGGGAATGTGGCCATCCAAGTCAGGTATTCTGGTAATGTTCAAAGTACCGCCATTTTGTGGTAGGTAACGATATTGACCATATATTCTAGGGTTATAAAGTACTCATTAGGGGCTTTAAAATAAAGTGCTACAAGACCCCCTTTTCATTTTTTTTTCAAAATGTCACCGAACTCTTAGTTTGACATTTATATCTGTTATATTTTACCTAAAAGTGGGCTTACTTAAGTCCTCAAATTTTTATAAAAAAATACCAAACAATTAAAAAGTTAGGTAGGGGGAGCTAAATTTAAAAAGCACTGTATAAGATATACCATTTTTCTTTACTGGATCTTTTTGTTTATTTAATATTTTGATGTCACTTAACTTTTCCATTTACAATAGACATATATTAGTGCGTTTTACATTTAAACAATTTGGATAATATCTATTTGTTTAAATCCATTTATAGTTGATTAATTCTATTTTACATGTTACAAATTGATAATTTTTGAAATTTGTCACGAGCACATACTTTAATTAATGCATATATAAATTTATTTTGTTACCGACTTAAAATTTATTTATTTTCGGTATATACGTTTATAAAATATAAATATTTGTATATATGTTAAATCATTAATTTTAAAATAATTCTATTAAGTATACAAAATTATTAATTTAGTTCAGATAAACGATTAAACAAAAAAAAACAAATCCTGTTATGACGAAGCTTTTTTAATTTTAAATTATTCTTTTTATTAAAAAAAAAACAAAAAGATTAGTCCTAAATATGGTTCACAAAGGTTTTACCAAATATTTAGCGTATTTTTTTAAGTCAAAATAAATATTACGCCATTGATTTTTCAGAGAAAGTTAGCTTTATAAACATTTCACAGGGCGCCAGTCATGTGTTTCTATTAAATATAAAAGTCATTTGCAAAGCGAAAAGTTTTGCGTACGCGCTAAAACTTAAATAAGTTGGTTTATATATTGCTCCATTGGGAATACAGGAAAGTCACTAAACACACTGTTTTAACACCATAAAGTCATAAAAAAATAACGTTTTTAAAACGTTGTTTTTAATAAAAGAAAAAAGTATGGAGGCATAGGAAATTTGCAGAAGCAGAATATTAAATGAATCTTTCTATTTAAAACGCTAAGCCAAAAAATTTCAGCATATTTGAGAGAGGTCTACTACAACATTAAATTATTTTTTGCACGACAGTTAAAAAAAAATGCAGTTTTTTAATCGTTAACATGAAGGTAAAGTAATGCATTCTGGGTCACTACATAAAGTGTTAAAAAAGTAACTTTTTTAATACCTCAAAGCTTTTTTCACACTTTGAATTAGTGTTTTGTTTTCATGCTCACTACAATAAGCTTAAATATCAATTAAGGCAATGTTACAGTAAACGCGACATCAACTGAACCAAACGGTCAAGTTACCTTTAAATTCGTCATTATTTCTTTTAGTTCATGTGTCACTAGTTTAAAAATTTGACAGTTTGGCGAATTAATTTAATAGAAATTATTTAAAATTAATGTTATAATGTATTTGAATTGCTAGGAAATTAAAAAAGGAGTTTATACTGTTTTAGTATTATTTCTACAAAAAGTATGTTCATACAATTTTTTAATAAAAATAATAACGGCATGATTATGAAGATGATATCTGTCTAAACAACGAGGCTATGATTTTTTGTTGCAAAATAATGGCTGTGCTGCAAAAATTAAATTTAATAAGTTTAAATAAATAAAACAATAATACAAACTGGTAATTTGGAAAATTTTAATACGATCGTAGAAAAATATGGTATGTAACACATGCATAAAGTATCTTTTTTTACTACATGGGATTGCCGCACTCATCTAACAGCTCGTCCTGTCAAACTTCCCATTCGTAAAAAAGTATCACTTTATGCACTTGTTACATAAATTTGCCTGTATACTTTATTTTTATATATGTTACGCGATTACTCCGGCGTTTGTAAACCCATTTTATTTATTTTTTTTATTTAAAAGAGTGCACGTCCGCGGTGGTCCCATGGTAGATTTAAAGGGGCTAGGATAACCCTGCACTGCAGCCGTACGACTTATTGTGCACCCTGGTTTTACGTCTGGGTAATGTCAGCCAGACGGGACCTACAGCTTTATGTGGGTTCCCAACCACGGATGTCCTATTTACAACTCAAGACCAGGCCCCCATCCAGAAAACGTCGTTTAAATCCCTATTATTTAACTGGTTGGGGTCCGCAAGTCTGCGGTTGCGCAGTACACGGTAAAGTATTCCGGCACCTTGGTCTTAGAGGACTTCAGCGTCGATACATTTTACACTTTTTAACCGTCTTTTGTTTGGCCAACCACTAAACGTTTGACCAAACTAATATAAATATATTTTTGGTCTGGCCTGGATTCTAGCCAAGTTTGCGTCCATTGTGCGCCTAACGACCTAGCGCTTTAACGCACATCCCATAAAAAAGCAAGTCAAGATCGCGAGAGACAAAGGTACTAGAGCTATTTTTTCTCTCTGTTGTATGTTGTTCGTGCGACAAAGCTATCTCTAGGTAGAGAGTATGTCTCGACAATAAAGAAAAAAAAGAGATCAGGGGCGCATTTTGAATCAACAAACTTGGGATAAAATTTATTTTTTTACCGAACTGACAGAGGTACTAGTTGTGTTTTTAGTATATGTATGTATGTTCAGATTTATTAGTAATAATAAAAACTAAAAAGCGAAAAATAAACTTTAAAAAAATAAATAAATTTCACTAGAAAGTTAAAAATAATAAAAAAATATATATATGCGCTAAACTACTTAATGTTAATAACTCTCTTGAGTTTCTAGGTGAGTCCCAGATCGTTGCTCTTGATATATCCAAAGCTTTTGACCAGGTCTGGCATGCCGCACTTCTTAATAAACTTCCCTCCTATGGTCTTTCAACTAAACTCTGTATTTGGTTTTCTAGTTATCTATTTGATCGACGTATATCAGTTATTATGGACGGCCATTCTTCAAGCTTTCACCAAGTAAATGCTGCAGTCCCTCAGGGCTCAGTTCTGGCACCAACTTTGTTTCTTCTTCACATCAACGACCTTCTCTCGTCCACAACTAATTCCATTCATAGTTTCGCCGACGATAGTACCCTTCACTCCAGTTTTCATGTTCCTAAACCCATTACTAAACCTGACTTGGAAAACAAACGCAGAGCGATGCAGATATCTCTTTCGCAGGATCTTAATTTAATATTGGATTGGGGCGCCAAAAATTTCGTCCATTTTAATGCATCCAAAACACAATCATGTTCCTTGTCGCGAAAAGAGTCATCAAATACTTATCCTCTACTTATGAGCGGCCAAGTTTTACAGAGCAAAGACACCTTTAATCTTGTGGGAGTCACATTTGAAAGAAACCTTAACTGGCATAAACACATTGTATCTATAGCCACGGCAGCTTCAAAAAGCTTGGATTTCTCTTTCGAGCCAAAAAGTATTTTTCCCCTTCTAATTTATACACTTTATATGTGTCCCAAATCCGACCCTTCCTTGGAATATTGTTCTCATATCTGGGGCATAGCGTCCCCCACAACCCTAAGCATTCTTGATTCTATTCAAAGAAGAGCTATTCGTCTCATTAATAATCCTTCACTTACAGAAAGGCTTCCCTCTCTTGCACATCGTCGGGCTGTGGGGGATTTATCGCTTTTTTATAGGTTCTTCCATGACTTCTGCTCTGAAGAATTGTCCAGTATAGTTCCTCCACTTACGGTTCCCAACAGAGAAACTCGTGGTTCCGCGCGTATGCATCCCTATACGGTCCAACTGGACAGGCCCCAAACTTCCCACTTTGTTCGTTCTTTTATCCCTAGAGTTTCTAGGTTGTGGAACCTGCTGCTTGCGGAGGTCTCTCCTTTTCCTCCAAATCTTCAAGTATTTAAGTCGCGTGTCAACAAACTCCCTCTTACCTCGCTTAAGACACCTACGGTACGTTAGTATTTATGCTTTAAGCCTTCGTGGTTTGTCCAAAGATAAAAAAACCAAATAAACAGAAGTGTTTTTTACTTTCATACCATTTGTTATTACCCGACTTCTTTTTTTTGTATTTATTTTTAACTTTTTAGTGTTTTTTTAGGTTGATTAATTTTTTTAAATGTTTATTTATGATCCTCTGGTCAATATTTTGTTTGTTTTTAATTGTCTATTTTTTTTTATTAAAATGGTAAAAATATATATTTAGAAATTTGTTTTGGACCGGATGGTAAATAAGTTAATTACCATATGATATCTACGAGAAACGATTGGTTATAAATACCTATGCTAGGGGCACTTGCACAGCGTTGCTAGTTTTTCCATCTACCGCAAAGCCACCATTTTTTACCTTTAAATGGTATTTACAATGGGTTTAGGATTATTATGTAAATGGAATATTAGTTTACATAAAATACAAATGGCATTGCTAGGCTGATACATTCAAAAGAACAAGCACGTCGTATGAGCTCGACTTTCAGTATGTTAAACACTACCAGGTTGCAATGAATGAGAATGAATGCCTGAATGCAAAGAGAATTGTAGTTACACTTTGCATGCAGACATTCCGCACGCTTTGTTGTTGCATAAGACGGTCTTCTTCCCAAAAAACGTTTTAAAGTGACACTGTAGGTATAGATAGTAGAAAAATTTCGATTACAATAACACATGTATAAAAACTCTGGGAAATTTTTAGATTATAAGTAAGTTTTGTATTTTAAAGCTTATTTAATTATTTGTGTTATTATATTACCCATACGTAGTTCTATGTCCAAGGTCATCTTTTACTTTGCTTTACTTACTGTTTTCTCTATGCTCTACTTTTGCCCAATATTCAAAATAAATGACAAAAATGGAATATGTCAAAAACGAATTAAAAAAAAGTATCACGTATTATTAATAAGGTAATTTTTTTATAATAACAAAAAATTTTACAAATAACTTAATAATTCTGTGAATCATAAATAGGGTAAAAAATGATGAAATGTTTGGCTTTTTCTCACACCCTATTAAAAATAATTAATAAATGAATGTTTATTTTTATTTATTTTTAAATTTTTTAACATTCGAAAATTCAAAAATAAAAATACAAAATGTCCTATTTAAAACATTTAAATGAATAAATAGGTTAAACCCGCCAAAGTGTCCGCAACTCCGATTTTGACAAATTTAGGTATACGGGGGTTTTGTTTTGCGCTGGTCAGGAATCGAAAATAATTTTTAGTCGAAAACGTTTCGTTTTTAAGATATCAATTATCAAAATTGTAATTTAAACTAACCCTATTTTCACTATATTTCGCCTTTTTTTGTACAAAATTTTTGATAAAACATTAAATTTGCATACAATATTTTATAAACACCCTTCAAGAATCTGTTTTTTATTTATTTTACACGTTTTTTTATTAAATTGTAAATCGTTTACTCCTAAACGCTGCCACCACAAATACACACATGTAGGTATATGCATGGTGGTCTAAGATGTAGAGCTTTAAAAATAATATAAAAAGGCAGAAAAAAAAGGTTTTTAAAGGACTTTTGATGTGTCGTAATGTAGGGAAAAAAGGTTATTTTAAAAAACAACTTCAATGATTGATATCTCGAAAACGAAACTTTTCCGGCAAAAATTCTTTCAGATTCGTGGTCAGCGTCCCAAGAACCTCCGTATGCCAAATTTCGTCAAAATGGGAGTAGCGGACACTTTCTGGACAATTACCAAAAAATAAATCCCAAGTATTTTCAAAGATCCGGAAAAGCCAAAAAATTTAAAAATTGTTTTTTTTGCTGTTATCTAAATAGGTTTTAAAAATAAATAGCTTTCTTCCGCCCTTAAAAATGGAGGTCCTTTGGTATCAACTTTTTTTTAAATAGGGCTTACATATTCTAATTTTTAAACGTAAAAGCCGATTTAATTAAAAATTCAATGATAATACGGACAGGTATTTTTAGAAATTGAAGAAAAAAATAATTAAATCTACATTTAATTCAATAAATTACCTAAATAAAACAAACAAAACTTAACAAAACCCCCAGGCATCACCAAGTTATAGTTTTTAAATTCGGTGCTTATATTAAGCGTTAACTTACGTATAATCATGCAAAAGCATTCTAAGTTGTTTTGCATTTGCGCAGATTAAGGATATTACCATCATACCGTCAATGTTAAGAGCGAACGTCACGGTGTAGGTGAACTTGAAATCCAAAAACCACGTTTTACAACGAAGGCACGTTATGGCAACAGCGTATAATTCAACCAGCAAACGTGCCTGCTCGAGTACTTCGTAATGTTTCGTGGCGTTTAACCTTGAAAGAGAAAGTGTCCAAAACAATTTTATTTTACAATTTATAATAATTCGCAGTTAAGTTGCTTGGCGCGCTATCCGGCCGAGCGCATAAAAATAACTTGTCTTTACTATCACCGGCTATCACTATATAGTATAAAATAAACCTTTCTCTGTCTATATTATGTATATATGCTAAGATCTTTAAAAGTATTTAACGGATTTTGATGGGGTTTTTAATTGATAGGGTGGATTCAAGAGAAAGGTCTATATGTATACAATACAAAAAAAATATATACAGAGTGTTTAAAAAATAGTTTTTCTTTAAAATCTGATATTGACGTTACTATTCTCAACGAATTTTGATGCGATTTTTTTAAATAGATTAATTCAGAGGTAATTTTATATGCATAATAATATCCAAAAAAATATGAGTGTGTTTTAAAATAATTTACATTTAAAATTCGATATTACTCAACGGATGTTAATACGGATTTTTTTTTATAGATAGAGTAATTTAAGAGAAAAGTTTATATATATATATATATATATATATATATATATATATATATATATATATATATATATATATATATATATATATATATATATTATATATATATATATATATATATATATATATATATATATATATATATATATATATATATATATATATATATATATATATATATATATATATATATATATTTATATATATATATATATATATATATATATATATATATATATATATATATATATATATATATTATATATATATATATATATATATATATATATATATAATACTATCCAAAAACCATATACAGAGTGTTTAAAAATAGTTGATATTTAAAATTCGGTATTGGACCTTACTATTCTCAACAGATCTTGATGCGGTTTTTTTCTATAGATAGATAGAGTGATTCAAGAGAAAGGTTTATATGTATAATAATATCTAAAAAACATAGTGTTTAAAAATTGGTTACATTTAAAATTCGATATTGACGTTACTATTGCAATTAAAAAAGTGTTTATAGGAATTGTGTACAGCTAGCTATTGTTTATAAAAATATAGAATGGCCATACAGGGTGGGTCAAAAGATGTTATATTAAAAAAACCTAAAACTAAAATGCATTAAAACTACGGTATTATACCATCTAGAAATTTACAAAATTGCTTAAATTTAAAGATTTTACAAATAAGTTATTAGTTTCCTTTTAAAAATATTATACAGGAAGTATCATTTTATTATACTTTACACTATTCAAATCTTGGATATTGATGCGTTTTTTTTAAATTAATGAAGTGATTTAAGATGATGGTTTCGTTAATATACAGTAAAATTTCTTTAATGTCCCCCCCCTTTACTTTTGAATCAAATTAATTTTAAAAAGTTCAACTTTAAAATATAAGATTGATGCATTAATACTAGATATTAGAGTGAAATTGATTAGATGAACATTTAAGATGGCGGTTGACGCCATTTTGAAAAAAGTTAAATGGAAAGGGGGATCTGTGGCACACCATTTAAAGCTCCTAATGAGTACTCTTTATAACCTAAATATAAAGTCAATATCTTCTTCTAATACAAAATGGCAAATTTTTGTATATTATCCAAAATTGCCGATCGAGGTGTCATCTGATTCGAAATAATGTACAGAAACTTTAAGAAAAGTGTACCGAAAGAGGCATAAAATCTGCAAAAGTTATAAACAATAAATGAAAAAAGTATGGATTTGGTTTGTTTTAAATATCCTAAAACTATAAAAGATAATTAAAATTTAAAAAGCTTTAAGAGAAAGATATTTTAAACAAAATGTTGTACCTCCCGGAACTGTATCCCAAATATTTTAAATTTTCACAGAGTCCTGGAAAATAGCGCTAAAAGCGAACAGTCTGATCTCCGCGCGCGGTCCGTCTCTCGACACGGCAACAGAAAAAAATCATGTTGAAAATTAAAATAAAAATTTTTGGCACAATAAGGATACATGAATAAATAATTATCCACCAGCCAAAATTTTTATCCCCATTTTTTCACACACTTATAAGTATGTGTATACGAAGTTCAACAAAATCCTAAAAAGTGATTTTTTTTTGAACGTCCTTTTAGCATTGTTTACTTTTTCTCTTTAGGTCTAAAAATGTTAAGAGTAAAAAGTCAATAATAATATATCGGCAGTGCAGGGGTTCTATTAATACAGTAAAAATAATAATTGTCATTGGCGGCGGAACGACTTTTTTTTAAGGGGCTTGAGCCCCTTAAAAATATATCTACAAAATGAAGGCACTGACTAAACGACCGCCGCTCTTATCTACTTACGTATATGAAAATCGCCAAAACATATCGAATGCTTATTTATTACCATGGTGTTTATCTGTGAAAATATTTTTATAATAAAACATCAATATACAGATGTAAAAATATACATGGCGCACTTATAACGCAGGGATTTCATAGTATCTAAACCATTTGGAATTTTCAAAAATTTTGCTACTGGGGTAAATGCGACTCCGTTGAATTACTGGATCGTTCTGTTCTTGGGGGACTTAGCCCCTTCTTCCGCCACAAATGATAATTGTATTGTAAAATTAAAATTATACTAACGAACTGTTATCTTCTTGGCTAGTGCTGCTAATGAACCGTCTGTTTCTTTTATTTAGCAATTTTTTTCCATAAAAACGCTTTTTCCAGTCTTGTATCTTTCCTATTATTAGCGCACCTGAACTACACTAGTAATGTATTTACACAGAACACAGAATTTTTACAATGTTTTAAAGAACAAAACACTTTAAAAATTATTGCTTGTTTGTAGAGAACACTTTATTATCAGCACCCAAAACTGCATTGGAAGAAAGATACGGATTGGGCTCTCAAGATATAATAAATACTTTTCTCTACTTTTATGCGCACGGCCGGATTTAAAGGGGGGTTTGGCAGGGCCTCACAAATTAAGAGCCCCCACACCGCTGAAAAAAAAGAAAAGGAAAGAAAGGTACAGTTTAGAAAATTAAAATGTTGTTATTAGTAGTGGTGAGGGACCTTTTTTTTTTCTTCAATGTTTCTTTCTTCTTGGGTCTTCAAGTTTACTTTTTTCGTATTTCATTTTTAATGAGGAGGCCACCACACGCTTGTGGCCCTGGGGCCCCCACATACCTAAATCCGGCCCTGTTTATGCAAGATGTAAATAATTCATTACATTGGCATTGCTACTTTATTGTATCAGATTTAAGTCGGTTAAATTAAACAAAGTTGCGCAATCTAAATGTAAAATTTTTCGATTAGGTACGCTAAAAATGGTCAGTTCCATTTTTAAAAATATTTTAAACAAATAGCAAAAAACTTAATTTTTCACCCCGGACAAATTAAATGGTAAAAATTTCAGTCAAATAGAAGAAGTAATGTTTTTTTATTATTTTCTAACCCCCCTAAATACACCACGCTCTTCGATTTTGTTTGTTAACGAGCTCGGGACTGAGATTTTGTGGCAAAAAGTTTGGTACCAAATTTAAATCGATATGTTTAATTGTTCAAAAATTATCTAGTAAACACACTCACAGAGACATATCCACACAGACAGGAAATTATTGTGAAAATTCATTTTTCGTAATATTTACGCTCCAAAACGTCGAGAAATGCAAAAAAAAAAAGATTTTCAAAGCGTTAATGTTGCTTTCATATACAGGGTGCCTTTAGAACTATGGATAAAACTTTAAGGTGTTATTCCTTATGTTATTTTATGAAAAAAAAGTTCCTATAAACATATGTCCGGAGCTGCCCCTACTGAGATACAGGGCGTTAAAATTTAAGAAAAAAAACAGGCTTTTTTTTAAATATTTTAGCCCCTAACCATAATGTTATTATTGGGTTCAGTGGCGTCTCAGTGGGCAACGCAACCTATATTATTATGAAAGTACGCCACTGACATTTTTGATGTTTTTTATATTTTTCTAGTATCATAATTAAATAATACATCTTTTATTTTTAATTTTTTGTATCTCTTCCTTTGTTTTCAAAAAAATCGATACGAAAAAATACAAAGACTGAAAAGTTGTATTATTAATTGCCTAATTATAAAAAAATATATAAAAACGTAAAAAAGTCAGTTGCGTGCTTTTGTGCTCAATAATATAAATTGTGGTGTCCACTGAGACGCCACTGGACCCAATAATAACACAATATGGTTAGCACAACAAGCGCCTTACTGCTTTAAATAAATGTACCACCTATCCAAATCGGCCCAAGCATATTAAAAATATTTGAAAACTGTTTTTTCTTTTTTAACACGGTTTTATTAACTTGGTTGTACTATCTATCTATCTATCTATCTATCTATGTAACGGAATATTTGAGCCTAATTTTTACCAACTTCCAGCTATTCATTGATTTCTTTGAAACTTTGCACACGTATCAAGAACCCATGACAATGTAATAATCTGTAAACAGTATCCCGTTATCCTGATTAGGATCGCCAGGATAAAAAAATCCTTTATATTATAAAAACAATATTGAATGGCGAATGCGCTAGATTATTAACACCGTTGCCATCTTTTTAAACATCCCAAACTTTCTCGAGAACTTTAAAGAAAACTGTGTTTTTAACACGCTTTATTAGCCAATCTTGACAAATGGCGAAGGAATCTCAGTGAAATAAACTGGAGCATTTTTACATACATGGCATACATACATGCATATCGAACTAAAAAATGAAAATAAATAATAGTTTAAAAACTAAACACGCTTGAGAGTGCAATCAACTAATGGGAATTAGAGTGTCAATTTTCATTACAAAGAGTTTGACACTTCAGAATAAAAGTGTAAAAGAGACAATTAACATTTAATATATTAAATTAAACTAATATTTAATATAGTTAAGCACCCCACGCTTTTATTCTGAAGCGACAAACTCATTGTAATGAAAATTATTTTCTAATTTTAAGTTCAAGGTATGGCAAAAGTGTGTTTTTTTAGTTTTTTAAACTATTATTTATTAATTTTAATTGCCTGTATCTCAGTAAAAGCAACCTGGACATAAGGTTATGTAAGAACTTTTTTCATAAAATAACATAAGAAATTACACCTTTAAGTTTGATCCTATTCTAAAACAATCCGTATAGTATTACGTATATGATAAAGCAGTTATATAGTTTTTTTTTGGTTTTTGTTTCTCGTACAATATATAAAAATGTTTATTTTATTTCTCTAGGTTCGAATGCAAATATTTTGAAAACTTCAATTCAAAGAAACTGTTATTGCCTCTTTGAATTAAAAATCAAAGAAAGTTTCAATAAGATTACCAAGTAATAGAATAAATCCTAAAAGAAAGAAAAATACAATGATTCAATTAGAATAATATTAGAACCAGTAACCACAAACTCAGAATAGTAATTACTTTACTAATACATATTATATTTTAATTTATAAAAAGGTTTTTTCAGTATTTAATGCTTGGAGGGGTATGTGCCTGAGTAGTTGGAGAAAACCTCAATTAAACCTCCGGATCTAATTATAAATATTTTAACCACGAATTGGCCTAATAAAGTGTTCCCATAGAAACATGTGTAATTAAAAGGTTAATAAATCACAAACATAAGTTCACAGTCGGAAAAATCCTAATTTGCAAAAAAATTATCCAACCTCTATCCCTTCCGCAGCTAGGAAACATGCTCTGGGTGTGCTCACTGTGCCGGCCGAGCGACGCAGTGCAGGCTGCAAAATTTCGTCTCGCGGAGTTATACGTAGTGGGGGTTGAAACATTGTTGACACATGTACAAATTTAAGATGAGCCATTTGATTTATTTCTAAATTTTTGCATTTTTGTTTTTCTCATTTTAAAAGTTTCCTAGTGAAAATGGAAATTTCTGTTCTTTGCCATTCTTAATAAAATTATTATATCTAGGCCTTTTTGGAAAAAAATAAAAAAACAAAATCAAAAATGAAAAAAGTGCTTCCAGAGCGGCCTACAATAATATTCCAAAAGCGCTCAGTGAAGACCGAATTTAAAATCTTAAATAACCAATATTTAGGAAAACGTTTTACTGGGGTGACTATTCCTCTTAAGAAAACAAGATCTACCACCAACTTGTTTATTTGTTTTTAAGGCTTTGCTGATATTTTAGATAAATTAATAATAAAAACTATTAGAGATGTTTTGCTTGTCGTTAAATTTACCTGACTAGAAAAAACTAAAACAATTTCCGTATAAAAAGTGTTACGTATTGTCGTATTTTTCGGTAATTATATTTTTACTAATGTAATGTATTAGTTTAAAATGTTGAGCTTACTATTTTTACTTAATTTTAAGAAAAACAGGCCTGCATTATGGTAAAATCATAATGTGAATATGTAATAAAATTGGTTTTGAAATTTTGATAATAAAATATCAAAACAAAATCTGAAATATGTAAGTTAGGAATGCTAAGGAAGTTTTGTTAAGTTCTGGTTGATTTGTGAAAGTACATTTTTAACTAAAAATGTAGAGTTAAATATTTTTTCAAATTTATAAAAATACAGGTCCTTATTAAGATTAAACCTTAATAGAAGATACATCATTAAGTTTGTAATCAAATCGGCCTTTTAAATTTTAATACCAAAATATTAGGACCGTATTTAAAAAAAAGTTGATGATTAACAAAACTTTGCCTTTTAAATAAAATTCTAAAGTGCGATTTATTTTAAAATCCGAATTTAAATAAGACCAAGAAAAAATAAAGCACATTTTTAATTTTGGGTTTTCCGGATATCTCCGGAAATACTCGGAATTTAAAAACTTCTTAAACAACATATTATAAGGCACATAAAACCTCAATTTTGTTTTCATTTAACCGAGTTCGAATCACTTACCATTTCCAAGATGCCCATAATGTTGGACACGTTGTATAGGTCCGTAAATTAAAAAAATCTTTCTGTATGCACTTTGTTAACCAAACAGTTTTTAATTTTACATTTTTGTTTTAGGTGTCGAATAAAAATGCATCCATTTACTTTGGAGTGATGACGGCATGAAAAAACTCCTTTTTCTTCTTCTCTTCCTCACCACTACACTCTCCGAAAATTTAACGCAACATGAAGACTGCAAAATTAGATTTCTTTCGAATCCTATCACTCCAACCAGACTGAAATATAATGTGACAAATTTAGTCAAAGATATTGGAGGCCAAGTATTACGCAATTCTCGAAACATGAATTTTTCATCAACAACTCGGAAAGTTTTGTCTATGCAACCGGATATTTCCGGAGTTATTTTATCCAAAATCGATGAACAAGTACTGGCATTAAATATAAAATCCAGGCTAAAAATATTTCGTAATCGTACACTTGAAACCGACGTATTCTGGAAATCCTTTAATAACACAAATGAAGGATGGGGAAAGCCATTTAAAGACTGCAATTTTTTTCTACGACGTGGTTTTATGTTTATGTTGTTCGAATGTCAAGTTTACGAGTTGGGATGTTTATTTCTGTGAATTTGGATCGATGCGACAACAATATAGCTGAGATATTTAATGGACCACATAAATGTGACAAAACCCAATTGGTGAGTGTTTATTATTTAAGTATATTTATTTACATAACATTAACCACATTAAAATGATTTTTTAAATTTGTTTATTTATACAGTGTGTCTACGTAAGTGGCGTCATTTGGATAACTTTAATTTATTAATAATACGAAACACAGTTATTCTTTATAGAAAGTTCTGCATTATCCAAAACCTAAAATGCAACCATTAGATATTTTGCTCAAGAGTACCCGTAATTTTTTAAATATCAAACATTGTTATTAACCCTTAATTAGGCGCGCCGGTGTATTTTGTACACCAATCTTAAAAAGAAAATTACCATTTGAGTAAAAATCCGATTTTTCCTACTACGGATCTATAAATCTTAGTAAAAGGATGTCCTTGGTATGCTGTAATGGTCCTAATTAAAATTTGATTGTGAGAACATCGTTATTTGTTTATAAACGCTGCCTAAAATACACCGCGCGACTATTTATTAATGTACCTAATTGTTTAATCCCCGTTCATTAATAAATTATATTTTTATTGTTTATTTTAATTTTACCCTCTAGTACGGACCATATAAATATGGTAATTTTCCCTATTGTTCGGGTTATTTTTTTTTGTAATCAATATCGACACTAAGGTACTTCGTGACCTGGAACGCGCTCGCATAAAACCCTGCATATTTTTCACGTGAACCGTACGGTAGCGCGCATTTTGGGCATATCGAACCCACGCTTTTCTTTAAGTGCAATTTCCCGCAAACAGTGGTAAGTATTTTAGTGTCTCGCTTTTATATAGTGTTTTTTTTGGCTGATATATCCGCATTTTATATTGTCTTTTGGATGCTAAAATATTACTTCATTTCTTTTAATTTTTTTAAAAAGCCTTTTCTTTAATTTATACAGAAAACAAACCTTATTAAACCAAATACAGTCCACTTTTCTCTTAAATTAATTGAGCATTTCAAACACTAATATATTAAATACGCTGTATTTTATTTCTTTTAAGTTCCTTCTTCTATAAAATTGGTGTAGTATTTTAAAAATATACAATTAAGTGCATAAGCACAACATCAAGACAAAAGCATTTAAAATAAAAGTATTTCCTTTCCTTTCCAAAGACAGAAGTAAGATTTAATTTTGAAACTGGACTCGCTGCTTTTAAGCCTACCAAATTATTTTGATGTGTTTGTATTTTGATGTAATATTTTGCTTTTGTAAATAGGAATTTATTAATTTAATGGTTTAACAATCTTAATAAATGTGTATTACTAAACACGGTATTTATTGTATATATTTATAAAAAAAGTACTTTCAAAACTCTTAACTTTTTATTGTTGTATTAAATACACCATGCCACCTATTACTGTAAAATCTTTTACGCACCTAAGTAAGGGATAAGAAAAAAATTAGAATTTAAAATACCATAAATATGAAATTTGGTTTAGTACCAAAAACACATGTATCTTTTCTACGATAGTAAGTACTACTAGATGCTTTAGCATCTAGGTACTTAAAAATAATAGTTTAAGATTTATATAAATATATATGTAAGACGATTGGAAATAACTTATGTAAATGTATTGTTATATTTAAATAAATGAGGTAGAAGTATAAAATAATCCATAAAAATTAAGTTCATACATTAGTGCATTATCCGTTGTTTTAATTTTGATAAAAAGCATATTAATTTGTTGAGTTAATTTTGTAGTTTTCGAATCAGTCAATAGATTTTAATTCTCTTAGGATATACGAGCCACGACCAAAAGAATAATTTGTTTAAATGGAACAGTCTGTATATTATAGGTATTATCATTAAAAAGTCTTTTAAAGATATTTAAAATAATACCTAATTAAATATATCTATTTTTATTAGTTTTGAAAATATGACCTTCCTAATCTAAACAATAAGCATAAATTTGAATTAGGCATGTTACGGCAATATTTGAAAGTACGAATCTTATTAAAAATATTTTTATGGTCATATTTTCAGAACTAATAATGATAAACCTACCGAATTTGAAACTTTTATATCGCTTTTTTAAATGTCTTTTTAATGGTGATTTAATATACAGGATGTAAGTAACATTTAAAAAATCATACTTTTGTCGTACCCTGTATATCTTAAGAGATAATAACATTCTTATAACAAATACGAATACTTCAGCATGAACCCAACAAATCGGTGTTCTAATTTGTTTTATACGTTAAAAAATAAAAAAACTGGAGAATGTAAAATTATTATGTTTTTTATGAAAATTAGCGATTATTTTTTAGATTTGAATGGCCATATATCCAAAACTATTAAAAATAGTTATATTACATGTGCTATTTTTTACAGCTCTTTAAAGGATTCTTTTAATTATCATATAATATACAGGGTATTTTATTCAAAAAAATAATATTTTCTGTGAGACCCTCTATATTTTAGGATTTAATAAAAATCAGATGACTTGTTCTTAAACCGCAGAATTAATCCGACAAACCTATATTTTTATTTATTGTCTACCGTCAAAAATTAAGAAGTTAAGGGGGTACCTTTATAACTAACCAAAACATTATTTTTGTGTCAATAAACCAAATTACATATTTAAAAGTAATTTTTAATTCCTAAGATCTTTTATTTATTACAATATTCGATATTAGCAAAAATACCTTAATACTTGAGTAAAATTATATTTTTAGCAAACCCTCGTAGATGATGTTGATTAGTCTGATGGTTGCTTTTAGGTTTCGAACAATGCACAACTTTTTGACCCAAACTGGAAGAAATTCGGTCTTCAGGATAAAACCATATTCTGAATTCAGTTTTGATATTGGTAATGTTGCCATTTTTAAAAAGTCAATTCAAGGTTTTTAAATTTAAATGAGAAATCTATTTTTTATTTTATTTTTAAATTTTTGCTGCTTTGGCTGTACATACTGGTATGAGAGTTCAATTTTTTTAGGTTTTAAGAGCAGAAAAAATAATGAATTTAGTAACAATAATGGGTGTAATAAAGTCCTTAGTTTTTACTTTTTGCATCTTGCAATTTTAAAATTAGTGGTTAAACCCTGGAGTACCGTATTTCGTCAAGTTTGGTTTAAAATTGTCTGATTATCTCGAACGTTTCTCATTTTTTGGACACACTGTATTTTGGGTCATAAAACGTGAATACGGGATGCAGCACAACAATCACCTTAGCCACTGTTACATTAACAGCATAATTTAAAATTATTAAATTTATGTGTGTATGAGTCAAAGACTAATATTTATTATTAGCTTCTTTAAGTTCATTTTATTTACTTATTTTAAATGAAACTCTGAGTATATTTGTTCATTTGTCAATTTTGAAAAAAAAGGGTAAGTTTCATTTGTGATCTCTGTATTAAAAATGCAACGTTTTTACGATATTTAAGATTTTTAAATAATTCAGGGTAAGAACGAAATTTAATTTCATGTTATAGGACAATTTTGTTGTTTTAAATAAAACACTCCGTATATTTTTGTTATTCTTAAAATTTAAATATGTAAGTTAAAGTGTTGCATACATTTTACTTTTTTAAAACAATATCGTACCTATAGATTTTCAAAAATTGACTGCGTGGCGATGAAAATTATTATTTATTACCGATTATTTCCTTTCTATTAATTTTGATCAATCGCTATCAAGAATTGTTATGTCAAATAGAAATTTTTAAGTGGAAAAATTCTTTAACTACTGTCAACTTAGCTGTCAGCAGTTTTTCTGGAAAAAAATCTAATTGATTTTTTAGAGTTTTTTTTAATATTACATCTAGGTGGCAATGATTGAAGGCAAATTACTGTAGTGACTCTAGGTGTTGTTAGAATAATACAAACGCAAAGTTTTAGTGACTAATATATAATATAGGAAAATTTACAAAATTGACATATTTCTGTCTAGTTCTTATTTTTTAAATGGCAACCCTTTTTACACAAGCACTGTTCAAGAAAGGGTTTTTTTATTAACCATACGATACCGGTTTATTTGCGATCCGATTAAAATTAAAGATATAAATAAAGAATTATAGCCATCTAGATGCAATACTACAAATGGCTCTAAAAAAATCAAGTTGATGTATAAGAACTTTAAAAATTGTCAAATTACTATTTAAAATATCTCAGAAATCAAAAAAATGGTAAAATATACAGTGTTCCATTTAAAAATTTATTTTGAAGCCATTTTTAGTTAAGCCGGAAGTAGCCAAAATGTGAGAAATAGGCGAAAACTCTCACTTCTTTTCATATCATTAACTTATACCAAGTCTTATTGTCAAAGCACACTAGGTCCTCAGGTCTCGGTACGCTCACCGACCGATTAAATATCCCTCATGCTATTTAAATTTTATTCAAGTTCATTCATTTAAAAAGCATGTAAAATATTTGATCGGTCGGTGAGCGTACCAAGACCTGAACGCCTAGTGTACTTTGACCTATATTTTGATACGTCTAATCTAGAAGTTATGGCCTGTCTAATAGATTTTTTGACACCCGGTATTTCTGGTATAGTAATCACTAATGAAATTACCTTATTTTTATTCCTAAAATCCAAAAATGAAATAATATACTGTGTATTTCATTGAAAATAGGTTAATCCATTTAACTTAAAGCTACATATTATTTAGAATTAGTTTCTGAACACTGTTTATTTTTAGTAAAAAAAAGAATAATGACACAGATTATATTTAGGTGCTTGTTTCATTAAAGTTTTGTTTTTGTTATACATTTTTGGTAAAGGGCTCGCTAATGAAACTTACCTTATTTTTATTCATACAATCCAAAAATAAACCAATATAAAAATTGTTCAATTAGAAACACATGGGTTAGATGGGCATCTTTTTTAGAGTACCCTTTATTATTCTTAGAAATATTAAATTTTGCTTCTAATGCATCCATATATGCCTATCTACAGGGTTAGTCGAAAAAACCGGAACGGTGGATAATCTCAGCAACCGTCAAATTTAAATGAACCAAAGTTTGTGCCAGGGGTAACTAAAGATGAAGAATTAAAAAATATATTTGCGAGGTTGCCAAGTTTATAGTTTTCTCTGTAAGTTAAAATATTTTAAAATTTAAAATGAAATACCCTATTTTTTTATTATTGTAATTAATTGCTTGTATCAACTTTACTATGACCATTATCGTTTTTTTACTCTCGTCAATTTTGAAGATATGGCGTCATGCTTTTTTAAAATTAATACGGCTATGTATGGTCAATTATCTGAAAAACGATACAACCAATATTCGTCAAAATTAGTACATGGGTAAAAATGGATCTTCTTAATTCATATATAGCATTTTTGCGACGTTTTCAAGATTTAAAAAAAGTCAACGAAAAGTACTTTAGAATAGGATCGGGATAACCCATGCACTGAAGCCGCTCGGCTTATTGTGCACCTTATTGCCTTTTTACGTCTGGGTGATGTCAGCCAGACGGGACCTACAGCTTAACGTGGGTTCCGAACCACGTTCCTATGCGCGACAACTTAAGAGCTCGTCCCCACCTAGGGGGATTAAAGAACCTACCAACTGAGTGGGGTCCGCATGTCTATGCTGGCTATTAGCGTCGATACATTTTGCACTTTGTTCGTCTTGTTGAGCTAACCACTAAATTTCTTACCTTAGCCACCCACAGGATTGGAATCCACCTCACTTCCTTCGGTCGTAACGAAAGGGAATAAGGAAATTTAATTATAAAAGATTGCAAATGCAATTTATGATTTTAAAATGTTCAGTAACTCCCCTGTTCTAAGTTTGACGAATTTCGGTCGGATCGTTTTTAAGATAATAATTGACCATATCTGGCGGTTTCTGTATTTAAGCTTGATGCCATATCTTCAAAATTGACAGGAGTAAAAAGACGAAAATATCAGGTCTATTACTTTATAACCCTAAAATATAAAGTTAATATCTTCACCTAATACAAAATGGCGGTAATTTAAAAATTACCTAAATATCTGATTTGGACTGCCATATTTTCAAAACAAATAAAATTAGATAAAATAATTGTGGTATTTTATAAAGCTTTTTAAAAGATCTTTTAATGGTACTATAATATATAATGTGCTTTTTTAAATCTGTACTTTTTTCTACCCTGTAAAATAACACCCGTAACACCATTAAAAAGATCTTTAGAAAAGCTTTGAGAAAATTCCATATTAGAAACATCTAACTTTATTATTTTCAGAAATACGGCCATCCCAATTAGGTATTTGGGTAATATTTAAAGTTCCGCCATAAAAATTGACGTATTTCAGTATTTTTTATAAGTGTAAGTGATTTTATTAGTTTCAAAAATATTGCCATTCACCTTTTTTTTAAATACCGCCATTTAGTACTAGGAGCTTTAAAATGACGTGCTACACAAGCCCCTTTTTCATTTAATTTTTTATCCCAAGATGGGATATAAAATTTTCATCTGTCAATTTGACTCTATAATATAAAATAAATAATAATAATTATTTAAACTATAAGGTAATAACAGAAAGAAATATTGCAAACATGTGTAACAGGCAACTAGAATCCTGTTCTAAAATTTAATTCCCAGCCTTAAGATGTAATGATTTACATTTTTTTGTTGGTAGTTCAAAGTGAATAAATTATCAGGAAAAACAAAAAAAAAATATATTTTCAGGCGTTGCTTATATATTTTTTAGTTGACAAGAATAATATAATATATTTTAAAAAAGCGTAAAAATATACAGATAATGTCATTTAGTCGCTATAGAATTTTATTTTTGTTCGCATTACGTTTATAAAATAAAAATATCAAAACAGTGTTAACTTTTAAACGAATGATGCAGCAATCTATACTTTAACTAAATTTTAAACAAGGAATTATCCCTTCCAGTTTATCGAATTTATTTTCAAAACCGTGTATAATAATAAAAACTTATTAGAAGCAGATTAAAAAAAACTTTTTTTTTTTTAATTATTACAATAATATTAAGACGGTTGCATGTCTGTAAGGTTGTGCGAGTTCACTAAGGAAATATTTAATAAAGTGAGATTAAAAAATATTTATTATAATAATTAAAATCTATAAATAGGTAAATATTTTTACAACAAAAAATACTAAATTTATTACCTAAATTAACAAACTTTATTAAATAAACTAGACATGACAAATCTAGTCACAAATTGAGAATAAGCTTTTCAGAAATTCCCAGTAGGTACATAAATTTTTCACTCGCATTTCTAAAAGTTTGATCTGTTACTTAATATTGCCAGAGTTATTTTATCCCAAAAGGAAAGAACAAATATTGACGTTAAACGAACTTCAGACTAAATAGCGATCATACAAACAAAACCAATAACTTTCATGTCATGTCAAGATTTGGTTTGATATTATTTACCGGATTTTTAGATAAGAATTCAGAACGATTTTATGTTAATTATTTAATTATTTTTTTATATTAAAATGATTATAAATTCATGGGTTTGATCTTTTTACTAGGACAAAAGACATTTTTATATTACCAGGTACGCTAAGTATGTTAGTAATTTGTTAGAACTTGCCAGCTTTTTCTGAACTCGTAATTACAATTTGATAAGGTATTAATAATTTAAATATAAATCAAGGAAAAATAGCACATGATGAAACATAATAACAAACATAGAAAATAAAGAAATTTTTTTTTAAAAGAGCTTTAAGAAAATACCACATTAGAAACATCTGACTTTATTATTTTTGGAAATACGGCAATCCCAATCAGGTATTTGGGTAATATTTAAAGTTTCGCCATTTTGTAGTAGGTAAAGATATTAACTTTATAATCTCGTCAAGAGCTTTTAAAATGATGTATCACCTGACCCCTTTTTATATTTAAATTTTTTGACGTTTGTGTTGGTGGCGAGAGGAGATAACATTGAATATGCAAATTTTGACACGAAAATGTGTCCCCCTAAAAATAAAAATTGACGTATTTCAGTATTTTTTTATAAATGTAAAAATAGCCAAATTATGAGGGGTGGCTCGTTTTAATTGGAATGCACTGTGTATTGTTTATTACGCAAAAAATAAGCAAAGATGGAAAAAGATAATAAAAACCATCGACATAGACCACCATGGATAAATAAATAAAAAATGCAAAAACACGTAAACTTTACTAAAAGAAACTAAGTATTCTTGACTAACAGTCAGAATCCTTTTACAAAAAAATCAAAAACTCCTTACTGCTTGTTGTTTCCTTGCACTACAAGGTTGTATCAGTCGAACACTGTCCGATTTGTCGATGCAGATTTTCACTCTAGCTAAAGGTTTTTCCTAGATCTAATTAAGATCACGAACCGCAGACCAGTTTCAAACTATTTCGGTTCTCAGCGGTACGCTCAAGTAAATCCCCATTTAGCATCATGGGCCGCAATACTATAGTGTACATTTGAGGGGCCTAGTTTTAAAGTGTACAATCTCCATTTACACTTTTTATTACAACAGTAAAATAAATGACCAAAAAGATGAATTTTTCGGGGCTAAATTTAAATAAATCACTTTGACACAATGACTACATCCATGAACGAGTGTTCAAAGTTAAGAAAGGCCTAATACCAATCAATGTATAGAGTCTTTGTTTTTTTTATTAGATATAACATGAAAATCTAATTTTGAAGATTGTACACTTTGAAACTAGGCCCCTTATTTATGCTGTATTACTGTTTTACTGTAAAAAGTAATCCACGCTGTTTTAAAAACATATACAAATCTACATCTGAGGAGAAACATTTAAAAAGAATACGATCTCTGTTTTAAATTTGAGAGACAGCATTTTTAATAACCAATAAGAAAAGGTGAAGACAATATTATTAATTTATAAACAAGACACACCAGGACCAGTCAAGGAAAATATAATTAACTTATAAAAGAATGCTTTTGTTTAGTGTTGTTATTCGTTAAAACAAATTAGTAAAATTCCTTTTAAAACTGGAAATATGGATAAAAATTTAAATAAACTAAAGTCGATAAAATTTTATTTTATTTAAAATATAATTAAGACTTTTTATTTTAAATATTTTAAATTAAAATTACTATAAGTAAGTAATCTAAAGATTTAAAATTAAAAAAGAACATGCGTACCGATAATATCATTTTGTATCAATTCTTATATTTGAACGTAAATTAAGGGGCCTAGTTTCAAAGTTTACAATCTTCATTTATACTTTTTAATACCACAGCGAGATAAATGTCCAATGGTTGTTTTTTCAGCGCTAAATTTAAATAAATTTCTTTTTAGGCCATGACTACATCCATAATCAAGTGTTTAAAATTAAAAAAACATGCATTACATGTATAGGTTCTTTGTTCATTTTTTATAATATCTATCTAGTCTAAAAGTACTTAACACGACTGGAAAATAAAGTTGGCATCTTCAGGTTTAAATATTTTACTTGCTCTTTTTGTTCATAAAAAATGTCCTCATATAATTATATGTTATTGTATCCACGACACTTATTCTAAAAATGCACTTACAACAATTTTTGTGAACCATCGATTTACAGGGTGGCCAAAATTTAACTGCGGAATTGTAAAGCTAAAATATTGCGATTTAGCTAAACTTACAAAACTTACAAAAGTTGATATTAACTGAGATACAGGGTGTCAAAGTAAAAAAAAATTTTAAATTATTTCGGTAATATTTTATATGTTTTAAATATTGTAATAGAACTTGGCATCTAAGGAATTTTTAAAATGTGCTATTTATTATGATGTTAATTTTTAAGTATTAACCAAAGGACGCTCCCTACAGTTTATTTTTTTACAAAACGTTTCTTTTTACTGCGAATCCATGTATCTTAGCAGAAAGATGTCGTTGATGTGCTGTGGCGGTACGTATTATTTAGGAATAGTATTTAGTTGTGACAATATCGATTATTTATTTGTAAACGGTGCTTAAAATAACGGCGCGACTAGTATTAATATAAGTATTATCTGACGCAATATTTTACTTTTTTTTACTCTCTTCAAAAAAATTAAAGTAGTTATTAAAAATGTATACAAATGCATATTTAACTTTGCCTTTTAGTGTCAAAAACCAGTAAAAATTCCCAAAAAGTTTACAACGTTGTTTACTAAATTATTTTGATTTGTTTTTATTTTAAAGAAAAATTTTGCTTTTATAAACCAGAATTATTATAGAATCATTAATTTACAGGTTAAACATTTTTAATAATAATGCATATATTTGCAAAAAGCAGCTTTAAAACTCCTACTGTTCTATTGGTGTATTAAATACACCGTGCGACCAATTACGGTAAAATTCTTGGCGCGCCTAATTAAGGATTAAATATCTTTTTTAAATCTGCACTTCAAATATTTATTGGATTGGTATTTACTTAATGTCAATATATGTCAGACTAAAACAAAATTTTACAGAACTAGTCATGTATATAGAAAATAAACTTCCACCAATTCCCAATACATGAATTTCTTATTGGCGTTTCTTGCAGTTCTTTCCTCTTGCAGGATATTTTCGAAGTTATTTTATCCGTATACGATGAACGAATATTGGCATTAAATATAAACTCCAGACTGAGAATATATGGCAGTAACATAAACGAAACCAATATATTTTTGCTTTTTTTGCTGAAAAAAGTATTAAAAAAGTTTGTAAAGTGCTAGCTGCTTTTTACAACGTAATTAATTATTTATTTGATATTTAATAAACGGCTTATTATTAATATTCTTATTAAGAATTTGCCGAGGGGAAACCACCTTTCCGAAATTGAAGAAAATAATATCCTTTGGGAAAGTATACTTCCCCATACCGCCGATTAATTCCTAAATAATTTTCCAATAATTCTCCATAATAATGCCACATTAAATAACTAAAAGAAACAGTTTTAGGATAGTTTTAGTTTTTACTTTTAGATATTTTAAACTGTTGTGTGCAACAAATGGAAAATTGTTTTATTTGCACTTCCTTATATTATTCATTTAGTGCATAGACTTAAAGTGTATTAGCAGAATTTAGTTTTAATAAAAGTTCGAGGGTATACAGGGTTGGTCAAAATGATTGTTTAAGAAAAAAGCACCCTTATTTTAAAAATTATAACAAAATGTTCTTTCTTCTAACAAAGTATTTTTATTACTAAGTCATAGGCTTATTTAATTATTTATTTATTTATTGTTTAACTTTAAATTACCTGCCTTTTGCTTTTATGAGAAATTGATAAATAATTTTGTATACGTTAAATAAAAAGCTTTTATATGCATATTATTATTTACAATATATATTTTAGCACCTGTACAACCCTGTTCTTTAGGTAATGAATTTATTTTGTTTCCTAATTTTAAGGGAAAATGCAATTTTTAAACATTGAGTCAAAAATCGTAGGGGTTACAGTCCGATACCCGAAACATGTATTTAAGCTTAATGGTTTTATGACTGTAACCCTTGCCATATTTCTGGCACAATGTTTAAAAATGGCATAAAAACATTGTGGTAAACTTGTCCAATTAAAAAAGATGCATTCGCCCCATAACATTTGACATTGACGGGCTGGGTTAAAGCGCCGCTTCCATATATGGGGGTATAAATATTCATGGTAGACTCATCAAACCCCTCCCTAATAAGGTTTAAAAAGGGTTCTGATCATGAAGTCCATTTCATTACTGGCCCAGGCACTATTATACGGCGTTATTGCCAGAAGTGTTGGTAATATCAGGAAAATTCAGGAGATCCAAAATTGGAATTTTACCTGTGACCCATTATACATAATAATATGTAGCTTACTTTGTAAAAAAAATACCCTGTTAATTTTTATCATTAACGTAATTTGTCTCTTAATCCTGTGTAAGATTGTAATTGAACTTGGATTACTAAGATAAATTATTCAAATAAATTATCAAACTAAATTAAATGGCCCTAACTTTATACATTTTTATAAACTAAAAACACTTATTTCTTAATGTCCGTAACAATATTATATTTTATGAGTACGTGTACATCGAAATTCTGAATCTGATTCAACCGATCGGATAAAACTTAAAACAGTGTTCTAATTGGTCGATTTCGCATCGTCTTTTAGGTGTTAGAATTGTACTAACGGCTCCTTCTAGCCGCGATGATAATCCACGAACCTATTAATTTCTGTACCAGCCAGTGACTTTATTTAGTTTTAGATCTTATGTTTTTGCCTTGTTTTTAGGCCTTAGCAACATAAACGAATAGACAACCAGCTATACTTCACACAAATTTTAAAAAATGAGATTGTGACAATTGTTAGAACTTCGAATAAAATTTCTAATCAATTTGTTTCTAAATGTCAGTCCTTTTTACTAAAATAATTATATCGTGCTAAAAAAGTAAAAGGAATAATCTTTAATGACCAGCGCTAAAGTTTTTACTATTAACACGGTAAAGCCATGCCTGAACAACTAAATAAATGCAGACCCGTTATTAGCAGAACTATTCTCCAAGAAACACAACAAGAGACCGACAAAACTACACACTACACAAACGCTAGTTTTATTATTTATATATCTGGTGCATATAATATGTAAGTATAACTAATAATAAATAATGAATAAAATTAAGTGAAATTTATTCAAAGAAAAGCTATCACTTTAAAGAAACTCTGCCTTATAATAGGTACTCCTAATACACATATTTTTAATATTTATGTTTTGTGCAGCACTCTTTATTTATAAAATTATTTTAAACTACTTCTTATAGTTTAATTTCTTCCAAAAAATATCTACAATTTATCATTATGCTTTAACTTTTGGTTATTATTAAATATTAATTTATATAGATACTATTGCTCTTTTTACCCTTTTAGCAAGTCACAAAAACACACCCAATAAATGTGGCATAAGCTGTAAATTTTTATTTGAATATACCAAACCTATCATTTTGTAGCTTGTATTTATCAGTTTTAATACCTTAGATTTGCCCTATAATCTTTTTAGCCGGTATATTCACTATTTAAAACAACAATCTAAAAATGCTATCTTAATAATAATTGGTGATACACAATAACAACATTTTTTTAGGAAAAAAGCTATGAATGATTTTTGAAGATTTTGATATACAAAACTTGGAAAATTTCGACTGAATACAAACTATATTTTTATTAAAATTTTGTTAAATCCAAATAATGGCATCAATAAATATTAGTTTACAGACTAGCATTTACTACATAGTTTACTATGTGCAAAAAACTGTTTTTCTTGGGTAGCTTACGTTACCTTTACACCTCTTTTTGTATTAAGTAATGAGTAAAATATAGTTTATAAAAAAGTTTAAATTTTTGTTAATTTAATTTTTCATCTGTACCATTAAATTTTTAAACAGAAGTATTAAGGAATGAAATCCCTATGTACATGGGTAAGTATATACATCCAGAGACAAGTTTAGATATAATAAAAAACAATGAGTTTATTGAAAAATTGCATTTTAAACTATTTTAAAACAGATTGTTATTGTTGATGAACATTTTTGTTTATTGAAAGCAAATTCTATAGGGGAAAAATGTTTTTCTTAAGCTTCTAGAGGGCTTTTTTCTAACTCCACAATCACAGTTTAGTCGGCGTGCAGGCAGCTTTAGTTTATGGTTACATTAGATATTAGATATGGATACGGCCGATTTTTTAATCATGCGGCGTCGTACGATAGCTCATATAAAACAAACTCCCTAATTTAAAGCTGTGCTGTTACATTGCTTGCGATTTTGCCCGATCTTCTTGTGCGATCGTACGAGTATTTGAGCGAAACAAACTTGTTTGTTTATTTGTGCGATATTGTACTATTTTACACACATTTTCTAGTGAAGAGTTGCCTTTTAAATTTAAATAAGGTATTTTAAAATGGACTTGGATACATTAATGTATTGTTTATGTCCAAACTAAAAGGCCTTTGTGGGATCAAAAATGCAAAGATTATCACAACAAAATAATAGTAAACAAGCCTGCCGGGACTCCGTGTACTGTAGTATTCTACAAATCGACTTTATTTTACCTCACTCGCACTCTGTGTTCAAAAAACACGCTTGAAGTCAATCAAATTGTGATTTTTATATATATTTGGTTGTTTTTGTGTTATTGGAATGCAAAAATTTATTTTATTATTTTTTACAATGATAAAGAAATATAATTTTAGTTCTAGCCATACTGTTCAACCAGTGTGACCTTGATTTTTGCAAATATTCATTCAATTATTCTATAATGCTAATTCGGTATTGAATTTTTCAGTATAAATAAATTGGTCACATATTTTTGCTTCACTGATTTAAATTATTTACAAGTAGGGAACATTGATAGCTATTTATTTGAAAAAAAGTTTAAGTTAATATTCAGAAAAAATTAATTTCATAAAAGGAGGGAGTATCCGATAGACATAATAACTGCTAATGCCATAGTGCAAAATTGACTTCAAGAGTAAAAGAAAATAAAAATCGATTTAAAACCTAACCCCTTTTTGTTTCGTGTTAAAAACAATAATTAAAAACTTATTTGCTCAATAATGTGTGTGTCCTTTTTCATACTGCACAGTTAAACGGAGAAGTATTAGGACACATATAGACATTTTACGAACATTTCCGATGTTTAGTCTATTGTAACACAGAGTACCAAAAAGTGCAATTATCAACTTCTCGAGTAGAAATCTACAATAGAAAGCGAGTTGTAGAATTCTATAGAGCTCGAAGCCCCGCTGCATGATATAGCTAAAGAAAAGTTTTTTTTTTAAATAAAAACTTTACTAAAATAAATTTAAAATCTTAGGATTTTAATGTTTTATATTATTGCCACAATTTTCCCGAATTCGTCATCCATCAAAGTGGGTTTTATTTTTTTATTTTTTCATTGAAAACGGTAAATAGTTTGGAAAAGAGTAATTTTATTTAGCTACATAACATACCTACTAGTCACTAATATAAAAAAAAATATGTTTCTAAAGACGCCGAATTTACAAATATAGTTTTTTTTTTTTAATTTTATATTTAAAAAGGTTTTTTTCCGGAACCATGTTTTAATTCAAAAACCTAAATGTGTATAAATTTTGGGATTCCAAAATTTAAAAAATTTGATCGTTATTAAATATAGTTGGTTATAAAAATCTTTAAGTCAGGGAGAGTTTATACAAAAATATCATAAAAATAAAACAAGAAAAAATTTAAAATAATCAATTACAACTCACATATTTAACACATAAACTTTATTAGAAAGTTCTGATTTACTCTGTGTTATTTGTCCTAAAATGTTCTTTTTATGCAGAAGATAATTTTAAAACCGGTGACCTAACATTCCATGCTTCTTTAAAATCTATATTTTCATCACAAACATACTGTTTAAAATTGTTTAAAAAGAAATTACATTGGAACAAACAATACACTATATTTTATGTAAAAAAATTCTGCAAAACCTTCTAAATTTAAAAAGCATTTGTAAACATTTCTTTAAAGAAAGCAGTGCCCTTACTCTCTAATTCGCAAGAAAGAAATTTCTTCTCTATTTTTCTATTTCCTCTCTATTTCGTACTCTGCATGGTCTTTCGACTTACTCCGCACTCACAAATGGACAACACGAACGCCTGAAAATAGAAAGGCGATTTGGATCTTTCTTGTCATTTATCCTGTTCTATTGTATTGCGTTTGTATAAAGTGATCTCGCTCTTCTTACCTGCTGGACGTTTGTTTACATTCTGTTATAAGCGGGGGTTTGCGAGAACAATTGACGACATTGCAATTTGTGATCGCAATAATAAACACATTTTTATTTAGTGTTTTATGGAAATAATATATTCGTTTATTAACATTATGTTGTTATATTGTATTTTGTTTAAACTTTAACATTTGGAAGAGGTATGAGCTTAAGTGCAATTTATACATTTAATAGGGCAGCGATTCCCAAACATATTTCTAGTGTGACGCCCTTGGACACGCCCTTTCGGCCAACTTTACTACCAACAATCAAAAAGGTCTTTACCTCAAATGAAAATTTGTTATTCTAAAAAAAATTGAGGCGCAAAAAAACTCTCAGTTTTACTTTATTTTTTGTCTTACTTTGCGCCCCTCTCGATGTATCGTTATTACACTTAATTGATTTCTATCTGATCCTAAAAAAGTTAAAAAACAAAAAAAAGTCCTTAAAAAACCAACTTTAATTACTTATTTTTCTTTTTTTTAACCTTACATTTAAAAAACATATTTAATTTTGATTTTTCTTCTAAAATACCTTGACACCACGCATTGTCCCATCACACACGCGACGCCCCTGGAAGAACACGGCGCCGCCCCAGGGCGTCGCGACGCACAGTTTCTGTAAAAACGCATTTTATACAGGGTATCCGAAAAGGTGAGGCAGAATAATGTTAGTACTTCATATCAAAAAGTTTTATCGCGCTTCGTTAGGGAGATATTGACCTTTAAAGTTGGTATAAAAAAACCTCTTTCAAATATAACTTTTGCACCGTTGCCACAGTAACAATGATATTTGGGCTACTAAATTATCTCATGGTAGTGCTTATTTAAATAGGTAAACGGCTGTTCAGTAAGTCAGAATTATACAGGGTGCTACGACTTTTTTCATTTAATGTATGCATTTTTAACACTGGTGACAAATTCGACATTCTGCTTTGACCGCTTAATTCCCTTATCATTTTTGTACAAAAAACGTATGTAATTTAAATCAATATTTTGGACCATTTTTTATAAAATCGCATTTGAAGTCCAGACAGCATTTTGTAAGTAATACAAAACTCAATTTTTTCAGAAAATTATTAAAATGGGGTAAAATTTTAAAAAACAGTTTTTAACTGTATTATAAAGATTTAAGGGAGCTGAGAAACACCGTCTTTAATAATTTTACCACATTTTAATAATTTCATCATAAAAATGGAATTTTTTATTACTTACAAAATACTCGTATGTCTGAAATTAAATTGCGAATTTACGAAAAACGGTCGAAGATATCAATTCAAATAAAGTATACATTTTTGGTTCAAAAATGATTAAGAAATTAAACGGTCAAAGCAAAATGTCCAATTTGTCACTGTTAAAAATGCATTAATGTAAAAAAAATCGTCGCACCCTGTCTAATTCCGACTCATTGAACAACCGTTTACCTATAGAAAGATGGACAATAATGAAGTTGTTTAGTAGCCCAAATATCATTGGTACTGTGGCAACAGTATAAGAAATAAGTTTTTTTATACCAACTTTGATGGTTAATATCTCCCTAACGAAGCGCGATAAAACTTTTTTCCTATAAAGTACTAACATTATTTTAGTTTACTTTATCACCCCTATCATTTTACCTTTCTGGGCACCCTGTATAAAAAAATTATAAAAAAATATTTTAACTAAAAAAGCGATTATGCAAAATTGTACAAAAATTCCGAATGTTTCTCACAGGTGGTCCCCCTATACCTTTTTACCTTAAAAGATAGAAAAATAAAATTTGGTATGAATGTATTTAACATATTTTTGGATAAGTTGATGTATTCAATTGTCTTTAGTTACTTCGGATTTAACCGAAAATGGCTGCTACTTTTTAAATGACACTTCTGGTATATTCTATCATATTTTGATAGAATATGACATTCTGAATACAATGAACAACTTCTGCTGTCACGAAATTATTATTTTTTTAAATTTCAATCTAGACTGCCATGTTTTCATCAAGAGCATACTTTCCTGTGCCCTGAAATATATTATAATTTTAAACAATTTTCTTAAGTAGCATTTGTTAAAAACTTTAGAATAAGGGTAATTTACTCTTGTAAAAGAATTAAATTTTTAACATTTGCGACATCATATAAACAATTTTTATTTTTTCTATCGACACTCGTATTTATTTGGCAAGCAAAACTTTTTAGAATGAATGATTTTTCCTCAAAAAATGAAATATTTTGTTCCGTTTGTCCTTTTGTCTACCCCATCGCCGGCCTGTATAGATAAGGTATTCGGATTAAAAAGCATTTTAAAATGTATAAATAGAAATCGCGCAGCAAAAATTGTGACGTATTCTAAAAATTGTGTTTAATCAAAAACTGCGTTTTGATTTGGGGCTCCTCAGGTATAATAAAACTTTTATAATTCCTAAATTTTGTATTTTGCCTAATTTTTAAACAAGAAAAAATAAAAGCTACCTAACTGATATTTCCACACCACCCAAAAAGCATAAATACTTTGTGCAGATTTATTACAAATCGTCTAAGTTAAACACACACTTTTTTATGTTTATTTTATTTTTATTTAAACGATATTATTAAGGTGTTTTAAATACAACTTTAACTAACATATTCATAAATCAAAATGATATTTAATACGGGCTAGTTAGTTAAATGATACAAATATTAGATTTATTCGTCTAATTCATTTAGTGGTACAATTAATAAACTAATTATTCAAAATAACAGGAGAACTTTTATACAGTGTCTAAATAATGAAACCATATGGAAAACTTTTTAATTATTTATTTTACGAAAAAATGTTATTCTCATCTAGGAGACCTAGCCAAAAATGTAATTTTTACTTAAGAGTAAAGTACCTGTATTTTTGCTAATATCGAAAATTGTTATAAAGAAAGCACGTCTAGAATTAAAAAAACTTTAAAATATGCAATTTTGTTTATTTACAAAAACATTTTATTATTTTTATTATTTTTAAATCGAAAATGGTAAAAATTTAGGGGTGTACATTGGTTTAACATATTTTATAATTTTATGTTTCATAGGACAATTTAAAATAAACTTTTTAAATTTTCTTTTGACAAAATAGGAAGAATGTACAATGCACTAATGGACAAATTTAAATTTTCCCAATTATCGCAGAAAAAATAATTAATAAACAAAATTGCATATTTAGAATTAATTTTTAATTCTAAACGTCTTTTCTTTATAACAGTTTTTGATATTAGCAAAAATACAGGCAGTTTACTCTTGGGCACAAATTTCATTTTTGGACCGACCTCGTAGATGACTGATACAATGTAATACCTGATTATTGCCCTTAGTTTTTGGATCATACAGAACTTTTTATAAAGAATAACTTTTTTGTAAAATGAATAATAAAAAAGTTTTCCTTATGGTTCCAACTTTATTAGACATACTAGATTTTTTAACACAAAGGTTAGGCGCTTATAGGTGTTAATTTTGTTGTTGTTAGTTGAAAATATACAGGGTGTCTTTAAAAGGTTCACAAATTCTTGAAGCAAAATGACGATCTAACCCAACTTACCTGTGTCCACAACTGCTTGATTTCGGATAAACAGTGTCAAAAATTTATATTGCTTTTGTTTTTTTACAATATTTTATTAATAATAGATGTAATCTTTTTGCACTTTTCCTACATAGACATGGTCTTCATATAAACAGCACCCAAATCGGTCTGGTGTATTTAATGGTTACCACGACAACTACCTTAGCCGCGACACTAGGCCGATCCGGGTGCTGTTTATATGGAGACCATATCTATACAGAAAAAGTGCAAAGAATTTCGGTTATTTAAAACCAGAAAATACACTTTATTAAAAAATTTAAAAAATATCTAGAAAGTCAAAATTGTTAAAGTTGGGACTGATTGCCCTTTTGCAATAACTGCTTAAATGATTATAGCTTGAAAAGTATTCATTAAAAAAAAAAACAAACAGTAGTTTTCAGTCAAAAAAAATACAATTTTATTTGATGCAAAAAAATCTTAATATAATAAAGACAACTTTTATTCACAATTGGCGTGCGGTCTTTGGATAGTAAAAAGAACTTATTTTTAGGAAAAGATAATAAGAACCTATTCTTTTTTTTAGTCAAATTTAAAATTAGCATCCCCAAAAATTACTTAATTTATACTTTTACAATGTAAAGCGCCAATTTTAATAAATATTTTTTTGCTCTTCTAAATACCTACTTTTCGACTTTACCATTGGCGTGCGATGCTTGGGGATGTAAAAGAGACCCTTTATTTTTGGAAAATAATATAAAAAAATTGGCACTTGACATTTTAAAATATGAATTATGAAGTCTTTTGGAATGCTGATCCTAAATCTAACAAGAATAAGCCCTAAAAAATCAAGTCTTTTGTACTTCCCGAGACCTCACTTCAATGATAAATAAAAGTTTTCACTATGCTAAGTACTTCATTTCTCTAACATACAATCACCACCAAAATTGAAAAAAATTACATTTTTGATAACTGAGATATCAGGGTGTATTCATGATAAGCGAAACACACTGTATAACTTTGTGTATAAATGGGTAACAAAGGGCTTCACAGTAGGACCATACGTGTTCTGCGGTTTCTTCCTCCTCCTGGCAGAACCTGCATGTGTTTTCTTCTTACAGGCCCATGGTTTCCAGGTGTTTATTTAGCCCGCAATGATCTGTTAGTTGACCCACTCTTATTCTTACTCCCTTCCGGTTGTAATGCAGAAGGTCTTTCGTAAATTCTGGCGAGTAAGCCTTAATCAATATTTTCGCTTGACGCTGTCCTGGTGTTCTCATCCACCCGTCTTGGGATTGCCTCATAATTCATGATCTTATAGATGACTTTACTTGGCATGACGGAATACCACAGTAAAGCTCGGGACCCACCATTAGCCTGCCAGCTTCCTCCTTTGCCACTTTATCAGCTTCCTTATTGCCTTTGTGGCCTTCGTGTCCTGGTACCCAGGCAACGGATAGTTTGTTGGACGCACCCACCGTCACCTCAATATTCTTCCAGGGCAACTACGCAGTCTCGCACCTGCTTAGAGCTGATTTTGCATGAACTGATTGCCCTGATGGCTGTCTGGCTGTCCGAATAAATTACTATGGTTTTATCCACATAACTCCTTCTGATGATTTTTCTAGCACATTGTTCTATGGCTACAATTTCGGGGGCCACCCAGTCGTTTTTGTCCGCGTATCAATGTTTGAAAATGTTAGGCTTGGTGGTAATTTCATTGTTATTGTTCATAGTTTTAACATACTAGGTGTCCCAATTGTCAGAGAAAGTCCAATATGTCTGTTGTTTAGCAAGATTTAACAAAAAAAATAATAATATTAAAGTTATGCGGGTTTTAAACGTGCATATCCTAAAAATATTTTGATATATACAGAGTGTCAGAAAATAGTTTTAACTTAAAAGTTGGGTTTTTAAATTGTAACCACTATTTTTGTTTACTAAATCGAATTTAGCATAAAATTTTGCATAAAGAACGTTATTTTATATATATGGTAAAAACGGAAACATATTAGATATTCATAATACTTAGCTTGATGTTATAAAACATTAAGAACTACAAAATAAATCCTTGTAAGAAAATTTGCTAGATCTTATACAGGGTATTTTTTATGGCATAGCCAATGTCTTAATATTTAAACTGATAAGTCTCAATTTTTAAGCAAAACAGCCTGTATATTGGGCAATTTTTAGATTTTTAGGAATAAAAGTAAGGTTAGTGTTTTTATCGATTTCTATACCAAAAATGTAAGGTTTTTTTAGATATTTCAAGTTTTTTAAAAATTCGTGACAATTTTTTATTTATTTATTATTATTATTATTATTTTTTTTTGATAAAAAAAAGTTTGATATTTTAAATGGAACACTCAGTATATTTGTCAATATTCTTATTTTTTTGTAATATAAGCTATTGTTATTTTTAAAAATAAAACATTTATTGACCTATAAAAATTCACTGCATGGAAATAAAGAATAATAATTAACAATAAAATTTGTTACAGCTAACGTTACAAAAAATGCGACAACAAAAGTATAGGATAACTGCACTGATTTGCAGGTCGATAAACGCGTTGTTTTTGGAAATACCCAGAGCCTTTGTTACATTTTTTTAAAGGGAAAATAAACATTTTTAAGAATTGACAAAAAATATACTGGGTGCTTTATTAAAAAAGCAAAGTTTCCTTTTATCAAAGAATTACTTTTTTGTCATGAATAATTCAAAAATCTTAAATATCTATGGTGTCTATAGGAATCGCCAAAGAAACTTACCTTATTTTTATTTCTAAAATCTAAAAATGACCCAACTATTCATACAGGTTGTTTTATTTAAAAAATTAAGATTTATCATTTTAAATGTTGAGAATTGGCCACTAAATTTTCTTTTAGGACTTTTTTTTGTAATTCTTGTGTTTTAAAATATCTGGCTAAGTGTAATTTAAAACTAATTTGTTTCCGTTTTTACCTAATTTTGGGTTTCCAGGTGTTTTATAAAAGTCTCAGTATATTATAAATAGGGTCGCAACATCACGAGTGCCAAAACAAAATAGCGTACTATATGTAAAGTTTTATTCTGGATCCGATTTTGTAAACAAAAATAGTTTTTTACCCATAATTTTTTTTTGGAACACTCTGTATACATCAAACATTTTTTGAGGACATGCACGTTTAAAAACTCAACAACTTCTATAAAGAACTTTTGGCATATTTTTTTAAACAAAAAATAATATCGGATTTTCTTGGACAATTGGGCCGCCCAGTATGTATTTAAAAACTAAATAATTTTTTACAAACTCTGTGTACTTACTAAAATAGTAAATTAATAAAATGTACCAACACTTCAAAAATGACAGGTTTGGGCTTATATTAAAATTTGAATTTTTTAAGGCTATTAATCACATATAAAAACATTAATCAAATTATGTCACATAATTAATTTCGATGATAAATTTCGGCACGCATTTACGCCGCCTTTTAAAAACAACATTTTTCTTTCATGCGCTACAGCAGCTACAAATTTATATTCATGTTGTAGTTAAATATTGTCAAAGGCTTGGAAATAACATTTTAGGCATTTTAAAATTTTAACTTTTTTATTTTGCAGGTGTAAACGAAAAGATAAAAACCCAAAGTATTGAATTTAAATACACTTTAAATACGTCCTGAGTAAATTTTTAGCCCAAATTTTACTCCATTGTAAAATGTCCAAATTAGAACTAATAAACGTAGCAGTGACTTTTATTCTAACATACCAAATTAAATATGTCCAATGAAAATATACGGGGTGTCCGGAAACTCAAGTATAATATAGAAAATGTTGCATCCAAAAAAACATAAAATGATCTCAATAAAAATTAATGGTTTTCGAGATATTGGCCCTTTAATAAAATTTTCACAATTTTGAATCACTAAGTATATTACATAACGATTCTTATTAACGCTTCTCCTATTTAAAATCAAGCAAAAGTTGTTATTAAGATAATTTGTTTTCAAAATATCAAAAATAAAAAAGTTGCATCTTGCATGTATGGTAAAGTCTCGTCGTGGACACACTGTAGAATTTTTAAAGAAAACTTTTACTGTTGAATTTAATTTAATGAAATTGACATTTTGTGCTGCAAATCTGAAATTTAAATATAACAATATTAATTTATTTAGCTGTGAAACAAAAATCTAATTTCGGAGAACGATTTTGACAAATTGTGCCAATATCTCGAAAACCAACGTTTTTACTAAGGTCATTTTGTGTTTTTCTGGATAACTATGGGCTATTTTATTAGGCTTTTTAGTGTTATCGTTGACTTTTCGAACACCCTATAATTTCTTTTAAATATACATTACCAATATTCTTATGTAATATTTAAATATTTTCAATTTATACTAATTATTACTATAATTTTAAGTTATTATTACATTTATTCAGTTAGTTGGTAAAAATTGATTTTTTAAAAGTAAAAATAACACAAAAAAAAATTAATAAAATATTGTCAATATAGGAAATAAAATTTAAATTAAAAATGAATATTTTTTAATGGTTTTTTAAGATATAGACATAGAGCTTAACAAAGCTGGCTTCTTCTAAAATTAAAATGAAATACCTAAATTATATAAAGGATGTCCGAACGCTATTTATACGCGTAAACACGTGTACAAGGTATAAAGGGTAAATTTATATAAAAATGTGTGGTGGACACCCTTATATTATTGACAGCATAGGTAAATATAAAGAGTGTCATCAACACAAAAAATATTTTTTAGTAAGTTTTTACAAAAAGTAACTCCTTGTAGATTTAACCCATTTAAATAACACAGTCCCACAAAAAAAGTCTATACATAAGAATCAGACATATGTATTTCTATGTATTTTGCGATGCTGCATCCGAATCTGAGCTTAGAAATAGTCCTACACGTCTGGAATTGGCCGCAGCGGTCTATATAGGCCCTGAAATACGGTTTTCGGGAGAAGGCGGGGTTGAGGATGCATTCTGAAGTCAAAGCCGGATTTGTCCTCGACAGGTCTACGGCTAACTTACATTTCCTGTTTGGGCCGAAAAAATGACCCCTTAGGGGACAAAAATCGTGTTTTAGATATAGCAATCAGAACAGTAATATTTTAATGTACATTTAAATTCTGGACATTACACTATGTGCAAAAGTTATATGGCCTGTTAAAATTCTCAGTTTCGGATCGGAAAAATGACTTACTAGGGGACAGAAAATATTTTTTGGACTAAGCCATCACAACAGTGAAATTTTTGTGTATATTTTTCAAAGTACTGAAACTCATTCTGTGCTGCAAACATTTTTTGTTAGTTGAAATTCTCAGTTTGGGGGCAGGAAAGTGGCACTTAGGAGATGGAAAATCGTGTTTCAGTCGTAGCAATCACAACAATACATTTTTATGTGCTTTTAATTAAATACATAAAAATGATAATGTAACGATTGAAACGTCAAAACTACGATTTTTCGGCTCCTAAGTGGTCCATTTTCCGGCCTCAAACTGGGTCTTTTAGCTGGCCAAAAACATTTCAAGCACAGAATGCGTTTCAGAATTTAGAAATACATAAAAAAAAACACTGTTGTAATTGCTAAGTCTAAAGAACTATTTTCCAGCCTCTAGTGGTTCATTTTCCCGGTCCTAAACTAAGAATTTCAACAGGCCATAAACTTTTGCGCATAGTGTAAGGTCCAGAATTTAAATAAACATGAAAATATCACTGTTTTGATTGCTATGTCTAAAACACAATTTTCTGGCCTCTAACGGGATATTTTTCCAGCCTAAACAAAAATTTCAGTTAGCAGTAGACCTGTCGAGCACAAATTCGGCTTTGGCTTCAGAATGCACCCTGGACCCCGCCTAGTCCTGAAAACCATATTTCAGGGCCTACAGAGGCCCCTGGGGCCAATTCCAGACGTCTAGGGCTATTTCTGTGCTCGGATTCGGACTCATTGTCGAAAATACATGGACATACATATGGCTGTGTATAAAGTTTCATTTTTTTTTGTTGGTCTGTGTAATTAATGTTTTAATAAAATTATTTTTTACAACTATACAGGGTTAGTAGAGAAACCGGAACGGTGGATTATCTCAGCAACTGTCAAATATAAATAAACCAAATTTTGTGCCAAGGGGTAAGTGAACATGAATAAATAAAAAATTGTATTTGCAAGGTTGCCAAGTTTTTAATTTTTTTCTGTAGGTTAGGGAATTTTAAAATTTTAAATAAAATACCCTATTTTTTATTATTGTAGTCTCTTGTCAATTTCGAAGATATTACATTATGCTTTTTTTCGAAATTATTACAAAAACGGCTAGGTATGGCCAATTATCTAAAAAACCATCCGTTTAAATTTTGGAAAAATTAGTATAGGGGTAAATCTACACCTTTTTAATTCATAAATATTATTATTTATGTTTAATGAATGCTAAGATAATCCACCGTTCCGGTTTTTTCTACTAACCCTGTATTGGATTTCTTTACATAATAATATTTATTTTAGTGTGTCAGCGAAAATAGCGTTAAGAACAAGAAAAGTGAGGAATATCGATGCATATGTCGACCAGGATTTTTCCATCCAGACGCAAATATATCTTGGACTGGAATAAATGGGCAAAATTTGGACTCTGGAAAAATCCATAAAACCGCGTAAGTAATAAATAATATACAGTAAACTCCAAATAAAACCAGCCACCACTATTAATTTACTTATTTAAAAAATACAGGGTATAATTCCTTAGCTTATTTTAAAAAGAAAAGTCCATATAAACATATATCCTAAACTTCTTAACTTTTGTGACACAGAGTGTTAAAATTTAAAAAAAATCTATTTTTTTAAATATCCTAACTATTATTTACCCAATTTTGTTTAAGTTTAGCAATATTATTAATGACATTAAGAGAGTAATGTATCACTAAGTTAATTACATTTAATAAGTCCAGTGGCGTCTCGAGAGGCAACTGCAGGAATATTTCCGAAAAACGGTACGACACTGACTGTGTAAATGTGTTCATGATTTTTGTGCTGGCTTTAGATTAAACAAATAATAGTACTGTTTTTGGGTTTCTTCATTTTTTCTGTAATTTGTTTAGTTTAAGATTAAAAAATATAATAAAAATTACTTAATTGCATATTTTTGGAACATAAAAAAGCATTGCGGGATCTGTTTCTTTTAAGAATTTGGTTTTATAATTTTTAATTAGCAATTAAGTAACAAAAATAGTAAATACTTATTTAAATAGGGTTTATTTCCAGTACAACAGTTTTTACTAAAATGGGTGTTTTCGATTTTTTTTTTTTTTTTGAAAATTTAACACCCTGTATTTTAAAAAGTTAAGACGTTTAGAACATATTTTTATATAAACTTTTCCATAATCAGTTCAGTAGAGTTTGAGAAAATTCAACCTTAATACCTCGTGCCCTAGTTGGTGTCTTATTCCTATAACTTTTGTATTTTATTGAAATATCAAAGTAAAATTAGATACGTAGGTATATCACATAAATTTACGTTATTGTACGAATAAAGTTATCTTCTGTCACTTCCGGTTTTAACGGAAATGACCTTAACTTTCTTATTTTAAAAGCCGTATTCATCAATATTTATCAGGCTGATAACCTTTGACTATCAGCTAAAGTGACGATAACTTTTATATTTTGAAAGAAAAACTTCAGTGATTTGAGCTCTATATGTTAGTTTTACATCTAATATGAAGTTAAAATGTAGAAATGGCAGCAAAAAAAAATCAGAAAGATAAATCTAGCACACAGATAATTATTAGGCTGACAACTATGAGAATGGTGAATACGGCAGTAAATTAAACACCCGGAATATGTTTACTTATTCCAATATAAAATAACATTTTTAAGTACAATGACACTGCGTTTGCTACTTTTTGGTGTCTAACCTCTTATTATATTTATTTCTTAAATTTTCAATTCACAATGTGTCCCAGGATAGGTATTACAAGAGGAGAAATGGACCAAAAATTTTTGAATTTTAAAACGAAAGTTTGGGAAACGGGTCGCATGATCTAAAACTAATAAACATAAAATTTTACTTTAATTGGTATTATACGGGGCAAGTTATAACTAAAAATGTGAAAAATGCCCAGGTGCCTACTACTTTTGTTTTTAAAAACAGAACAAAATTGTATAAGTAGATGTTGTAGGGAATTAAAATTTATGTCAAAATTTGAAGTTAAAGCATAAGGGTAAAAAAATGTAATTGTAAATTTTTACATTACAACTTAAATAATTGGCACGGGGAAGCAAAATTTAAAAGAAAAGTTAATAATTTTAAATATCTTTTTAAAATTTGTTGTCTTAAGACAAGTATTTTAGAAACTATTTACGCATATTGTAAAAAAAATTACAATTTTTTTCCTTTTATCCTTTAACTTTAAATTTTGACATAAAATTTAATTTTCTACAACATTTACTTATACAATTTTTACCAATTTTTAAAATAAAGGTTCTTTACTCATTTCATTTCCATATTTTTAGTTATAACTCGCCCTGTATAATACTAATTGAAGTAAAATTTTGTATTTATTAAGCTCCAAAAATTTTAAAATTTTTGGACCATTTGTCCTCTTGTAACAACTATCCTGGGACACATTGTATAGTGCCGTAAATGCGCTACCGTGTAAAAAGAGTCTATTTGCAAAAATACAGTTTTGAAAAAATTTACATTTTATGTTTTATGTTTGCCAAATAAAAATGATTGTCTAATTAGATTCCGAACTTGTTTCATTTAATTTTTGTCAGCTTTATGACCATGGTATAAGAGTTTGTATTAGATACATGAATTTTACACTTTTTATTAGGCATACACTCTTTTGCTACGGGTTTTTAGGTAGTTAAATAAATTTACGTTTTTGACAAAAGATTAAATGTACAGTGGCGGCTGGTGATGGCCAATTTGATGTGCTGCAGCCGCACCATAGGTAAAAACCAATGTTTAAAATTTTATTTAGGCCATTTATTATAAGCAATTAATTCATTTATAGTGGTAATATGTTAAATAGTGAAGTAAATAACGGGTAAAAGTGATTTTATAGAGTGTATTAATCAACAATTTAAAAATATATTATTATATTTAACAATGGTGCGGCTGCAGCGCATCAAATTGGCCATCACCAGCCGCCACTGTAAATGTACCATAAACTCTTTTGGCTTGCAAAAATATAATTATCCTTTACTGAAACAAAACTTACGTCTAATGTACATTAGTGGTTTTTAGTTAGGTACCTAGAGCAAAAATTGGGGTTTTAAAAGTTTTTAAGTTAATATTTAATATGAAAGAAAAACTAAAATAACCTAATAATTTATATAGAATACAAGAATTTTAACCTAAATGGCCCTCATGCCATTTTAGGACCCACCCTGTAAATTATTATTATCTCGCTTTTAAAAGTGGAAATACCCCAGGACGTTTGGATATGAGAGGTAGTGCTAAGGTTGCTAATGTTTTGTTAATACTATATTACTACAGCAACTTAGGCTTTATTTTCGTCGGAGTAACTTTTAGTATAAAAGGATTCTGATTCCTTTACAATTTTTTTTTCTACCGCGACCTGTTCAAAATAATGTAATCTATATTTTTTATTAAAACTAGGGCAAAACAGTTTGATAAACAAGAGATTCTACAAAAATCTGACATTCAGTCAAAAGTAAAAGAAGAATGACTCTTTGTTTGACCTCCGGACAGTGCGGACGTGCGTAGAGGACTACAATGTTCTCTCCGGGGTGGCGGTTAGAGGTGACGTACGGACGTTTTTACCTTCGGGAATCAAGGAAAGATTTACGCTCAATTGACGGCATATTTCTTCTGGAGCTAAGCGCTGTGAGCGAAGATTTCTATTAGCTGATGGTATCATGTTTGGTAGTGAACACGAGGTATTTCTCAAATGACGGGAAATAGATGGGCGTGCCATGGGAACTGTCAGAAGTGAAAGTGAAGGTTATACGTAACACCAGTAGCAGCTCTTGGTTTACAGCCGACAATTTATGCATTGCATCGATTGTAGAGTTAATTTGTTTTCTTTTTGCAATTTCTGGGAGCTATGAGCTCGATTATCTAGATTTTCCGCCGACGAAGCCCTGGAAAGCATAGTCCGGAAGGGGGAGAGCTGGTTGAAGGGACCAAAACCAAGAAAATGTAGAGCTCCTATTGCACATCAGTGTAAAAAACCAAAAAATGATCAAATTTGCGATTAGACTCTTTTGCCTTTTTAGGATAAAGCGTAAAACCTAAAGGTAAAGATCAATCCAATAGTAAAAAGTCACAAGCGTCATACAAGTAAGGACGGCAATTAACTAACGCTGTCTAAACGCGTCGTTTACTTCGTGTGCGAGCAACAAAAAGGAGAATAATTGAAAGTAAGACAGAAGTGATGACCGCCTGGCATTTTTATTACTGACGAGAATTCTAGTGAGGATCAAGGATTTACGGAAAAATAGTCAAATTTACTTTGACTTCTTGGTCCAGAAACTACAGTTTTATCGAAGTAATGACACTTACCAAATCTAAATTTTTATGACAAATTGCTGTAATTTCATATTTGTGCATGTTTGTTAATTCTGAACAACTTTTTTTATACTACTTTTTAATTTTGTCAAAAATAAAGGTACTTTACTTTTGAGAAAAATTCAATTTTTATTCATTCAAAATTATTGTATAGAGTTTTAGACCATGCAATACTTTTAATAAAAATGATTTTTTTTCCTAAAATAAATAATAAAAAAGTTTCCATATGGTTCCAACTTTATCAGACATACTGTATAACACAAAAAATGATTTTAACATATACAGGTTATGTAATAGACGGTCATCGACAGCAAACGCAGGCAATATCTGGTAGTCAGTGTAGGTACTAAAATTTCAGGGTACGCTGAAATCTCCCTTGTGAGCTTCTACGCATTAGTAATCTTTGACGCCACCATGAAATTAAGTTTTTCATAAAAAGGACAAATTAGTTAATTCTTGTACATTTAAAAAATAAAAAGGGTAAATTAGGTTATTTTCAGGTATAATATTTTTACTTTTTTATAGCCTACGTGCTACCCAATAACAATCATAAATAACTTGAAATGCAGTTTAACTCAAAAAATTCTTAAAAAGAAATACAAACGGTAAAACATTAAAAAAAATGTTTTCTTAGAATTTGATTTAGTAAATTTATGACAAAAAAATAAACAAATAGCACATTTTTAATAGTTGGTAGTATACAGTGTGTCCCAGGATCAGGTCCGAATTTAGAGATGTAAAGGCCCTGGGGCAATTGTGGGGGCCCCCTAAAAGTAATAGTGAATGGAATTTTGTAACAAAAGAAAAATAAATGATGTCATAATATTATTCAATAAGTAATGCAATTTTCTTCCTAAAAATATTAAAGAGCAAAAAAGGTCCTGATCAATAAATCACTTTTTTTAAAGGTGGAGACAGCACTTTGGGAAAACTGGTCGCATGGTCCAAAACTAATAAATACAATATTTTACTTTGATTGGTATTATACAAGGCGAGTTATACCTAAGAATATAAAAATTCCCAAAAGTAAGTACTTTTATTTTTTTTTTTTTAATTAAACAAAATTTTATAAGAGAATATTGTAAAGAATTAAATTTTACTTCAAAATTTTAAGTTTCCTCTCTCTTGTACTATATTTAAGTATTAATGTGTAGTATGAAAAAATTGACAAAAACTTTTTTTAACTTTAATGCGCTAACTTTAAATTGAAAAATAAAATTTAATTCTTCTACATCATTTTCTTATACAATTTTAAACCATATTAAAAAAGTGCTTTACTTTTGGGCATTTTTTATATTTTTACTTATAACTTGCCCTGCATAATACCAATCGGAATTAAATTTTGTATTTCTAAGTTGTGGACGATGCGACCAGTTTTAAAGAATTAAAAAATATGGAAGTACAGGCTGATACATTTTTAACAGAATACCTATCTATGTAGACGCAAACTTAATTCGGCAAAGGATGAACCATGATGTAGTTACTCCATTCTCCTTTTTAATCTCCTGACATTAATTCACTAAAAATTTATAAAAGAACTTAAAAGCGTGTAAGGTGAACATGCTTCTTGTAAAAAAAAATAATTAAACAATAATTTAAAATTCTAGAGGAAAAGGAAAATATACCTCAAAAACAAACTAAACTCGGTATAAGCCTGCAGAACAATACACAAAATTATTATAACAAATGGAGGACCAACAAAATATAATGGTAAAGAAAACAATTATTTTTAGATAAATAAATAAAAATAACTGTTAAGTGTGTGCCTACTTCTCTAGCAGAATTTTTGGAAAATCTTATAACATCCTGTTTTAGCTTTTCAATAAAATGTTTTGAAGTTAAATTCAATAGTTTTAATAACCAGAACTTTAAACTTCAAATTTTTACTTAAGCATAATTTGACAGATTTGTTTATTTAAGCAATTCTAAAATTATAATATATATATATATATATATATATATATATATATATATATATATATATATATATATATATATATATAAAGTAAAGTTCCCGGCAAACAGCAAGCGCAACGAGACAGCAGCGCGGCATCGACGTGTATATTGAATCCTTCGTCGCCATTCCGCCAGGCGTCTTACGCGTAGATGGGTGGTCTTACGTACGTGTTTTCATTTTGACATTGACGCTCTAAAGTCCCGCTGCTGTCACGTCGCGCTCGCTGTTTGCCGAAAGCTTAAATGATGTAGCATTTTTTGTGCAATATACGTTTCAAAGACCTAATAGATTATCATATTATGTAAATAATTTGTGTTTCAATAATTTTTCATACATGTGTGTCAAATCCTATTTTTAAAATCAATAAAAAAAGAGGGTGGTAAGGCATATTGTGTAAGAAATAAGAAAAGAATTGGTTTATTTAAATTTGTTCATTATGAATTTATCTTAAGCTTAAATTCAAAGCTTTTTGGCAAATTAATAAAAGTAAATCATAATTTTTAACAATTTTATTTTAGGCAAAAGTCAGGCAGAAATTTTAAATTCACCTTAAACGGTCCTAAGAAGAAAGATTTATTCATACAATAAATTAAGCATTACAAAATTTTAGCAATGCCTTGTCGTACTACAATTAAATTAGATCACGGTAAGATCTGAATGCTTAAAACTTTTATTATCTGTACCTTCCTAATATCTACTAGTTTGGGTTACCAATTAAAAAAACTGAAACGATAATAACGTATATGTATAATTTTTGTTTGGTTTTTGTCAAAATAAAAAAAATGTACTGAAAAAGTGTTTTTAACACGTATAGTTCACAAAAACTTTACAGTGTGTATCAGCCAAATGTAATAAATTGAATAATAAATAAATGTAAACATTTTCGAAAAAACGCTCAGACAAGTCGATTGGTGTTTTTAGTTAGGCGCTTTTTTCAACAAAAAATACACAGAGTAAGTCGTGTAACAGTTACCAATACCAATTTTTTTATTTTAAATACATCTTGTATATATTAAAGATATGTTCTGTAGTTTGGCGGATTTATTTAATGGATGGTATTTATTTAGGTACACGCCAAATATTAAATTAAAAGTACTAAAAAAAAACAAAAAATTAAAACAAGTTTTTTAAAAGATGATTAAAAATCGACGTTCCGGTGGCAAATCTACCATCGTTGTCAAGATAAATTGAATAAAAATAATAAAAATAAACTATTATTAAGGTTTTAAAATTTAAAATTTTTATCTTTTTTAGGATATTCTAAAATCTTTGACATTAAATGTCAAATATGTTTGTTTAGTTATAGTGTCATAGTGGCATAGATAACTGGTTGCTGGTGTATTTATTGTTTATATTACAAAAAAGGTGAATAGTTAGTTAATTTTTAGTCTTCCTGAAGATACTTCAGTATCAAGCAAATGCAACCAAGTGTTATTTAAATGAACTGAAATTGATGCTACACAAGTATCTTTATTTATTAATATATACGCACTTTCTTTGATTTTGCGTTTTTAGAACAAGTTTCCTTTACTAAGATGCTCGAAGCATCCCAGTTTATTCTATGATTGTTATCAAATGCGTGTTGGCAGATTTTTGATTTATGAATTTCTGTGTTTTTATAATATATATATATATATATATATATATATATATATATATATATATATATATATATATATATATATATATATATATATATATATATATATATATATATATATATATATATATGCGAGTGTATTGGCAACATCCTAATCTAATATAATACACAATATTAATTAATTAATAATTATTTTTTTTTATTTATGCATACTTGTTTATTATAAAAATTAAATAAAAAATAAATAGTATTGTTTAAGCAAATTTTTGCAGTAAACACATTTCATTTTAATTTTTGCAATAAATCCAAAAGTATTATTTTATATTTTTAAAACAGTTAAAGATAGACATAGAACATTGTACACAACATGTGCTAAAAATGTTTAAAGCATACAAAAATTTAGTAGTATACAGGGTGTTATATTTAAAATAAGAAAGTTGGTATTAGCCACCGTTGCCTTACGTTTTTAAAAAATGCTTCCATTTATTAAAATTTCAATTTATTTTATTTGGCTGGTACAAACTGTATTTATTATATTTTATAATAATTTTTCTGGTTATTTAAATAAAAAAATTGCAACTAAGTTAAAGCGGTTCCTATTTTAAAAAGTTTACCTAATATTATTTGTAGGAAGATAATGCAGTTTAAAATAATATTGAATGAACAAATTTGTAAATTAATTTGCCTTATGCAGAATATGCTTTAATTACTTCAATTTACCCAATTATATTATCAGTCAGAAGGGATTTGTACTGGGAAACAAAATGTTCCAACTCGAGCCATTTAAAATTAATAAATCTGTGCATGACAGAAATTAAGCACTCTTGAATAAAAATTCAGAATTTGCATAATTTAATTAAAAATGTTAAACTTTATGCAAAATCTATCCTCAAGACCACTTTAATCAAATTTCATGGGAATTAAAAGTTTTTTTGCAAATACTGCAAACCTTGTTCACCACGATTATTACCGTGTATAAAAAGTTATGCCGGCCATACAAGTTACAGTGCACTTGCGCAAGTCTGGATTTGCCAAGTATTATTTAACGTGTGTAAGTGTCAGTGGGGTAATTTTTACCCTGTATCTGGGAAGCAACCCATTTTTTTATTTATAAACTTTTTTCGAATTTTTAACAGTAGCATAATGTCTTTAAATTTTCCTAACAACATACTGTAACACCTGGTATAGTGTCTACGGATAATTTTTTTTTCTGTTGACTTTGGTAATAATATTTTTAATTTTTTTTCGTAGTTTTAATTAAATTTTATTAACAAATCTTAAATTTCTCAAAAATATCTGACTTTTTTGATAATTAGGGGAATCTTAAAATCTTGTATAAAAAATTGAAACGTGGAAATATAGGTTTTTAAAAAATGTAGATAATTTGACAAAATTTGGAATTTGTCAATAAAATTTTATTAAATTTACAAAACAAATACAAATAGATGATTCGCTTCTGAAACTTGATTTTTCTAAGGGGGAGCCAAACAAAAAATCAACTTTTTATCCCAAATTCCAAAATAAAAAATTTCTTTTCGTAGGTGTTCCTCGAAGCTTCAATAGCATCTGGTATTATTTTGGTGTGGGTCCCATGTCTCAGTTTTTAGATAAAATAACCTGGGGATGCCCATGTTTACTTTTAAAATTAATAACGTTATAAATTTCTTTATTACAATTCGCTGTTTTATTTTTATTTTATTTTTTTCAAATTAACTTAAATTATCGTCTGCCCCTTTTATATTTTATAACCAAAAAATATTTCTATTTTGAACTTTATACAATAATAATATACGATTTTAACAACAGAGGTCATTTATTACTAGATTTGTGCTTTTCGCGTACGATTTAATGGATTTAATTTGGTTCAGTATAAATTTACCTGTCTTGGAAACTATCCTAGAATCCCTTAAATTTACACGACCTTACATCTATTTAAACTAATTACAAACACAAACTACTACATTTATTATTACTTTTTATTTTCATTTAAATAGTTTATAAAACAATAGGATAGTAAAAAAATGCATGTTTTAAATTTTTGATATATTATATTTAAAAGCATACTTTTTGAAAAAACAGTTTAGATGTAACTTACATAAAAGATTGAGTTAAAAAATAAATAATAGTTTGTGTGGCAAAAGCCAAAAATACAAAAGTTTACATAATTAATACCAGAAAAAAAAATTATTAAACCTATATATTTTTGCTCGTTTGGATTACCTTATATACTACCAACAAGTTTAGCTAGTTTTAAAGCATGTTTTTATGGTACTATGCGTAACCTTTCAGTTTAACCAGAAGAATTATAAAATTTATTATTTAAAATAAAGGTGCACATTTTTTTATATTTTTATTCCTTACAGCTCTTTGAGCTGTAAAATATTAAAGATTTATTTTACTTTTACTTTTAGTGATATATTAATTTGTTTTTAAAAATCACTTATTTCGTCAGTGGTTTATTAAGTTTTATATTTTAACTCTACACCAAATATCTTTCTTATGGCTTGAGACTGGATTATATGCTTTTGCATATTTTAGGAATTTTCATGGGATTATCGATACAATTGAAGGGTTTTTTTTAAGAACAGGCAATGTCAAAGTTTTAATATTTTTAGGATAGTAAAAACAGTTTATCAAACCTACATATATGACTAACTCTATACAGGGTGTCCGCTATATAATGATACACAGAAGAACCACAGATTCGGGGTGTCAAAGGTAAAAAAATATTTTTAAGTTTTTTTGATAATTTTAACTACGTCTTGAATATTTTTATAAAAGTTGGTATCTAGTGTTTTTTTTTTTTTTTTTTCTTGATATGAGCTACTCAAAACTGACAATAATTTTTGTGTAAACTAATTAAATTTTTCTAAAACGTCCCTACTTTTTTCTGCTACTCTGTATGTCACATTTAATTAAACCAGTAAACTTTCCTATGCTTTCTACACAGAAAAGGTATACTTTGTTAGAATGACTACGAGCAACCGTTTCCAAGATAATTGCATTAAAGTAGCTAAGTTCCACCAAAAATTCGTATTATTTTATATACTTTCTGGTTGCACTAAACCACTTACTTGCAAATATCTTGAAAACTGTCATCTTTACAAATAACGTTTTTTGTATAGAAAGGGTAGGGGAGTTACCTGGTTTAATTAGATGTGATATACAGAGTAGCATAAAAAGTTGGGACGTTTTAAAAAATTAAATAGTATTCCAGCTCCCTTTGGTTTACATATAAAAATTATTATTAGATCTTAATAGCTCATATCAAAAAACCCTAGATACTAAGTTTAATTATTAAAAAAATATTTTGTATTACTTTTTTACTTTGAAACCCTGTATCTTCCTTATTATTAGCTTTTGGATACAGGTATGTATGTATCTTAATATTTTAGCATAAGAAAGCTGTGTTAATTAGCGGACGGTATATTCTTTTTGTTAAAATGGTCGTACATATATCTGTAATTTGCGTATTTAGATATATTTGAAGGATCTATAGGCATCAGTTTACTTTTTGTAGAATGGGAAAAAGAACTTGACATTGGCAACAAAATACATTGTTTGTTCTTGCAAAAAACCTTTCAATTTTAATATTTTTGTTGGCCCTAAAAGTGGATTATCCTCGCGGAACAAAAAAAAATATACATAATTATCAAGAAAAGCATCATATTTTTACCTGAGGACCTTTTTTTCCATACTTTTTTTATTATTTTTCTCTTTAACTTTTTGGGTTAATACATTTATTTTTAGTCACTAAGAAAACTTCCCTCAGGTAAAAATTGATAATTTAACACTGGATTAATTGAATCGTAAATAATTCTCCTGAAACCTATCATTTAATGTTGCTTATTCTGCCACTTTTCAGGCATATTTTATGCATTTTTTAATTCATACTTTTTATGTTGCATACAATCCGAGTTTCTACCAAGAACATGTATTGTCAAGATGGCGCCGATAGATCATTTATTTATTAATTCCGTGATTTGGATGTCGTTAATAAATGGTGTGTAGGTGTTTTTATTTAAAATAGTTTAAAATGTTTCTCTTAGTAATAACATCAACACTGTACTTACAAAATTAAATAGTTTTACTAAAGAAAATGAACTTACTGCTTGCATTTGTTTCTTTTAAGTAATCTCTGATCGCTATTTTAAAAAGAAAAACCCTGGATAATACACCTTCAAAAAGACTATTTTTAGAGAAAACCAATCTTAAAAGGAAATTAGGCACTTTTATTTAATATAAGAAAGTTTATGTCACTTTAGTTGTCATGTAAATTATTTCCCACGAGTATGACTTTTGCATCACGTGCCGCAGACGAGTGTTGTTATTCATACAAGAGGGAGATGAGTATTTCGTAAGAATTGTATACTATACCTTTTCTACGACTATTAATATATTGCTGGTAAATATTTTAAAACATAATAAATTTATTGTTTCCAAATTATGACACATTCTTTGGCAGCTACGCGATAATATAGCCTGCGAATTTTTTATCCAATGTGATTAATTTTATTATTAGTTAACTTTACATACCTATTCGATATTTTTATATTTACTCATATGTGACTAAAAAGAATGACCTAGGCAGTAGAGTCATTTTAGAGAACGAGGCTGTCGAATTATATACAAATTATCATATTTATGCACATTTAAAGCACCTTATGACGGCCATGAGAAGGAAGCCATATTACCTGTTTAAAATCACAACAATAATGTATACATATTTTGAAAGTCGTAAAGACGATGTTTTATAGTCTCCCCATAGGTAGGTTTTCCTAGCGACTTGTTTCCTCCACCGCATTAGACGGAACACGCTGACAATTGGCAATGGAATTGGATGGAGTTGTTTTTTACAAGCTCCTTCCAATTCCATTGTCTGCATGTGCAGCGGTATTCCGTCCAACGCAACGCCTCGGAAAAACCCCATCGCTAGGACCTTTAAAACCAAAAACAAAACTTAAATGGAGGGTTACAACATACTGCGTAACTCTGTATATTTTCTTTTTCTATGTTTCTAACTTTTCATTTAAAAAATATAAATTTTATCGTTATATTATGAATACTTGTCAGTCAGATATCGGCAAACACTAAATATTTCTTAATTTTGTTGTAAAAATATTGCTTTATTAAAAATAAATATGTAATTAAATATTTAAAGAAGCTGTTTTTTTAAATAAATTGGTAGAGAAAAAAAGAAATTTAATTTTAGTCGCTTGCTCTAATGCTTTTTATTTAACTAATTTTAGTCACGTTAACAGTATTAGTTTTAAGAAGCATGATGCTGCTCCGGGAACCTGGATTTATTAAATCTGTACGTGGCGTGAATTTGGGCCCTATTTATTTAGAAGTCTTAATTTATATAGACAAATTTAAATAAAGTTTACGCAATCCAAGTAAAAAAATGTATTTGAGAAGTACCAAACACATTTTAAATGTGAGTATATTTTTATAATAATTAACAATAATTTTGCATTTTGTAGGCTTCTAAAGGTACGCGCACATAAGTCATACATGGGACGGACGATACGGATCGACAAAAATAGTTTCAGTAAAATTAAATGGCTCACAAGCACATGCGAGTTATGGGTTAGTTATGAGTGAATTCTAAAAGCCAGAGCATGTAACTAAATTAAAATTATTAAGTTCACTCGTATCTGAGTAAACACAACAGCCAGTATTATTAAGAAAAAAGTACGCCACTAACTTTATTTAGTTTTTATTTTTTAATCATCAACTTAAAATATACCTTTTTAGCCTTTGTTGTTGTTAATATCTAACAAGACTGTGCTCCGCAATGCGACAGAGCTAAAGAAAAATCGGGTGAACATCCAAAAATCCGGTACTCACGGTCCTAGTTCTTAGGTTTTCTATAAGCCTTTATGGATTGTTATAAACATTTAAAGGTTTACCACAGAAAAAATGTGTATCATTCCTTATTTAATTTTAAGAATGCTAAATTTATTTTACTTTTCGTTAATAATAAAAATATTTTTAAAAATAGCTATGAATCACAAAACAAAAATAGTTATAAAATAGTTGACAAATATTTAATACCAAAAATAGCTGGTGTGCATAAAAATTTATTAATTTTGCATATGTATTATTTAACTAACTAACTTGTTAAAAAATCTGGCTCGGCATTTTAAATGCAGGATATTTACTAGTGACAGTACAATACTAATTCAAAATTAAAGGGTGATTCCTTAGATAATTGTATAAAAAAAACATGTTAACCTTTGTCCGGAGTATTTTTAAATATTTTAAATACCCTCAAAGAGATCTGACTTTAATTTAATACAGATTTTTAAAGTAACTATTATTTTAACAACTTTTCAGTCTCTTGTAGTCTCTTCATATTAAACTAAGACCCGGTACTCACAGTACCTAGTTCTTAGTTTTCCTATAAGCCTTCATGGCTTGTTACAAACATTTAAAGGTCTGCCACAAAAAGATGTGTATCATTCCTTATTTAATTTTAAAAATGCTATGCCTAATATTAAAAATGTGTTTTAAAAATAGTCAAGAATCATAAAACAAAAATGTGCCAAAGTGAATTTTATATCACAAGCTTGGTAAATGTGTATCGGCTTTAAGATAAATTTAATGAAAGAAACACGTACGAATTTTTAGGGCGAGAGGTTTTTTTGGGGTGTTCTCCCTCTCTTTCTCTTTAATCTCTCTCATTTTATACTGGTTTAGTAAAAAGTATTGCAACTCTTAAATATCTTTAAATCCGTTTAAGCTACATTAACTAAATTTGTTATCTGGAAGGTATCAGACATGAAAAATTTAATAGTTATATCTGAACCTTTGCCGGATAGGGTCTAATTTGTAGCTATTATTATATATTCCTTGTCTTCTCAAATATACATTTACATTTATTTTTATTAATAATGTTTAAAATATTGTTTACTCATATAGAAAAAGATTAAAATGGCGACTTTGTCATTTTTTATACACTACATAGAGTGTCTTTCTAAGTTGACGTTATATGGAAAACATTTTTATTATGAATTATACAAAATTATACATTACTTATAAAAAATAATATTTTAAATTGTATCAGTCATCTACGAGGTTTGGCCAATAATATAATTTTTGCTCAAGAGTAAAGTACCTGTTTTTTCTAGTATCAAATATTGTTATAAAAATATATTAGAAATTAAAAATTATTTCTAAATATGCAATTTTGTTTAATTAATAAAAAAACTGTTTTTTTTTCTGCAATAATCGAGAAAATTTAAGTCCTTACTTTGTACATTGTGCTTGTTTTGATGATAGAAAATTTAAAAAGATTATTTGATGTTGTCTTATAAAACTTATAATTATCAAATGTATTGCAATAATGTAAACACTTTCATTATAATCGCATAAAAAAATCAAAACTTGTTTTTGCAAAAAATCAAGTTCTATAATATTTGGAAGTTATATAAAATATAAAACATTTTTTTATAAAAAAATGTGATATTAGCAAAAATAAAAGTACTTTACTTTTAAGCAAAATTACATTTTTAGTCAAACCTCGTAGATGACTGACACAAGTTGAAATCTGATGGTTGCATTTTAGGTTTTAAATCATGTAGAACTTGTAAAAAATAACTTTTTTTGTGAAATTTATAATTAAAAACGATTTCTATATGACGCCAACCTACATAGAGACACTGTATACTATTTTATTATTTTTATACCTAAAAATTATTATGGCTTTATTAAAAAATAAAATTTGGTTTTTTTATTTCATTTTTTAATATTTTTTTAACCTAATAAAACATGGTTATATTAATAATTTTATAAGTTAAACATTTTCAATCTTCTTTAATTTTCGTTTAAGTTAATTGGGTTTAGTACAAACAAAGACAATTTAAATTGCTTTTTAGGTTGCAATTTAAATTAAAATTTTAATTTAAGATATAACAGGCTTTAAATTACTAGAGAAAAAAACTTCAAGCGATGTTAATTATCAACAAAGTAAATATATATTTTTGTGTCATTATAAGAATATTTATTTGGAAATATTATTAAAAATATTCTTAGCTATGAGCAGTGCTTATTTAAGCAAAGGCAACATAGGCAGTTGCCTATGGGCCGCCACCATAAGAGGGCCACCACCACACCACAAAGAAACATTAAATTAAATCGATGAAGGCTTAGTAAAAACAAAAATACCGAGTTTTTTAACAAATAAAGACAAAAAATTATAATTTTTTTTTGAGCGGGAAAAGTTATTTTTAAAATCTTTAAAATCGAGCAGCACAAAATATGCACGCCTTTTGCGCATTTTACCGCACCTCGCTATAGAGTGGCGTCTTGCTCCTTTTTCTATGGAAAAAGTCCTGCCGCCTGTCGCAGTAGGCCACGACGTAGAATTTAGACAGAAGAAAAAGAAAAAAATAGCTATAAAAAATGGATGTATAAATTGTGTAAAACAAGTTTTTCAACGTTGAGTACTGCTGAGAATTCATCTCATACTGCATCCAGACTTGCAACAATTCGCTGCGCCATATAGCGCGCCACATAGCCCCACATAGCACGGACGTGGACGTGGACGGAATTCACGTCGTTTCAAGGGCTTGGGGAATGATTCCGCGGTGATTGAGAGCGTGTTGACTTTTTGCATCAATGGACCGCTCAAAAGGTTGGTTTGTTTGGACGGATGTTTGGCGAATTGTTGCAAGTCTGGACGCAGCTTTACACTAATGGTGACAAATTGTATGGCTAAAAGATCCTTTTCAAATCTGGCTGTTATTAGTTTAGAGTGAGGTAGTAATGGGAACAGGCTTTAACGATAGTATCGATATTGTTTGTGAATGTGAAAATAAGAGGACATTATATTTTTGCTTATAGGTACCTCTAGTATAATTTTAAATTAACGTTTTGTTAACCAACCTATTTAGTCGTTTCCTTCTTTAACTTGACCTTTAAAGAAACTTTGAACAATTAGCGAGAAACGCAGTGGGCCACCGAAGTCTAAATCCGGCGCTGGCAATGAGAGTTTCTTATTGTTTAAAATATCTTTTAAAGTCCTTTTTTGTTGTGAGTATACCGGGTGATGCATCGCCGGGCGGGACAAAGGAAATCCCATGTAATTTTTAATGGGGTCAATTATTGGCTCCCCTAATTATTTTAGAGAAAAATTCTATTGAAGTTTATTGAAGAGCATGCAAATATACGTACATGGTAAAAACTTTAGATTTTTCGGTTAACCCGTTTGCTAGTTAGATGCTAATATATTTTTAAAAATTGTTACTTTATTATCCCCTAATATTTATGAACAACAATAAAAATACCAGTTAGCGTGACATTACGTTGTCATTTTGAAATTTAGTGCTTTATTATTATTAAAAAATCGTACAGTAAAAAGATTAAAGTTGTATTTATACAAACGAATTAAGTTAAGTTAAACTAAACTAGAGTAACAAATTTCAAGAACTTGTAACATTTGTAATATTTACATGCTTCAATAAATTATTAATATTATTGCAATAATTAATATGTTGGAAATAAACTTAAACTTTAAGAAAATTTTCCAATATTCCTCTATTGACTGCTAGACAATAACCCAGACGTTCATAAAATTGTCTTCTTACATTGGCTAACTGGTAAATTGAAATTTTATTGCATTCTGCAGAAATAATTTTTTTAACTCATCTAGGTTAGAGTAATTTTTATCCTTGTATATAATGCTTTTTAAATGGCCCCAGAGGAAGAAGTCATTTGGCGAAATATCAGGAGACCTAGCTGGCCAATTTATGGTGTGATGTAGGCGAATAACATTTCAATTAAAAACATTGTGTAAATATTCCCAAACAGCCAGGGTATTTTTTACCGGGCAGCCATCCATTTGGTACCAATTTTGCTGATTTTCCCTGGATACATTATTTAAATCGCGTAAAATTAGTTCTTCGAGTAGTTCCAAATAAAATTCTGCATTCAAATTTTGATTAAGAAAAATGGTTTAATAATATGTTGTCCGAAAATCCCCGCCAAAACATTTACTTTCTGTGGATATCGCGTCCTCGTTTCGACAAATCTGTGTTGGTTTTCTTTGCTCCAGTATCGGTAATTTTGATAATTGGGTTTATTGTTTAACGTAAATGTGCACTCATCAGTAAAACATATATTTCTTAAAAATTTCCTGTTCATGTTTGCCCTTTCCATCATGTCAAAACAAAATTCCCGCCGTCGTATTTCATCACCATCCCTTAGCTTTTGATGTCTTTCATATTTGTATGGAATGTATTTATGCCTTTTCAAAATCCGGAGCACTGTTGATTGATCTTTACCTATGATATCCTGCAGTTATTTATCAGTGTGCCTTTGGTCTCAAATTTATTAATAGTTCTATCGACTGTTGATTTTTCGGGTATCGGTCTATTCGGATACTGAGCAGCGAACATGTCTGACACCTTTTGGTAACTATTTCCTTGATAGTACCATTTAATCATCAATACTTTTTCTTCAGTAGTATAACTCATGGTTTATTTTTTCGCTCTATGATTTTTTGATAATAATAAAGCACTAAATTTCAAAAAGACAACGTTATGTCACGCTAACTGGTATTTTAGTGTTGTTCATAAATATGAGGCAATAATAATGTAACAATTTTTAAAAATATATAAGCATCTAACCAGCAAACGGGTTGACCGAAAAATCTAAAGTTTTTACCATCGACGTAGATTTGCATGCTCTTCAATAAACTTCAATAGAATTTTTCTCTAAAATAATTAGGGGAGCCAATAGTTGACCCCATTAAAAATTACATGGGATTTCCTATGTCCCGCCCAGCGATGCATCACCCGGTATCTTTGAATGTTTACTTTAAAAACATGAGTAATGGATTCTAAAATATTTTAAAAGTATGGTTAAAATAAAGGTCATGTTTTTTTTTATAATATTTTAGAGTAAAACCTCACGTCAGATGACAATTTTTTATTGATTAAGGGTATTATTACAGTGTTTTCACGGATGGACTTAACTATACCTGTAAGAAAATTATTTTTAATATTTCGAAAAAGGTTATTCTTTATAAAAAATTTTGCTTCGTCTGAAATGACTAAAGTTATAATAAATTTAACGGTAGGGTATACACAGGGTGGTTTAAAATCGCGAAAATATTACTTTAAAAAATTTAAAATATCCGAAAAAACATACTTTTTAGACTACCTAATTAAAAAGCAAATCTTTAGAAAATTTATAATGCCAAAATTAATTGTTAATATATCCATCTTTGCAGTGAAAAACATTCCTCGGGTAAAAAGCTATTATTTACCTCGCACATTATATCACTCGGCGTTACGCGCATCCGGATATAAAAATAGTCGGTAAATAATAGCTCACTTCTCACACTAGATTTGCCGTCCAACGGAAAAACACCAAAAGCCAATTAACATACTATGATTTACAGTAAAATTGACAAATTTCAAGATGGCGGCTGGGCGCCGGATAGGATGGTCTTATGACACACAAAAAATTAAAGAATGGGGGCATTAAAGACAACCACCGTATAAAAACGAAAAATTAATTGTAAAATAAAAATACATTTATTTTGGTTTACACCTAATTTTTTCAAGTAATATTAAGCGATAGGAATAAATTTTTTAAGACTTTTTATTAACTTTTTTATGCTTTTTAATTAGGCCTTTTTAAAAACATGACGAAGCAAAAATTGTTATGTAAAATAACCATTTTTCGTAATAATAAAAACAAAAAAATTATACAAAAAAGTTATGCCTTTTGCAAAAATTAATACTTCCTTATATTACCTTAAACTAATAAATTAAAAAAATAATTAAATTCAATTGTAAAACTAAAATGTATTAGTAAACAAGAAAATAAAATTACAGTACATGTCTTTCCCCATTTTTCACATATTTCTCGCATTTTTTCAACACCTTGCGGGTTACTCGGCGTAACGTGTTTTGGTTGATAAAAGCAAATACATCCCATACCCTGTGTTCTAGTTCCAGCCTAGTTTCGGGCGGAGAAAACTCGTACAGCTCATTTTTGCGTGTCCTCATAAGTAAAAATCAGGGGATGTGATGTCCGGTAATTTAGCTGGCCAAGCAATTGGTCCATTATTAAAGATTATGTTGTCATTAAAGGTATTTCTAAGGACCTCTATCACCTCCCTGGTACTGTGCGCTGGACATCCGTCTTGCTGAAACCACAAATTATTTAATTTATTTGGCGGAACTGTATTTCTAATGACCGGTAAAATCTGTTCTTGCAGGAATAGCAAATACCTACCTCCATTCTGAGTTTCTTCAAAAATAAATGGTCCAATTAAACGGTTGTCTAAAACAAAAAAAATGTTTTATCTAATTATGAGACGTAAAATAAAGATGCATTTTAAATTACCTATGATGCCACACCAGGCATTAAAACCAAACCTTGTTTGTAGCGGTTTGATTTTCTGTATCCCAGAAGTGAAAATTGTGCCTATTAAAAATTCCACAATATGTAAACCCGGTGTCGTCTGTCCAAAGAACATTGGATTGGAAATTGGGTATCTGTTGACATTACTAATAAAGCATTGACCAAAGGTGATTCGTCTATTAAAATCATTCCCCTAAAGACCCTGCACAATACGTGATTTATATGTGTAAACGGTGTTTTTTAAAGACCTATGCACATATGACTTGGAATTGTTGTCTGTTCTTCCAATTTTCTAAACGATGTTGTGGGATCATCTGTAACGTTTTTCATTATAATCGCCTCTATTGCTGAATTATTTTTTGTATAAGTTTTGGGATTTGGTTTCACAAAAGATTTATAGGCTAACAAGTTTGTAACTAAGAATCTAAAATGTCTTTGGTTAGGTTATTGCCGCTCAGAAAATTGTCCTTCGTAAGTGCTGCAGCTACTGTATTTCTGTTAGATTTAAAATAAATTTCTAGCATATCCACCTTATTATTGAGATAATTAAAAGCCATTAGTGCAAATACTTAATAAATTAAAACTTGAATTTTTTTTGAAGGCGTTTCTAAACGAGACATGAGAAGCACGCTTATTTTGACATTCTCATTATTTAAATTATGCGTATCATTTGTTTCTTATGAAACAGGGCGGCCATTACGCAGTCTAGTTTAAGCCTACTATCAAATAAACAAAAATGATTGCTTTTAGGGCTTAAGCAATCTGAAAACCTAGACTTATGATACATCAATAAAAGCTCTTGCAGAGCTCTTTCCAAAAATGTAAAAATCCAATATGGCCTCCGTATCAAAATTCAAAGTTTGGGTAAATATCTCAGAAACAAATAAAGGTAAAAAAATATGTTTACCTATTTAAAATCTTCTAAAGAAAGTGTTATAATAATGTAGTAATCTTAACCGTATAATTGGTAGTTTGCGAACTACAGGCAAAAGTAAAAATGCACGTTTTGGTTTTTCTTAATTATCTCAAAAATCATAAAAGGTAAATAAAATCTAAAAGCAGATTTAATTTTACAATTAAATCATTTAAAACTTTCCTCATTTAATCAACACTGTAGCTCTAACAGTTCTCGAGTTACTAGTATATGTAGGCTCAATTTGTGACACACTTTATTCGTTTGGAATGATTATAAAACATATTCTTCGTTATAAGATTTTTTTAAAGAAAGTTTGTTACCGTTTAAAATATCTTTAAAAATATTTTTTTGTAGTATTAATATTTTTGGAATGATTATGGATTTAAGGATATTTTATAAGTATGGTTTAAATAAAAGACAAATGTTTTGTTTTATATTCTAAAGTAAAATCACACGTCAGATGAAAATTTTTTATTGATCAACGTATATATATTGTATTAATATAATATATCTAAAATGCTGCTATCCTGCAGATGTAGGTCTTTTTAGTTGATTTTCTTTTATTTATTATTAGGATGAGTACTACGTGACAAACAATGACATAGGCATTTAAAGACGGTAAACACTTACAGGATCATTTAACTTTAGCAAGGACAATGTCTTCTAAAACTACTTACACCTATTATTGCTTTTAAAAACAGTCTTAAAATAAATGTAGTTCAAAAAAAACTAAAAAACATGCTTTCATAGTACATCAAACTAAAATATAAAAAATAAAAATATTTATATATATTTATATGAGTATATACATACTGACTAAAAACTGAACTTACAGAATTAGAGTAATTTTAAAACAATTAAAACCATCAACAAGCTCAACATGGTAATGTAAATTAAAATTTAAACCTCTATTCTGTTAGGATCCTAAAATGAATACAATCCTGAAAGATAAAAAAACACATAAATAAGTATCTATAAAAAAAAAAAAACAAGAAAAATATTAAACTAATTTTTCACATGTTTTCTTTTTAAACCAGCTATATACGATGTGGAAAATTTACATGCATTTTAAAAAAATATAGGGATGAATCAACTTTTATTTGTCCCAGAGCAAAATAACTATGTCTCTGGTAAAAAACAGAAAATATATATAAGTTCAAGTGTTTTGTAGTGACTTTTTTATTAATTTCAATTAAAACAAATCATTAACTAATAATAATTGGTATTATTTCTTTAACCTATGGCTTTTTAATAGTTCTTCAAGTGATTTCAAAGTGACGTGTTTTATAAGTTTACTCTTAGTCCCCTTGCAACACTAGTATCTATAACTTCATATTACTAGAAACGTTTGTATTTAAATAACTGTAATTTTAAAAATTAATATATGGGTATACTACTTATTAAGAAAAGTTCTGCTATGTTTTATTAAATTGTTTAGTTTGGCATTTTTTAAATATACATTTGGCCCCAGAAAAATTCCGTCACACCGTATGTCCGTCGGACAACCACGATATTTTTAAAAATCAAAATATAAATGGCGTAGTGTGTTCACTGTCGGTAAGTCTGTATTCTTGGTAAATGGTTATTGTTTACAAATAGTATGCATCCTCATCATTTTTTTATTATAACTGCGGCCTCAGTCGACCAAGTTTTGCCAAAAAAAGTGGTTGGCTTTAATATGTGTCCGTCGGACAACCAGCAGAAATACGTAAGTAATTAACATTTTTAATTAAGTTATGGTGTTTAAGATCGTATTTGATCTAAATATTACTGTGAGCTAAAAAAAAAGCCAAAAATAAAATATATTTTATCAAGCCCGTTCAAGGTTTAAAAAATTCAAAAAATGTCCGTCTGGACAACCAGTCACTTGAACAACTGAAGAAAATAATTAATAAATTATGGTGTTTTGGATAGTATTTGATCTTAATTTTGCTGTAAGCATAAAAAAACAAAAATTAACTATATTCTATCAGAGAGTTTTAAATTTTAAAAAGTTTTAAAAATGTCCGTTGGACAACCTGTCTCTTGGAAAAACAGTCATTGTCCGTAGGACAATTTGATTATTCTTGGGATATGATAATATGGCCTAATGATTGACAAGTTAGTTAGCTCTGTTGGTAGTGACCCTGCATTTTGATCCTGGTTGTTTTGGGTTCGAACTGTGACGTACCTAATGAGGATTTTTCTGGTTTTATTCTTGAAACTGATTAAAATGCTCTGCCCATTGTAGAATTCAGTTAATGAAGTAATGACCTATTATTCAAAATAGGTAAATATAACATAAAAAACTTGGAACTGGGAAAAAAGGTGATTGACCCATAGAATACATAATGCTAAGTTGACTACTATCAGATTTGTAGTTAATAGAATGTTAAATAACATGTTAATTTTCTACATCGTATATCGTTGGTTAAAAAAATATGTTAAAAGTTCATTTAATATAAAGTATTGCATGTTTTTTGTTTTGTAAAAAGATAGGGTTATACATGTTTTTTTTATTATTAAGAAATGTATTATTTGTACGACAAGATGTTTCATTTTAAGATTATTGTTACAGAATTGAGATTTAAATTTTAATTTACATCTTGAGCTGGTTGATGGTTTTAAGTGTTTCGGAATAACTCTAATTATGTTGGTAGAGTGTTTTAGTCAGTAGTAGTTTAATTTTTTACTTTTTACCTATGTTAAATTTAAATTTAGTATGTATGTCGCAGGCCTTCTGGGCAAACATATATATATATATATATATATATATATATATATATATATATATATATATATATATATATATATATATATATATATATATGTATATATATGTATATATATGTAAATATTTCTATTTACATTTGCCTAAAAATTGCTTAGGCAACTAAAATCAAATGCTATTTGACTAGGCAATAGCATTTAAACATGAAAATGCACCATTAGCCCAAAAAACGCATTTGCCTAGGCAGAAGCCATTTGCCTAAAATAACCATTTGCCTGCGACATGTATACTCTTTTAATTTTTTTCTCGTTGTTATTGTTTGCAGTTTACTTGTTCCTAAAGAAGCTAATGAGCAGGGACGAAATATAGATATATTTAGGAAAAAGGATTTCTTTTAATATATCCATAGAACGCAGACCCGATAAATATTCCCAATAAATTAAAAATGAACGATATTTTGGTGCTTTTGTCTCAATTCAAATAAATAATTTGGTTTAATGTAGACGTATAAAAAAATGTTTTTCCTATCAAAAAACAAATATGAATTATACCGTTTGTGTTAATCCATGAAACTAAGTTGGAAAATTATAAAAATATTTAAAATTTATTAATTTAATTTGTTAATTTGCGTGAAATTTTATGTAAAAACTCTTGTAAAAAATATTTATTAATTCGGATTTATTATTGAAAGTGCCCAAGATATACAAGATATATTAGTATTATTTTAATTATTATATTATGCCACTTCTAGTGCATTTTTGCATACTATTTGTAAACAATAAACATTTTACTCATCTGGAAGGGATGGAGGACAGGTCATGCGAAAACTAATATAATATATAAATATAATTTTATTCATTTTTCGTTGAAATACCGCCAGTTAGTCATTTTTGTCAGCTTACGTATCTCCCCCGCTGATGTTACACGAGGCGAGGCTTCGACCGACGCATTTAAAGTGTAAACTGGCAACAATGACAAGCCTGCCGCTAGGCAGCGCTGAGCCTGCAGCAAAAGCGGTACGAAAATTTTAGCATGTCATGGTTTCTCTTATCCGTAGGTTACTTTATGATACCATTTACCTTTAACAAATCTAATTTTGATATGTGTAATTCTCTTTTAAACTCCTAAAATATTATATTGTGACATACATTGGCATTTTTAGGTTTTAATTTAAAAACACTTTTACACTTTAAACTTAATCGATTGAGATCTTTTCTGTATAAACCGATTTTTTAAATAAAGTGGTTTTTAATAATAAATCAGATTTTTAAATATATATCTTTACAATATTTATTGAAACTACAGTTCTTGACAAACTATTATCGGCAGAAAATCACTTTTGCCAATTTTATGTTCTAATGATAAATATTACAATTCTATTTTATGTGGCATTCTATTTTGGCGTCACATTACAAAATAAAGAAAAATAAAATGTATTTTCTTTTTCAGATGTCAGCCATGTCCCGAAAGCTGTCCGAATGTTTGCGGTCAGGATGGCGTATGCATTGTGCAACGAGATGCCTATTTAAAGACCACAATTTTATGTATACAACTAGTTAGCATGGGAATTGTTTTATGTCTCTCCATAGTCGTTTTGAAACAACGAAAAACTAAGGTAATTTCTGTAAAACTAGTTAACACTTTATTTTTTTATTTTTTAAACAATGTTTTCAAAAGAGGTGACGTCTGTTTACTTCCAACAACACTAGGTACTTTTAATGACGTCTTGAGGTTAAACATCTGAGATAAAAAAAGTTTATTAGCCACGTTTTTTCGCAGTTTTCTGGGTTGAGAGAGAAACTGCTTACAACAAAAGAGGTAATTGTAAAAAGTCGTCACATAATTCAAAGAAAGAAATCCAAGTAACCAAAATGAAACGATAAATATCGTAATTAAAATGAGTTTAAATTATAAATAAATTAGGTGTTATAAATATTCTTTTAGAAAAAGGTAGACCCTTAACATTACTTATGTTTGAACAGTTGTTTCCTTTCCCACTCCAAACGAACATCTAACCAGCTCTACGGTTAGTTTGTTGAACTGGTAGCCGCAAATTACGGTCGAATTTTTAAAAATATATTCGTACCATTCCGATTCCAAAATAGCAGAAATAAAACAAAGCGTAAAGGTAACACAATCTACAAATTGCAACAGAGACTTTAAAGTATAGTATTCCCGGTGACACTGGATGTTGTCACTTTCCATTTTTTTTGTAGTTTTTACAAGAGACTTATAGAAACTGTACAGTATTATTATAGGATAAACTAACATTTTATGTCATTATTTTGAACTCAAAATTTCTTCCGGTTTAACCGAAAGTAAACTTTCTTATTTTAAATCCAAGTACCTATTTTTGATTGTGTATTTATATTCTGTATAAAATTCCCTTTTCAATGATATATCAAACAGGATATTTTTTTCAAAATGGAGGCTAGAGGAGATTTAAAAAAAATCAAGTGCCGTTTCTGTTTTGAATATATTTTTTGCTAAGTAGGCTGTGAACATAATGGAAAATCTCACTACCTGTGAAAGTAAAATAGGTATTTTTTATATTTTCACAGTCTACTTAGCAAAAAAACAAATTCAAAATAGAAATAATGGTCGCACTTGATTTTTTTAATTTTCTCTGACCGCTATTTTTTAAGAAAGTTTATGGTACTCTGGTTAAACCAAAAATTCTTTTAAGGTCATGATGAAAAAAATATTAATTTATGCTATAATAATACTGGTAAACTACAACCTAAATATCCAAAAACAAGAAACAATTAGGTGGTGGGAAGGGGGTAACAACACCCTGTATCCACTAGCGTACCAAGGGCAAGGCGGGGAGAGGGGGAGCGGTCCATCCCAGAGAGACTTCCTATGAAGACCCCCATTTGGCGGTACATATGAGGGTTTAGAAGCGTTGTTGTGAGGGTTTTTTGTTATTTTTTTGAAACCAAAATAGGAAAGGGGGACCCCAATGTTGTTAAAGTATATCATGTTAAGGTCAAAGAGGGGCCGCATTTAAAGGCTAAGAACCCTTTATTGTTTTTTTGTGCTCCTCAAATTTTTTTCAAGAAGTACGAAAAAAGGGGCCCGACGTAGCAAGGGAGGGGTCCTCCAAAAAATAAAAATTCAGATTTTAGTGATTTTTTTTAATTCCGACAATACAATGGCGCACTGCTTTATCTATAAATAAAAATTATTTCTTTAATCCATATTTATTTTTTACCCAATTGAAAAATTGCTTGTTATTTTTACAAAAGCAAACTTTAATAAAAATATATATACAGTGTGTGCCAGAAATCTTAAACCATATAAAAACTTTTTATTTTTGATTTCTCAAATATATTTATTTTCGACAAAAATCCCTGCATACAGCGAAAGTCACAAAACACTAATCAAAATTTAAATAAACTTCAGGGTATACGAGGTGGGTGGGGAATATGACACAAGAAAACTACCTTGGTTTTTGAAGTTAAACTTGTTTAGAATAAAAAGTTATGTCATATTTTAAAAGCAGAGCCTTAAATTTCAAAAAATTGTTAAAGCTTTGTGATTTTTGCAGGATTTAAGTAAATTTAAATTAATTCAAAAAACAAACGTAAATGTTTGCTTTTTGGTGGTTACGTAAATGTTTGCTTTTTGGTGGTTCAATAAGGTTAAAACTTAAAAACCCTCTTAAATTAATGCGCCACATCGTTTTTGCCTTTTAAAAGACGTCTTTGCATTTTTAAAATTATGATTATATGTTGGTATAGTTTTTCATATTGTTTAAAATTTCTGGCGGTGACTGTATATATATTTTTATTAAAGTTTGCTTTTGTAAAAATTACAAGCAATTTTCCAATTGGGTAAAAAGGTTAGATCGTGGTTGGTTGGTTGGTTTTAACAACCCTTATATTTTTAAGATAAAGAAGGCTTTTAGGGTTTTTAGAATTTGGTTCTTTTTAAACATAATTTAATTTTTAAAGTCACTATTTAAAATGTCTAAAGTGTTACCATACATTTATGGATTAAATAACAAATGACCCATTTGCTACAACTTTTTGTACAACCTACATATTCTATGCTAAAATAAGCTTAAAATATTTTTCAAATACTTAAATGTATATAATATATATTTCAAAACAAAGTTTAATTAAACAATTTAAAATTGTTTTTAAACCATGAAAAAAAATTAAAAATTTATAAATATAAACCATAAATATGACTATTTTCGTCGCTATGAATTAATCCAATTGGACACTATCATTTTTTAAATAAATTTTGTTCAGGTCAGTGATTAAATTATAAATGCTGTTTAACTGCAAATAAATTTTAGTTATCCATAAATACAAATTATCAGAAAAGTCAAATTTTATTATCAAAAAGCACGACCGTTAAAAAATGCTGTTTTTTAACCGTTAACATGAAGTTAAAATACTCTATTCTAGTACACTACATAAAGTGTTTTTAACACTTCAAAGCTTTTTTACACTTTAAATTAGTGTTTTGTTTTAATGCCAACTACAAAAACTTAAATATCAATTTATGCAAGGTAACAGTAAACGCGACATCAAGTGAACCGAACGGTCAAGTTACCTTTGATTTCGTCATCATTACTTTTAGTTTATGTGTCACTAGTTTTAAAATTTGACAGTTTGCAAATAAATTTAATAGAAATTATTAAAAATTAAAAGTAATAATGAATTTGGATGACTAGGAAATTAAAAAGAAATTTATACTGTTTTAGTATTATTTCTACAAAAAGTAAGTACATTTAATTTTCTTAAATTAAATAATAAATGCATAGTTATGAAAAAAATATTTGTCTCTTAAAAATTAAAAGGCTATACTTTTTTGTTGCAATTTAATGACTGTGCTGCAAATTAATAAGTTTAGATAAATAAAACTTGTATTAAATAATATTTTGGGAAATTTTTATACGGTCGTCGAAAAATATAGTATGTGACACATGCATAAAGTGTCTTTTTTATACGTAAGAAGTGCATAAAGTATCACTTTATGCACTTGTTATGTAAATTACTATTTTGTATGACTTTAATCTAAATTTTTAGAAACTAATCTAGGCGTAAACTATCCAAATATTTTTTGAATTGTGCTAAGCAAAAGTTCAAAGTTCATGAACAATATTTTGCGTAATTAATAATTAAAAAATATATTAAATTATTGTATATTAGAAGTATGAAGGTCCTCGTCCACTTAGACGAAGCGTCGCGTCAAGAGAAAATTCTTCGCCGAGTTGCTTTACATGTAATTAAATGAAACCCCGCCAATAAAAGCGGCGCGGCGCATCTTTAGAAAATTAATTTATTTTAACTATGTTTCTGTTAGAGTTTAGCATAGTTATAGTTAAAAATTCTACTTTAGTAAATAATTTTTAATAAAAATCGGTAAAAATTAAAAAATTTATTTTGATTGTTACCAATGTGCTTCCACCGAACGGTTAAAACGCCCTACAAACAAGATTTTTCACTGCAAGGCTTACTGCTTATCTAAGTTTATGTTCGTGCATACTTTGAAACTGCATTTTGACGATTGGTTAAATTTTGTCATCATAAATATTAAACATTATTATTATTATTATGATAATTTTCCATAATTAATATTGGTTATACAGGGCGTTAATGGGGTGTAATTGCGATAAGAAAATTATATGGCGTATTTCTAAGCCATTTTTACGGAAAAAACCTTATATAAATATGGATCTTCAAATTTTTTGCGTTTTAGAGATACAGGGTGTTAAAGTTTTCAAAAAATTAAAAATTTCTAAAACACTTTTTTTAGCAAAAAATGTTAGGCCATATATAAACATGGTTTAATTAAATTTTTGTTGGTGTTACATATGTGCTTATAGAAAATTAAAACACTTAATTTTTAAAAGAAAAAAATGGCCTTTTATTCCTTTTTTCCGAAAAACGAAGCACGTTACGTAAAAATAATAATAAACAAAAAAGCTGCATTTTTAGGTGTTCCATCCGAAGAATATGATAAAAGCTGCCAAAAAGTCAGTATCGTACATTTTTTGACAATAATATTAGCTGAGATGCTTTCCACGCCGCCACTGGTCTCACTAATTAAAATTAATTTCGGGCTAAATTAACTTCCAATTTTAACAAATACCTCAGTTAAATTTTATTAAAATTGGCTAAGACATACTTAAGCTATTATAAATTAACCGATTTTCTTTCTAAAGTTTAACAACCTGTATCTTATAAACAAAGCATTTCCGGCCTATGTTAATATGATTTTTTTATAAAATTAGCTCAGAAATACGCCTTTTAATGTTCTTACCGCAATTAGGAAACACCCTGTATATTGCATTTTTTGTAGCCTATGGTGTTTTATGTATAACCTTTATTTTTTTATTACAATTAAATAACTCAGTAAAATTTAGATTTTATACACTGCTTTTAGGTATATCTAAGGATTCATAGAAAAATAATGTATAGTTTACTGTGTGCAACACTCCGTAATTATCATATATAAAAAAGTAAAAAACATTTGGAATAAAAGAATTACACTATTTTAACAAAATTTAAAGTCCTAAGAATAGGCGCCTAATATGTGAAAACCAAAGCACAAAACAATTTTTAATTTGCTGACACGAAAAACCAGGTTTCAGTATGTTACCTATTTACATATTTAAAAGTGAACAAAATTTATTTTCCAGGCCTGAATACTACAACCAACTTAGTTGTTTTGAGTTTCGTGTCTTTCCCGAATGTTTATCGTCATTAGGTTTGTCTGTACACAAAGGAAGCTTCGAAGATACTTTAGATATTTAATCAATAATTGGTAATTACATAATTAAACAAAAGCATATTTAATCTATTGACGGATTAAAACATGCAGACCAACTAAATGTAACCTAAAAAATTAAATAATGTAAAAAGAAATTGTTGAAAGTATTATTTTAAAAGTTCAGGCTCACAAGAAGTTTCTACAGGATCTAGTCCAGAAAACCGACAGGCCAGCATTGAAGCAAGAAACTACTACAATCAAACAATTTCTGAAGCCAAAGATTCCTTTGACAATCGTATTAAAAACAAAGTTCTTTTTTGCTCAAATGGCAGCAAATCTTTCGGGTCCTTTGCGAAAAACATAAGTAGGAATTTTCGTACCCTTTCTTCCCTTAACACCAAGAAATCGTCTGGGCTGGATGGCATACCAGCAATCGTTTTAAAAAATGTGCTCCAGAACTTGCACCAATCTTAACTCGGCTCTTTCGAATTTCTTACGACACAGGTATCTTTCCGGAGAGCTGGAAAGCTGCACGTGTTCAACCTATTTCCAAGAAAGGATCTAAATCTCTTCCATCTAACTATATATAGACTATATAGACCAATTTCAATTCCCTCAGTTCTTTGTAAAGTAGTGGAAAAATTAATTAATTTACAAATTCTTAAGTACTTAGAAAAACACAAAATTTTGCATGACAGGCAGTATGGATTTCGCCACAAAAGATCTACAGCAGATCTTCTTTCCTTCGTATCACACTGTTGGAATAGGTTTCTTGAGTTTCTAGGTGAGTCCCAGATCGTTGCTCTTGATATATCCAAAGCTTTTGACCAGGTCTGGCATGCCGCACTTCTTAATAAACTTCCATACTATGGTCTTTCAACTAAACTCTGTACTTGGCTCTCTAGTTATCTATCTGAATAACGTATATCAGTTATTGTGGACGGCCATTCTTCAAGCTTTCACCAAGTAAATGCTGGAGTCCCTCAGGGCTCAGTTCTGGCACCCACATTATTTCTTCTTCACATCAACGACCTTCTCTCGTCCACAACTAATTCCATTCATAGTTTCGCCGACGATAGTACCCTTCACTCCAGTTTTCAGGGTCCTAAACCCATCACTAAACCTGACTTGGAAAACAAACGCAGAGCGATGCAGATATCTCTTTCGCAGGATCTTAATTTAATATTGGATTGGGGCGGCAAAAATCTCGTCCATTTTAATGCATCCAAAACACAATCATGTTCCTTGTCGCGAAAAGAGTCATCAAATACTCATCCTCTATTTATGAGCGGCCAAGTTTTACAGAGCAAAGACACCTTCAATCTTGTGGGCATCACATTTAAAAGTAACCTTAACTAGCATAAACACATTGTATCTATAGCCACGGCAGCTTCAAAAAGCTTGGATTTCTCTTTCGAGCCAAAAAGTATTTTTCCGCTTCTAATTTATACACTTTATATGTGTCCCAAATCCGACCTCCTAGAATATTGTTCCCATATCTGGGGCATGGCGGCCCCCACAACCCTAAGCATTCTTGATTCTATTCAAAGAAGAGCTATTCGTCTCATTAATGATCCTTCACTTACAGAAAGGCTTCCCTCTCTTGCCCATTGTCGGGCTGTGGGGATCTACCGATTTTTTATAGGTACTTCCATGGCTTCTGCTCTCAAGAATTGTCCAACTGGACAGGCCCCGAACTTCTCACTTTGTTCGTTCTTTTATCCCTGGAGTTTCTAGATTGTGGAACCTGCTACCCGCGGAGGTCTTTCCTTCCTCCCCAAATCTTCAAGTATTTAAGTCCCGTGTCAACAAACTCCCTCTTACCTCGCTTAAGACACCCACGGTACGTTAGTATTTAGGCTTTAAACCTTCGTGGTTTGTCCAAAGATAAAAAAATATATATTTTAAAATATTAATATTTTTAAAAATGCATGTAATAAAGATAAAAAAGGCTTAACATATTAAATTATATTCTTCTCTATACTAAAAGGTGGACATTAGACAGAGAATACCGGTATGGAAACGTTTTCTGATACGGTTACGCATCAGTACTGCATTGTTGTTGCTTTATTGGTCAATGTACCTTTTAAAGTGTCTCAATATGTATAGATACAGTATTTTTTAATGGTATACGCCGTGGCTAATGCTGTTCTACAAATTAGTCATAAAAAATAACCGTTTTAGCCAGTCCTTTACAAATTAGCAAACTGTTAAAAAAAACTTTAAAAACGCCTAAAAAAAAACTTATTATCGTTTCGATGTTAAATTAGTCACTTTTGTTAAGATACCTAGTATACTAAAAATATACTTAAAATTTTAAATTATTTAAGTATTACAAAATGTTATTAGGAAAATTGTTGGTAGATTCTGCATCTGAAAAACATGGTTCCGCGCGTATGCATGCCTATACGGTCCAACTGGGCAGGCACCGAACTTCTCACTTTGTTCGTTCTTTTATCCCTAGAGTTTCTAGATTGTGGAACCTGCTGCCCACGGAGGTCTTTCCTTCCCATCCAAATCTTCAAGTATTTAAGTCCCTCTTACCTCGCTTAAGACACCCACGGTACGTTAGTGTTTAGGCTTTTAGCCTTCGTGGTTTGTCCAAAGATTTAAAAAAATCATATATTACGGTAGTAGTATAATATTAGAATAGGTCTGTTATTCGGTTAGTTAAAAGTATGGGCACTAAACCCTAATAATTTTCCTATTTACTTAACTGCACATAAATTAATGAAAATATTTGTGATGTCTAAAATATTAAAAGCTGTTATTGACAATTATTGACATGGACTAATTTCTAACGTTTAATCTGGACGTAATTTTTTTGCTTTCTCAGCTTAGATGGTATGAAGAGAGACCAACGAGGTATGACGAAACAGTCAACAGCTCTAGTGCAAAGTATAAAATCTAAATTTACCTTTACAACATTTTAGGCATTTTTTAAGAATAAATACGTACCGGGGTACTGACCATCATAAAAAACATTATGGTCGCCGCCTGGATGAAATTCCGGAGGGGGCACCAGGCAAGTGCAGAAAAAACATAATTTAAAATTTCTTGCCGTTAAAATTGATTATTTTTATAGGCGCAATTAGGCGTGGGAAGCTAGGGGGTGCTTAGCCTTCCCCGGCACGGCGATAAGCTCCCCAAGATTATGAAACATTTAAAGTATATTAGTGTTTTTGACAAATATACTCTAGAAACAGGAGCCCGAAGGAGGTAAGCGCCCTCCCCCCGGCTCAGCCAGGAAAAGTAACAGTTTTGCATGGCCCTAGTATTCTGGTTATTACATAATGTCACCCAAATTATAAATTAATTACAAAACCAACTCCAATCAAGTAATATTTAAATTAACCGATATTAAAGCTACAAAAATATAAATATATTTTTCTTTTATTAAAGAGTTTTAAAATACTTGTATCATACTTTTTTATTATAATAAGACCAAAAAAGTGTGCCCGTAAGAGGTTCATATTTTCCATAAATCAAATTTTATACGAAAGCAATTTTGGCTTTAGTAATAATAAATTAATTTAGTATTGGAACACACAATTTAAAAATGTTTACCAAATAAATCAAAGCTGTCTAGACATCAACACTTATTTTCTGGTAATAAATCAAATTATTTTCTGCTTCTCTTTGATAGCGTTTTATTTTCAGAAGTGAAGGATATACTTAGGGTTAATAGAGATTGTTAAAAGTATCGGTAAATATATATATATATATATATATATATATATATATATATATATATATATATATATATATATATATATATATATATATATTTACATCTGAATATCATCCAAGCGCCCTTTCATAAAACATCTTCCAAGCGTCCATGCCATATACTGTACACTTTGCAGCCTCCCGGCGTCCTTACTCTATACTATCCTGCCAGCGTCCTGTATGTATATTTTTTTACATATTCATCACTACTAAGCGTCCCGCAGTGATGCCAAATTTTTGTGTGTATATCTATATTTATTATAAGATTTCCGGGTGTCCTTTGAAGTAAATTAATAGAAGAAAATTTTATTATGTTTTAATGCTTTTGACCCTTGGTGTCGTGTTTATTCTGAAGTTTTTATTCTAAGGGTTCCAAGCGTCCAATAGGTGTATGGTTATTGGTTTTATTTAGTTTACAGTGTACGAGCGTCTTATTATAGGTATATTTAAACGATTTTCGGACGCCCGATATCCGATAGAATGGTAACTTAGGCAAAGTATAGAAATTTTATTACTCTTATAGAGGGTGTTTCCTAACTATAGTACAAAATTTAAGGAGGTGAGTTCTTATGTCTTTTCATGAAAAAGTTCCTATAAACATAGAGGGAGTTCATTTACAAAGTAACCATTCAAGTTATCTGTGAAAAGAGACAGTTTTGAGAAAATCGCAAAAACACGTCAATATTTATTGAAGGGAAACGATTTTTACAAAAATTGATGGCAACCTTTTAGCCCCTTAACCCCCAGGGATACCACCCCAAAATTTTTAAATGAGAAGGAGGTCGAGTAATACAGCATTTTAAAGTTCCTGACGAGTACTTTAACATCCCAGAATATGAAGTCAATATCTTGACCTACTACAAAATGGCGGTGCTTTAAAAATTATCTAAATACCTGATTGGGAGGGCCGTATTTCGAAACTAATAAAGTTAGATGTACCCAATGTGATATTTTTTTAAAGCATCTTTAAAAATCTCTTTATTGGTGATACTAGTGATAATATACAGGGTAGGTTAAAAAGTGTATCATTTTTTAAAGAAGCACCCCGTATATTATATTACCAATTAAAAGATCATTAAAAGAGCTTTAAGAAAATACCCCAATAAGTACATATAACTTTATTAGTTTTGGAAATATGGCCATCCCAATCCGGTATTTGGGTAATTTTTTAAAGTACCGCCATTTTGTAGTCCAATTTTTTGTAAAAAACGACCCCCTCAATAAATATCTTGACGTGTTTCGGTGATTTTCTTAAATCTGTCTTATTTAGCATATAACTAGAGGGATACGTTTTGAAATTAATACCCTGTATATCCGGACTTGCTTCTTTTCTAAGATACAGGCCGTTAAAGTTTTTAAAAGAGTTGATATTTTTATATATCGTAAAAACCCTTTAACCAATTTAGATGAAATTAGATTTACTAGTTTAATGTAATAAGACGCTTGGAAAATTCTACCCAGGTGAAGATAATTGGGTCCAGTGGCGTTACAGTGGTCACCACAACCAATATTACTATGTAAAAAAGTACGCCATCGGCCTCTTAAAAGATTTTATATTTTTTCCGATTAGAAAAATCAACTTTCTGGTTTTCTAAATTTTCTTCGCATCTAGCTTTGTTTTCAAGAAAAAATTATAATTCCACTTTAGTTTTTTTCTTAGAAGTACTCATAGACCAACAAAATAAAAATAAACAATTATTTGCCTTAAAATAAATGAGCAGTCGTGTATTTTTTTATTATTTGATTATATACTTTTTAGTACCACTTAAAATGGTCCGGACATTTGTTTATGGGAACTTTTTATAAAAAAACATAAGAATTCGCCCTCTTAAGTTTCGTACCGTAGTAAGAAAACACCCTGTATATTGTTCCATTATTTTTAATTTCCATAGCATTTATAACAAAGAATACTACTTCTTTTTCTTTTATATGAAAGTAGTTTCTTTTATTAGAACTTATACAGGGTGTCTACATAAGTTGATGGTATATAAAACCTTTTTATAAGTATTTTACTGTAACTATTATTACTATTAATAAATTGCATGATTTTTTCTACGAGGTTTGGCAAAAATGTGATTTTTGCTGAACCATAAAGGACCTGTAATTTTGATAATAATAAACATTATTATAAAGAAAAGGTGTTTAGGATTAAAAATAACGTGTAAATATGTAAACTTGTTAATCTACCGGAAAAATAACTTTTATTTTCTGTTAGAACTGTAAAATTTAGGTTTTTACACGATGGCGGTTTTTCGTTGAAAAAAATATGTTATATTTTGAAGTATCATTTTATTAAGTTTCATACTACCATAACTAAACGGTTTGAGCTTAGTTTTCTCGTAAATTGATTTAGATGACAGGTTTAGTTAATATGTATACAGTGCATTTCTTTAATGCCCCCCTTTATTTTTTGATCGAATTAATTTTAAAAATTAAACTTTAAAATATAAAATTGATGCATAAATACTATATTTTAGAGTGAAATTGACAGATGAACATTTTAAGATGGCGGCTGACGCCATATTGGAAAAAAGTTAAATGGAAAGAGGGATCTTGTGGCACATTATTTTAAATCTCCTAATGAGTACTTTATATTCCCAAAATATAAAGTCAATATCTTTTTCTAATACAAAATGGCAAAACATTAATCTATAGGATTCTCGGTGGATTCCTTATTTCCATTTTCCTGGTGTGTCTAGGATCTATAATTTCGGGCAACAAACATTTAAAATAAAATACTTTCAATTTTTCTTCCATGTTTTTTTCCAAAATCATTATCTCTCCAAATCTAAAATATTCAAACCAGTTTTATTTTAAATCAATTTAAAATCACCGTCGTGTCCTTACCTTTTCGACAAGCATACCCTTGGGTGTCCAGACAATAAAATAACAATAATCTCTCTGTGTAATGTGTAACTGCCCTTGAATTTGATAGTAATAATCATGTTTTAAATTTAATGCCATTTTACCATTTTCATCTAATGTGGCAAATTTGATTATCTTATTTTTAATGGCTTCAGTTGGAGTAAGATTGAAGGCCTTAGATGGACATTTTACTTCGACAAGACCTCGCGACCCTACTAAACCATCTGGACTGGCAGCTAAAGCGCTGCAGTTCTTATCGATAAAAAGGCCACAATTTTGAACTTTAATGTTAAATTCTGCTTCAAATTCTTTAATTGCGAAAGGTTCCTTTTCATGGCCATATCGAGTGTGCTCATTTCCTCGAAAATCAGAATAAAGCAGCTGCTTAACTTTGTTTTTACAATTAGTTTTAGGTAGCATTTACAAATGGATCCAAAGTTAGATGCGGTTAATCGTAACCTTCTTTCTTGGCTCCACAGTGGATTTCCTCCTTGTCCTCTAGTATTTAGCTCAATGTTACTTATTTCCTCCTCACTTTTTTCAAGATCCCTTAAAAATACAGATTTTGGTGGCCCCTCCTCTATGACTGCCCCTGAATGCGACTCGTTGAATTACTGATCGTTCTGTTCTTGGGGGACTTAGTTCCCTCCTTCCGCCACAAAAGATAATTGTATTGTTAAATTAAAATTATACTTACGAACTGTTATCTTCTTGGCTAGTGTTACCAATGAACCGTCTGTTTCTTTTCTTTAGCGATTTTTTTCCCATAATAAACGCTTTTTTCAGTCTTTATTTTTCCCATTATGATGCACCTGAACTACACTAGTAATGTATTTACACAAAACACAGATTTTTACAATGTTTTAAAAACAAAACACCTTAAAAAGTATTGCTTGTTACATGCGGCCAAAGGATGTACAGAGGTCCGTCACGACGAGTTGAGTCGACAAGTATAGGAAACGCCTAGGAATATTTTTCTGAAAATTTATATAGGAGGGTAACTGAAAGAGCTCTCTTCAACAAAAATATTTTCAACTCTCGACAACTTCGGTTATACCGAAGTAGACATCAACTTCGTCATTTTAAATGGAATGTCCTATTTTTTATTAAATTTTGGAATCTACGTTAGAATTTTAATACAACTTTGTAAAAACATCATACACCTAGATCTAGCCATTTTTGCAGCAATTTCAGTTTTTCGAAATATTTGACAGATGCAACCTTCGACAAAAATAACAATTTCTTGAAATTCAAACAAGATAGGCTAACTATTTTCTGACTTTGGTTAGTAATATAAATAAGATCCATATCTTACCACTCACATGAAAATTGTCAAAAAATATACAAGGTGCCCAAAAATTAACACCGTATTCTGATATTTTGCAAACTCAAAAACTTCATTTTTTAAATGTCAACCTTATTTTTTTCTTCACCAATGGATTCTACGCTACAAAGAAGGGCACTTTATAATTACAACCCTATATTTAAAATGAACGGTTTGCGTATAAAGTGGAAAAAACGAAATATTTCTATCTTTATTAGGACACTCAAAAATGTCAGTTGGCTTTGGCATGAATGAATCAACAAAAACAGAAGCTATCGAGTTAATTAGGCACGCTAAAACTAACAAGTTTTTTCCACTTTATACGCAAACCGTTCACTTTAAACATAGGATTGTAATTATAAAGTGCCCTTCTTTTGTAGCGTAGAATCCATTGGTGAAGAAAAAATAAGGTTGACATTTAAAAAATTAAGGTTTTATGTTTTCAAAATATCAGAATACGGTGTTAATTTTTGGGCACCTTGTATATTTTTTCTTGACAATTTTCATGTGAGTGGTAAGATATGGATCTTATTTATCCAAAGTCAGAAAATAGTTAGCCTATCTTGTTTGAATTTTAAGAAATTGTTATTTTTGTCTAAGGTTGCATCTGTCAAATATTTCGAAAAAACTGAAATTGCTGCAAAATGGCTAGACCTAGGTGTATGATGTTTTATACAAAGTTGTATTAAAATTTAACGTAGATTCCAAAAATTCAATAAAAAATAGGACATTCTATTTAAAATAACGAAGTTGATGTCTACTTCCGGTATAACCGGAAGCTGTCGAGAGTTGAAAATATTTTTGTTAAAGAGAGCTCTTTCAGTTACCCTCCTATATAAATTTTCAGAAAAATATTCCTAGGCGTTTCCTATATACTTGTCGACTCAACTCGTCGTGACGGACCCTGTATATCATCCCCATACTAAATTTTCGCTCAACGTGCATTTAAAAAAATCATAATTTCAAAACGAGAAAAGATAAAAAGCTGAAACTTTCAGGAAAAATTGGCCACTTAATGGGATAACTGTCAAAAAATTTTCAAAACAATTGGAGCACGTTAAGTACAGGGTTTGGCAAAAAATGTAACTTTTTAAAAATCGTGGTGAGCGTAATCAATTATCTGTCCAGGGTTTTATTTTATCGAAACGAAATTTTGCAGACAAGTCAGAAATGGTCCCGTTCAGAATCCTGTTGTTTTTGAGTTTAATCGGATAAATAGAAACGGAGTTATTTACGATTTTGTAGTAAAAAAATTGACCGAATTTCAGGCTTAATAACTTGAAAACGGTTACATCATTCGTCATGGGATTACTGGGACATGAAAGGGCTTCTTTTAGAATCAAAACGCCTAAATGGTCTTCTGTTTAAAATGTTTTATTTTCTCTGAGAAATTTTTAAATGAAAAAAAATTGACAAAAATTTTAAAATTTTTGCATGTTTTTATTTTTTTTCTTAAAATTTTGACCTTGAATTAAAAAAACGTAAATGTCATTGGATTTTACACGAAAAGTTCTATAAAGCAAGATATTAAGCATAATCGTATCATCTATACAGCGTGTTTTATAAAGCTTTAAAATTTTCATTTTTTTGTTAAAAAATGGGACATTTTTACATTTTATTTTTTCTGAAAAAGTACTAAAGCTAAAATTTTAAAATAATTTTAGCATAATGTTTACTATTTGCTCTAAAACATATTAAAATTTTAAGTCGCTAGTTTAAATTGTTTTAAAGATATGAATTTTTGAATTTTACTAAAACTGCCGATTTCGACCTAAAATTGTCGCTTTATTATTTAAAATTTTTAAAAACTTTTGCGCCATTCCTTAGATTATTTAATTGCCTGTTGAAAAGCTGTTTATCACTTTTCTCTACGATAACTGGAAATCGGTAAAAAATTGAATAAAAAAATGACCAAATTTTGCCCAAAACCACGAAAAATTTGTTGCTTGATTTCGTCAAGGCGGCTGTTTGATTCGATTTTCTTGGTCACAAGGAAGAAAATACAAAAGACTAAAATGTTGTATTGCCTAATTATATTAAAAAAATATAAAAACGTCAAAAAAGTCAGTTGCGTGCTTTTTTGCTCAATAATATAAATTGCGGTGCCCACCGAGACGCCACTGGACCCATATAACAATTTGGTTAGAAATAAATAAGCGCCTTACTACTTTAAATAAATGTACCAAATTTTATCCAAATCGGCCTAAGCATATTAAAAATATTTGGAAAAACTATTTTTTTCCTTAATTTTTAACTCCCTGTATCTCAGTAAAAAAGCAACTCCGGACATATGTTTATAAGAACTTTTTTCAGAAAATAACATAAGAAATTACACCATGAAGTTTGATCCCAGACTTCTAAAACACCCTGTATACATATGTATATGAAAAAGCAGTTATATCGTTTCTTTTTGGCTTTTGTTTTTTCGTACGGTATATAAAAAAGTATTTTTCTTATCTATCGAATGCAAATATTCCGAAAACCCTAATTCGAGGAAAAACTGTTGCCTAATAAGATTAGCATAATAGAATAAATCCTAAAAGAAAGTAAAAATACAATGACTCAACCAGAATAATATTATAACCAGTAACCACAAAATCAGAATAGTAATTATTTTTACTAATACATATTATATTTAATTTATGAAAAGGTTTTTTCAGTGATTTAATGCTTGGAGGGGTATGTGCCCGAGTAGTTGGAGAAAAACCTTAATTAAATTCGGGATCCAATTATAAATATTTTAACCACGAATTGGCCTAATAAAAGTGTCTTACGAAAACATGTGTAATTAAAAAATTAATAAATCACAAACATAAGTTCACAGTCGGAAAAATCCTAATTTGCAAAAATTATCCAAACTCTATCCCTTTCCGCAGCTAGAAACATACTAGCAGTGGTCACTAAGCGGGCCGAGCGCGACGCTGTGCAGGCTGCACTTGCCGTCTCGCGAAGTTATGCGTAGTGGGGGTTGAAACATTGTTGACACATGTACAAATTTAAGATGAGCCTACTGATTTATTTCCAAATTTTTGCATTTTTATTTTCTGATTATAAAAGTTTCCTAGTGAAAATGGAAATTTCATTCTTTCGCCATTCTTAATAAAATTATTATGTCTAGGCCGCTCTGAGTCACTTTTTCTATTTTTTCCTTTTTGGAAAAAATAAAAACAAAAATCAAAAAATGAAAAAAGTGCTTCCTGAGCGGCCTACACAATAATATTCCAAAACGCTCAGTGAAGACCGAATTTAAAAATCTTTTAAAATAGCCAAGCTACTTAGGAAAAACGTTTTACTGGGGTGACTATTCCTCTTAAGCAATTAATGCGTTAGATATGTGTAATGAGAATTATATCTCCTATTATTTAGATTCATATCGCCTCATATCCAGAACTTCTATTAAAGATATAAATATCAGATGTGATATTTTCTTTACGATCCTTAAAATATCTTTTCAATTGAGATACAATATACAGAGGGTTTCATTTAAAAATGCTATTTTATTAGCAAGCTCTTGAGATGGTAATCTTTTCAAAATTAGTAAAAATTGGATAACCCAAATGTGAAATTTTTTTGCGGTTTTTAAGGGCACTTTTTTAATGATAATAAAATAAACAGGAGTCTTATTTAAAATAAGAATATTATAACTTTGTGTTATAACTTAAGTGAAGCTGTACCCCACTGGGTACGAGCCAACCGTTGCAAAGTTTGCCGCTCTGCCGCTAGCCGCTTGTATCATCGTAAAAACTCAAATTTAGCACAAAACTTACTGAGACTATTAGGCATAACATTAGTATAATAAACTTTCTTATTTTTTACAGCGTGTTATTTTTTTTTCGGGTTTTGACCCCTTTAATCCCTCCAGAAAATTCTTTTGACGTGACTGTTTTTTTTAAATTCAAATATTTACATCCCACGTCCATTGCCTATTTTTAGTATTTTGCACAAGTTAAGTGATTTTTGGAAAAATGTTTTTAAATGGTTCCAAACTTTAGGACTTATTTTTAAAAGTATTTTTAAATCAGGACCTTAAAAAATTAAAATATTTGTTTTTATTTGGGCATAGCTTTAAATTCTTAATAACATTCCTATTTAACATTTAGTTCATTTTTTTAAATAATGGTTTACACCTAGATAGTTTTTTAAATTTTTGACATTCCCTGCTTATCTTTGGACTTTAAACAGAACCGGCAATTGCAAATATAGTTTAGAACAAAGCTTTAATTTTAATATAAAATTTAGTTTAACCTATAACTTTAGAAAATTATGACAATCTTTTGACATTTGTGTCATGAGTGACATACATAAGTATACTCTCTCCAAGTTACTTATCGTCAGGGATAGTGCAAAACCGCGAAACTACCATAGTTTAATACTGCGTATAGGGCAAATTGGTTTATTTTTACTAATTAATTAGAGAGGAAATAAATGCTAATTATTAATTTTTACCATAGATTATCCGTTCTAGCTTTCAATTAGGATCTTAGGTACAATGCCAGCGAAATTGAAAATCAGCGATATTTGTCAAATACGCGGAATTACCCATTGCTAGTTATTATACACGGATTTGCACTATCCCCGACAATATGCAAAATTTTAAACTGTGATCACGGACGTATATATAGCTTTTTATGAGGGGTGTCTGATTAAACAAAAATAAGGTCACCACTTTCGAAAAACATGCAACTGATTTTCCTGATCTAACATGCTTTCCTTCTTTCAGTGTATGCTAAAAAGGGGGTGCCCACAAAACCGTACGCATTAAAAACATAAGAAACTAAAGATTTTTCCAAACAAATTTTCCTTTTTTCTCATGCTAATGGGGGGTCCAACCCCTTATATACGCCTATGACAGTGATCAACGCGTAATATCGCGTTTTCTGTACAGGTATTTGTTAAAAGGCAACATAATTGTAAACCTAATGCAATGCCTTTTAACCAATAGCCATACAGAAAACGCGATATCAGACGATATCACCCGTTGATCGCGGTTTTAAATTTTGCATATTTTAACTTGGACTTAGTTTACTGCATTTATTATTTTTCATACAAAAAAGTTTATTTAGTTTATATTGATCAAACAAAAATAATTATGTGTTATTTAAAGTCAGCATTTAACAATAATGCCGCGGTCACTGCATATTGAAAGAATTTATGGTTTTTCTAAAATATTGAATAAATGAATCCGCCTAACCAATATGGAACAACATCTTTTACAAGCATCAATTTACGTTAAATTTATTACGTTACGTAAATGTATTTTATTACTTATTACATTAGTCATTATGTAAAGTTATTGAACTTATTAAGTTAAAATACTTTTTTTTTAAATTCTGATAAAAGCTGGCCAAGTCAAATGTAACTTACTTTAAGATCTCACATTTTTAAATAACAGCTATTGGTATAGGCATCCAATAAGGAAATTGAGTTTTGTACTTGTTTAATATAAAGATAGTTTCAAATGTCTATGTAGGTACTTGTAACGGTTTAAGCACTACAATTAAAAAACTTTTTTTTGTATAGGGACCCTCCATATTTTAAACTTTTTTATTATTAGATTTTTTCCTACACTTACACACAATTATTGAGCTCGATTCCAAATTTCATCTTTTAAGGTCATCTGTAAGTGGATTAGATTTTTGATCTATATGTCAGTCAGTCAGTGGAGAATTGACGACTTATGGACGTTCCTTATGGACATAATATTAACACACGTTAAATAGGATTTGAGTTATGGGTCAAAAGTGGCACCAAATGGCTCGTGCAATATTTCACTCTGTGCGCTTGTACTTGTCTTGACTAATTTATGTTTAAAAATAAAGATGCTTTTTGTACTTAATTTGTAAATTTGCATTTACCTTCAAAACCGTAAGATTTATTACTTTGATTAGTGTTATTAGGCATATCCAGAGATTTTTACCAAGAATAACATTTTTGGAGAAATATTATTTTTATATGATTTAACAATTATGTTACTGCATATTAAGATAATTTATGGTTTACTAAAATATATATTTTTTGTTTTAGGCGATAGCAACTGGTATGTGGACCATTTTAGAAACAATACTTATAGGAATATTTATTTTGTACAATACAGTAAGTCCTGCTTTTTAAAATAATTAAATATGATAACTTTAGGAAACTATATAAATTTAAAAAATAATTAAGCTACAAATTCATATTTTAATAAAGTAAATCTTATTTCCCATAACATTATTAATTGGGAATATATGAATAGGGTCAAACTGGGGACCATTTGGCCCACCGGGTAAAAGTTCAAAATGGCCCCCGGTAGATATACAATCACTGAAAAATGTTCGCAACATATGGGAATTTTTTCTATTAAGAAAAATTCCTTTTTTTGGCGATCGCCTCTGCATGTCCGATAACCTAAAAATGCATATTGACATATGTCATGTAAAGTATGGCGGAAAATTTGGAAAAAAGCAAACAATAAAAAAGTAAAATATTTTCTCCTATGCTAATAATAACTTAAAAAGAATCTTGACAGCTTAAAGGGGTTTACAGATTCAATTTTAATATTGATTAAGAAAAAAATGTAAGGAAAATTGTTTCTTTTCTACGTATACCATAAATAGTTTTATAGCTTAGGTTTCTTTCTTTTTAATTAAAACTGGTATATAACTAAGCTAAATGAACATGTTATATCTAGAATATACCTTTGGCCATATTATGCATCTAAATAATACGCAGAAATAGTAAATTACATACCAAGGAGGAGAGTGTTTTATTACTGTCAAGAGAAAAGGATGCTTTTCAAAGTCACAGGTCGCTGAGGAGAACCATTTCTTGAGACAATAATAAACTTTTTAACGAAGTTTGTTTAAGTACTATTTTATTTGCAACCATTTTCTTAAATTTCTTCCTAATTAATTTTTTAATTAAAAATGTGTCAACCCAACAAAATTATTTTAGTTTTGTCAAATAATGACGCCACCAGACATTTATTGCGCGTAAAGGTGTCATAAAGATGTCTAAAAAAGTTAACTTGCCTCCCGTGGGCCAAAGGTCAAAAACCAGAAAAGTGACACTTTCAAACTTCTAAAAAGTCATAAATTTTATTATTATTACATACATGGTTGTAAATAAACAATATTTTCCAGAAGAAACGCCATTGTCTCTTTTAGTCAAGTAATTTTAAGATCTAAATTTTAAAAAGCGTTTATATTTTAGTAACTTAATATTTTAAACCAAACCCTTTTATCGGCAAAATTTTTCCGTCGAGAACTTTTCATCTTATGTTAAATGACATTAAATAACCCTTCTTTTGCTTTCTCTACAACCGTTAAAAACGCCGTTTTTTGATCGGTAAATTAAGAATAATGTACTTTTATTTAAGTCCAGGGTGAACTATTTTATGGGCTATCTTAGTTATATTATATAAACATCTTGCCTTCTCCAATTTATTAAAATTTTCATATATGTTATTTACAGGTTGTCATTAAAATTTTTAAGCCATCTATTCTTCAGTGTTTACTGGAACCTTGGACCCGAGAAATTGGTTTTATTATTTGTTACGGAGCCATAATATTAAAACTTTATCGACATTTAATTGAGTTCCGGACAAGAAAAGCACATAGATGGGTAAGTTTTTTTTTATTTATAAGATTTTTATTATTTTTTATAAAAAGCATTTAAATGTCTATATATTAAAAATACGTTTCCAATATTTACAGTTTTACATATTAAAATTAACTTTAAACATTAAGAGGTTTTTTCGTCTTATACAAACAAAGTTAACATTGTTATTTTTTTTTCAAAATACAGGGTCTTACAGAAAGTGGTTAAAACAATTTTGGGACAAATTTTACTATTAAGACACCCACGGTACGTTAGTATTTAGTATTTCAGCCTTCGTGGATTGTCCAAAGATAAAAAAAAATAAAAAATAAAATATATAAAAAAAAGTTCATATCACCATGGGTCCGCAAATTCCTTGTTCTTAAAATAAAAGGATGTTAAACTTAAAAGAAAAAAATTCTAATACCCTAAATATCCTTTATGCAGTTTTGTTTTAATTTGGCAATGTTGTTTATGTCATTTAGGGGTGATTTATAAAAAATTAATTGCATTCCATAACTCCAGTGACATCCACAGCACAACTAAAGAATATTTCTAACAAAAAGACACGCCACTGACTGTGTAAATGTATGTCCCTTAATTTTTCTGTACCCTGTTTAGTTTAGGAGAAAACAATAATAATCACTTATTGCATATTTTTAGACCATAAAACCTTTTTCTTTTAAAAATTAGGTTTTGTACTTTTTTCTTTTTGACACTTTTGTAACAACATCAATAAATAATTATTTAAATGAGGTTTACATCCAATCCAACAAGTTTTACTAAAATGAGTGTTTTCGATTTTTTGACAATTTTAACACCCTGTATCATGAGAGCAAAAACTTTTCGGATTCGTGTTTATATGAAATTTTGTTCATAATTTTTAACGTAGAATTTGCCTTAAATTGTTTGAATAACATTCTTTAATCCCATGTACAGTGTGTCCCAGGACAGGTGTTACAAGAGGACAAACGACCAAAAATTTTTGAATTTTAAAGCGAAATTTGGGAAAAACTGGTCGCATGGTCCAAAAATAATAAATACAAAATAACAAATAACAACTAGAGCTACAACTAAAAATAAGGAAAATGCCCAGGAACTAGCTACTATTATTTTAAAAAATATGACAAAATTGTGTAAGTAAATTTTGTAGAGAATTGAATTTCATGTCAAAATTTAAAGTTAAATCCTGAGAGGAAAATTAATATAATTGTCCGTTTTTTACATTACGCATTACAACTTAAAAAATGGGTAATATATATATATATATATATAAATTTAATAAGTTTAAATATTTTTTTCAAATTCTATGCCTTTAATTCTTAAACTTAAAATTTCAAACATTAAATTAAATTCTCTACAACATTTACTTATAAAATTTTGCCGTATTTTTAAAAATAAAGGTACTTTACTCTTGGTTAGTTTTCATATTTTTTGGTATAACTTGCCAGGTATATTACCAATCGAAGTAAAATATTGTATTTATTAGTTTTGGACCATGCGACTAGTTTTCCCAAAAAAAAAACTTTAAAAATTCCAAAATTTTTGGTCCATTTGTCCTCTTGTAAGACCTATCCTGGGACACACTGTATATTTTCATAGCTAATCTAAATCCTATTCCAACGGCTCGACAAGCAAGATAATAGTTAAAGCGCTAATGTACCTGCAGAAAAAAGTTAGGTAAGAGTGGCAATTGTATTGCTTTAAACAATGTTTAAATAGTGGTAATACACAAGTATGTAAATGTAAAAAAGCACCCTAATGTAACTAACAGCGCTTACAACAATAAAATATGTCCTTAAAACAGGTCCGAAAATCTTTCATCGAACTTTTAAAGGACCACCCAACAAATAAATAGGAGTTGTGTATTTTGGAATAAATTTTTTGTTTTTCATAATATTTACCTTTTTGCATTTTTACTAATAATAATGCCTCGCCTTTATTAAACTAGTAATTTTTTATCGATTAAGATCATAAGTTTTTTTACCTTTTTTTTTTTTGCAGATTTATATTCATATTAAATTTTTCATTATTTTTAAATTATGATTATTATAAAATATCTAATTCACTAGAGCATGATTCACATTTGTTTAAATCTTTTTGGTAGTCAACATGTGTTCATGCACACCAAAAATTATTTTAAAGGTTTAAAATAATTAAACAGTATTTTACCAGTTTGTAGTTAAACAAATCAAATAATATAAAATCTTTAAAATAAAAGTCTCGAAATATTAATTTATTATACCATTAACATTTCTTAAGCGAAAGCTTTGTCTTATACAAATAATTAACTTTATAGTTGGTATTGAACCAGGTTGTCTGTCATACAATCCATTTTGTTAAAAATATATTTAAAATTTTTATTTATATTACATTTACAGTTTTACAATAAAAAAAGAAACCTATTAACAGCGACACAACTCAAAGAGTGGATGGGTCAAAAATGATTTTTATGATTATAATAATACAAAAAATATACTGCTATTTAAAAGTTTTATCCTAAAAGTCAAGTTTTATCAAAAGAGAACCAATACATAAGTCAAGTCAAGTTTAAGCAAAGGAACTGGCTACAGCGCCAAGTGTAATATTACACGAACCACTTGGTGCCACTTTTTACCCCTTCCATAACTCAAAACCTATTTAACGTAAGCACATAAAACTACGTATATTTATTTATATCCGTAAAGACAACTAGAAGCACAAATTTCATGAACCTATTTCAAACGGTTATAAAGATATGAAGATTCATAGATCATAAATTTAACCCACTTCCAGATGACCTAGAAAGATGAAATTTGAAATCCAGCTTCGTGATAATGTTTAAGCGTAGGAAAAAATCTAAAAATAAAGGAGTGTGGGTACCCATTCAAAAAGAAAAATGTATCGTTTGAACCTATACAAGTGGATATTTGAATTTAGAACTATTCCATTAAACTTATTATAATGTTTGTGATATAAAAAAATTATATTTATAAAATTAAGTCAAGAAATAAGTGGTGTCCCCATACAAAAAACAACCGTCAACAAGATCGATATATCGTTCGAAGTTGGCTAAGTTAAGCATAAACAGGAAGAGCATGTAAAAGGTAGCAGATAATGAATGTACAATGCACACTGTTATTTCTAACGTTTAAAAAATGTGGACAATAGCATAGATTACTTTGGAGCGCAAACGCAACAAAATCCAAATATGTATTAAACAACTTTATAAAATGACTGCAATAAAAACTGGCCAAGTCAAATCTAACCTATTTTAAGATCCCATTTATATTTGGATTTTGTTCAGAATTTGGCTCTCATTTAGATATATCCATTCTTTTTGCGGCAGAAGTCCACATGCAAGCATATTTTTAGTATTGAACTTGGCTTACGTTTTTCACAATTATGTTTTTGATGGAATAGTAATTTTAAAATGGCAGTAAAAAGTTCTCAACACTCCAGAGGTTTCATAAAACAATACGAATACAAATATAACATAAATGTAGCTCTTTCCCCTTTGACTAATAAAAGTCGAAAATGGCGCAATATCTTTTCATTCCCTTGTGTTGCATTTAGCATAAACTTTACGAGAAAATATTTACTTTGAAAAATAACTTATATTTCTGTTTTTAGAAGTATGAAAAGAAATTGCTTTAAAATACATATTTTTAAAGAAAATTTTAATAGATTCGATTATTTATCTTATTCTGGTTGGTAATATTTTGAAGAATTAACGTATTAAAAATCAAAATAAATTCTTTTTTTCCTCGCGAAAAAAAAACATTATATTTTATCTCTATTAAGAGGTACAAAAATCTGATTTTTCAGAAAAAAACACTTACCTTTTTCCCGTGGAAAAAAGTGTGTATTTTTTCTTGGGCATACATACACCCAAGGAAGGTGGATATTTAATTTCAAAATATTTGAATATACAGAACTTACAATTTCCTTTATCTTAAAAGTCCAATCAGACATTTTTTAACTTTATAATACCCCAAATAATTCTTACTAAACGATAACTTTTAGTATCAAATTTTTAAATTTAAATACTTCAAATCACAAAATTAAATTGACAGATATTTAAAAGGTTCTCTTTTAAAGGTTTTTCATAGTAATGTAGGGTCCAATTTTCATTTTAAAAACACCAGCGGACCAGTTTAAGACTTGGAAATTCAAAATTTTCGTACTGTTTTTATAAACAATGGATATACAAGGAATGTTATTTCCACAAACAAATAAACTAGTGAAAAAACCGTCAATGGTGCTTTATTTATTTATGATTTAGTTGAAGTGCAAACTGTGAACACTTAAAAACGTGGCTAAAATGTCAGGGGCGTCCGCAAAATGGGAAAAAAGTAAGCTGATTGAGGGTTAGGCTTTACCATGTATTTGTTTACTAGTTACAAACTTATAAATGAAAATAATATTTACAATTTTATTCTGAACTAACCAGATTAGTATTCTTTGCTCTGACTGCTGAGCTGCCTTAATTTAAGGTAAGGCATTTAAATTAATATAAAAAAGTCATAAAATTAATATAAAAAAAAACATGTTTAAAAATGGATTTTTGATGATAAATAAAATATTGTATCGAATTTAGTCTTATATTAGGAATTTTCTGCAAAACAACGGGAAAATATAGTAATAGTAAGGTTAGTTGAAGTTTTAAAACGTATATATCTTGAAGACGAAATATTTCCGAGGAGATTCATTTCAAATTGGGAATAGCGTATCAAAAAACCCCGTATACCAAATTTTTATAAAATCAGCGACCCGTCCGGTTTGAAAATAATTACCAAATTTGCTATACCTCGGTCATATTATTGATGGATTAGCAAGTACCTAATAAACTACTATACAAAAAAACATTGCTATTTTCTTAGCCTATAAAAAATACAACTAGTAGACATTTAATTTGTTTTTACCTGTAAATAAATATAAAATTAGGAAAGCCCAGATTAATAATTAGGATGATGCCTTGTACCCGGTTAAGTACCTTCATTAAATATGATCCCCGAATATAAGGCCGCCGCGCCGTCAAGAATAAAGTATCAGATTAGAAAAAAATATATCAGAAATGTTCGAGCGCATCAGATTAAGATAGGGTAAGTTAATTACATGCTAAAAAGTGTATTTTCCACTTATCTGAAAACCAAAAAAGTGATGTAAAGAATGCGGAGGGCTAAAAAGTTTTAAAAAAAACGTCATCTTGATATTCTCAAGCGTGTTTTATTTTCGCATTTAAGAAAAAAGAAAAATATATAATATGATATTTCCACAAATCGAAATAACAGTTTTTTTAATCTATAGCCGCTTCCCTCACCGATCAAAACGTAAACATTATGTAACTATTTTTCTTCTAATCATCTAAGCTTTGCGACCTAATATGTCCCTGTGATGCTCGAGTAAATCTCCATTTAGCATCGTAGGCTCCCCTACTATAATATTACCTATTTTTATTTTTAAATAATTGTAATAATTTACTTTGTTATATATTTTTAGGTGGTTAAAGATACAGACTTGCTCAAATATTTGCTAATAATGATCCTCTCAGGATTAGCTTATATGGCAGCCTACACTGCTATTACCCTCAATTTTATGCAGGAAAATTACTCCCTGCTTTACATCGGCTGGACAATTGACGGCGAGCAATTTGAGGTAAAAAAATAATAACATTTGTTCCCAATCCTTACATAAATTTTGTGCAATTTAGAAAATACAAAGTAAAGAGGGATAAATTCTTAGTTACATTGTTATTCATAAAAAGTCTTTTTTAGGTAATGCCACTAATGATATCAGTGAAAAATGTGATATAATAAATAGGATGAATTAAATAAGACAGTTATACCTTCTTAAACATTTTTCGAAAGTTGTTATTATTAATGCCAAATTTTGCATACAGGGTGTTTCCAAACAAATTCGAACTATGTTAGGGGGGATTTCTTGTTTAAACCAAAGAGTTGTTTTCTTTATAATCATGGGGTCAAAAGTCAACCATTAGAAGATATCGCAAAAAAATTAAATAAAAAATGCCTGTATTTTTTTTTTCATAAACAAAATTGGTATTGCATTTAAACTACTAATGCCCAGTTTTACAATTGTGAGTTTAGTTTTACTTTTGGCATTTACTTGACAGCAATATATTTTAAAAGGGCAGGTTCATGTACCAGTTGAGTTCAACTGAACCTAAACTGAACTCGCAATTGTAAAACTGGGCATAATGAATAATGTCAAATATAGACACATTACAAATGCCTTAATAGGTGTCAGAAGATAAATCGATTTTTTATAAAATAAATGTTCCATTTCCGGTATGTTATGATTTACATTTTATTATTTTATTTAAAACTGGTAAGTTTAAGGAAAAAAACACAAGTATAAATAATTAATAGTTTAAAAAAACTAAAAAACACGCTTTTATATGCAACCGAACTAAAAATTAGAAAATAATTTTTCATTAAAAAAAATATTGTCATTTCATAGTAAAAAGCGTGGGGTGCATTTTACTATTTTTTCATAACTTTTCCATCATAGATATTTGCAAATATAATAATTATAACATTTAATATATTTATCACCCCACGCTTTTTACTATGAAATGACAATATTTTTTTAATGAAAAATTATTTTCTAATTTTTAGTTCGGTTGCATATAAAAGCGTGTTTTTAGTTTTTTTAAACTATTAATTATTTTTCATTTTTTAGTTTCTGCTTCTCTTGACAAAATGGCGAAAAAATTTTTTAATGAACAAGAGTGGCAAATTTTAAAATTTTTCCAACAGATTGCAACTCACTAAAAAATTTCTTCTTCATTAAGTAGCAAAGTTTGAAATTTTGCCAACAGATGGCAATCCAGGCAATGTTTGGACCGTTGCCAATATATTGCAACCCACTAAAAATTTCTTCTTCATTTAATAGCAAAGTTTGAAATGTTGCCAACAGATGGCAACCTAGGTGTTGTTTTTATAATACAATGGAGTTTTTTTCCTGGCGATCCAAAAAAGATAACGGGATACTGTTTGCAGATTATTGCATTGTCATGTTTCCTTAATACGTGTGCAAAGTTTCAAAGAAATCGAATAGCTGAAAGTTGGTTAAAATTAGGCTCAAAGATTCCGTTACATAGCCAGATAGTTACAACCCAAGTTAATAAAAGCGTGTTAAAAGATTTCTAAATAAACCAGACTATCCAAGTTTATATTTTTCAAGGGCATTCCATAAATCTCTCTGTAAAGTTTGCTAGCATCAAAAAGTGATAGCTCAGATTTTCACCAGTTTCATTAATTCTAAAAAAGTTCAAAGATGAAAAAATTAAAACGTTATTTTTCTCTGTTTTTGTATCGCGATATTTCCCTTATGGTTGATTATGTTTATAAAGTAAACTACCCTTTATTTTAAACGAGAAATCATCTTTAAAAATGTTTCGAATTTGTTTAAAAACATGTGAGGTGTTATACAGAGTGCCCTCGGAAGTTCTTACCAAATGGGAATAATTATTAACTTTACAAAAAAAAGTGATTCTTTCTAAAAACTCCTTGTTGATAAGAAAATACATTTCCACAAAAATAATTGTATGTTGGATGTACAGAGTGGCTTAAAAATACTTGTTTCCAAATTAATATACAGGTTATTTCCAATCTACGATACAAAACTTTAAAGAGATATTTCTTATGTCATTTTATAAAGAAAATTTCCTATAAACATATGTCAGAGGCTATTTCATTTTTGAGATGCAGGACTTTAAAGTGTTTAAAAAGGTCGGTATAATTTAAATATCTTAAATACTCATAAACCGATTTAATTAAAATTTGGTACGTGTGTTTATTGTAATAGTGCGCTTGTAAAGCCCTAACTAGATTAATTTTATTGGGTCCAATGGCTTTTCAGTGGGCACCACAGTTAATATTATTTAGAGAAAAATGTACCCCACTGGCTTTTTATGTAGTTTTAATATTATTTTCCCATGAAGCAATAAAAATACAACTTTTTAGTTTTGTACATTTTTTTCGGATCTGGCTTTGTATTTTAAATATTTATAAAATACCGACTTTTTTAAAATTAATTTAACGTCCTATATCTCAGAAACGAAACAACTTTGGTCGTATGTTTATAGGAACTTTTCTTCATAAAATAAGATAAAAAATCATCCTTGAAAGTTTCGTACCGTAGTTGGAAAATACAGTAATTTGAAAACAAGTCTTTTAGGCTACCCTGTACATCTAACATATAATTATTTTTGTGGAAATGTATTTTTACATTAGACAGAACTTTTTATAGACACTTTTTTTCGTTCATAATTAAAAAGTTTTCCATTTGGTAAGAGCTTCCGAAGACACGCTATATACAGGGTGCGCCAACTCTATTTATACACGAAACTTCGGCCCTGTACAAGATACAAAAGTAAATTTAAAATAAAACAATATTATTTAAATACACTCTTTTTATTGAAAGTACTAGTTTTAATACAAGGAATTTTAATTGGCCGACTAATCGGATCAAAGATCTAATGTTTGCGGCCAGCCTTAGTCGTTTATGAGTATATTGGCATACTGCTGATAAAATAAAGATAAAAACCAGCAATAATTGACGTATAGTGTGTTATACATTTTTGATGTACAATGTAATACAGAGTCAAAATTTGTTAATACATATTGGGTGTTTTAGAACACCTTGTATATTAACTAGTACTGTCAGTAAAAAAGTGTATCCAAATAAGAAAAAAATATTTTAAGTTTATTTTTGTTTCTTGCACAAGGGCGAAGCTATCTCGTGTATAAATAGAGTTAGAACACCATGTATACCAAAATACTGTATTCTTAATTTTATAAATAAATAATTAGTATTAAGAATATCTATAACATATTATAAGCAAGTATTTCTGATTCAGGTTTGCATATAAAATGCTCCAACTCTATTAGGATCTAAATTTTATTTACAGTATTGGTAGATACAAAAGGTATTTAAAAAAATACTGTCAAGTAAGCTATTGCTTTTAAATAGAACACCTTAAGCAGTGTGTCCCAGGATAAGGTGTTAAAAGAAAACAAATGGACCAAAAATTTTGGAATCTTAAAATGTCCTTTTGAAAAAATTGGTTCCATGGTTCAATACTAATAAATACAAAAATTTTCTTCAATTAGTCATATACAGGGCTAGTTATAACTAAAAATATTAAGGAAACCAAAATTAAAGTACGTTTATTTTTGAAAAGGGGATAAAATTATAAAATAAAATAAGTAAATGTTGCAGATAATTAAATATTATGTTCAAATTTAAAGCTAAAAATTAAAGTAAAAAAATATTTTTCTCAATTTTGTACATAACACATAACCACTTTTTAAAATACTTGGCTTAAAGCAGCAAATTTTAAACAAATATTTAATATTAATATTTTTTGTTTTTCTCCCTTTTGCTAATTATTTAAGTTCTAATGCGTAATGTAAAAATAGACGATGACATTTTTTTTTATTTTTATGCTCTAACTTTCAATTTTCTTATAAAATTAACTTCTCTACAACATTTATTTATACCATTTTCTTCCATTTTTAAAAATAAAATTATTTTACTCCTGCGCATTTTTCATGTTTTTAGTTATAACTTGCCTGTATAATACCAATAGAAGCAAAATTTTATATTTATTAGTTTTGGACCACGCAAACAATTTTTCCCAAATTTGGTTTTAAAATTCAAACATTTTTGGTCCATTTGTCCTCTTGTAACACCTATCCTGGGACACACGTATACAGGGTGGGCCAAATTATACTTGCACACTTTTTAACTAATAGTAACTTGCTGTTGCGCGTATCTTTTTTTAAAGGCTAATAGGTGGATATGTTTTCTTCAGGTTTGCCAATTTTGGTCAAATAGATTTAGACAGGACTGAATTTACATTACGTTACATCTGATTTAGCTACAATTAAGCTAATACGTTTTTCTTATAGACAAACTATGAGAAACGATTCAGTTAAAGTAAATTTGTCAACAATTTGAGAATTTGGGAATTTTAGTTGTTTTTGATAAATAATTCTTCCCATAAAACATGCATTTCTCTCAATTTTTTAGTCTCCTTTAAAAATTAAAAATGTCAGGTTACCATGGTTACTAAGTTAGATGTTGACCAAACTTAACAGTAAATTAATTTAAAATAAACGTATCAGCCTAATTGTAGATAAAATTAATTTTTTTGCAACGAAGTTTAATGCGTCATTTTGGAAAAAGTCCTGTAAGTCCAGTCCTGTACCTATAATTCTATTTAACCAAAATTGGCAAACCTCGAGAAAACATATCTACCTATTAGCCCCTCAAAAACAAAAAGGATGAGTTCATGAGATAAAAAGTTACTAATAGTTAAAAGTGTGCAGGTTTAATTTGACCCACACTGTATTTTCACCAAATTAGGATCCAAAGTATGACACGTTAATCACAAAAACAGAGCATTTCAGCCCTCATTCCCTTATAAAAACTTTTTATTTGCCGTAAGTTGAATTTTATTTACAGTATTATAAAACAAATACTCAAATATTTGCCCATGTCTCAAATGGTAACCCTTTAATTTGAAAAACGTGTTTCGACTGACATATCTACAAATAAATATTAATGATTGTCGCTTATATGCTAAATAAACCAATAAACATTAAAGAAGATAGTCAGATGTGGCAGCTTGGGATATTTTTAGCTCGACACATTTCACTTTTAAATCAAATTTAATTTTAATTTTTAATTTTATTTTAGATAAATATCAAAAATATTTATAATGACGTTAAAAAGTATTACTATAAAATCTAATTTGCTTAAAATGCAATAATACTTGTGGCGTTATTTATTATATGTAAAAGTATAGTTTTTCATATATTTTAAAATTATTTGGTTGAACTATTTGTTCTTTATTCATTATGATAATATTTGGTATAAGTAATAGTACAATCTTTCCTCAGTTGTAATTTTATTTTTACGACATAAGAATAACGATTAGGGCTTATAGTAAACCATATTATTTGTCTCTAGAACTATACTTTTTTGTTTATTTTTAAATAATTAGTTATGTCTTTAATTAAAAATATTTTAACAAATATTTGTAATTTTTAGACAATATTTGTCCTTGGCAATAATTTTCCAAATTTATGCGTACAGGTTAAAAATCACCCTGTATATACCACTTTCTTTTTCTAAAAACTTCTTCAAAAGCAACTTTTTAAATTTTTTTACCGATTTTTTTCGAACTTTCTTCTACCGGCTTTTAACAATAAGTATTCTTAAAAGTTAGAAATAATTAATGGATACATTTTTTTATTTTTTCTGATTAAACTTATATTTTAAATATTGCTCTTAAATTTGGAATTTGTTTTTTTTTGTCAACAAACTTAACACAATATTAAAGTTTTAACAAAGTATTATATGGCTTTTATCCATAATAAAGATATTAAATAAATATTTTATGAAAATAAAGTTTTTATACAGGGTGTTTCCTAATAAGGTAAGAAAATTTAAGGGCGTAATACTAAGCCAGTTTTATAAAAAGAAGTTCATATAAACATAGGTCCGGAAATGCTTCGTCTATAAGATACAAATTTAAAAAAAAAATCGGGTTTTTCATAATTTCTTAAATATGCCTTGTACAATTTTAATGAAATTTATATATGGCATTTGTTAAAAAAAAAAGTTAATTTAGCCCTAAATTAATTTCAATTAGTGAGACCAGTGGCGGAGGGGGAGCATCTCAGCTAATATTATTGACAAAAAATGTACGCCACTGACTCTTTTGGAACTTTTATATTTTTATCGGATGAAACACCTAAAAGTTCAACTTTTTGTTTTCTAATATTTTTTTGTAGCTTGCTTAGTTTTTCAGAAAAAAATAAAATCCTCTAAACTGCATATTCTTGGACCATACAATAAACAATAAACTTTTTCCTTTTAAAAATTAAGTGTTATTGCTTTCTATTAGCCAATATGTAACAACAACAACAAATATCTAATTAAATATTGTTTATATCTAGCCTAACAAACTTTACTAAAAATAGTGTTTTAAATTTTTTTAGGTTTTTAAAAAGTTTAACACCCTGTATCTTGAGAACAAATAATTAAAACATCCATGTTTATATAAAGTTTGTTTCATAAAAAAGGCTCAGGAATACGCCCTTAATATTGCTTACCGCATTTAGAAAACACCCTGTATATTATGAAAAGCCCTGTATATTATGAAAAGCTATTTCCCTCTTGCAATATTACAAATAAAAAAATTAAAATAGTACTTTTAAAACAATAAATTAGCACTAAATTCTTTAGTTATGAAATAATTATTTTCATTTGGGTTATATAAAATTAATTAAAAATTAAACTCACTTAAAGATGATTGCAACCACTAAACATTTTACTAAAACACAGGTTTAAAGACTTCCGGCTTAAAAAAAATAATGATTGTCTAATCGTAAAATTAGTTCTTGACGAGACGTAAACTGATCCGTTAATTGCGCCCCAATAATTATAAAAATTGTTATAAGTTTATGGTGATTAGGCATTATATGTCAAAAGTTTATCACAATTGCTATTTTTGTCAGTTTTAATTTTTATTATGTTTTAATAAGTTTGACAAATTAATTTTTACCAGTTACCGGGTGTCTGAATTTCTGTGTTCTTAATGTTAATGTTAAAGCTGATAGAGAAAGTCAAAATATCATTAGTATAATTTTATGTTTGAATTCGGCTTAATGTTGCTGTAAGCAAGTAATAATAATAATAATAAACGTTTTTTATTCAAAAAAGAAACAATTTCATTTTACAATAAAAGAAATTTGTTGTTGAAGGCTACATCAGCTTGCCCCATATAGAAGCAGCTGCTAGAGCCCAGTAATAGTCAAATATTTTAAGGACTTTATTATGAGCAGCCTATACCTTTTTTAATAAAAGTTTTTTGTTTTTATAGATATAATTTATCTAAACTTTTACCACAAAGATATTTTTTTATTACCATTTATACAAGAATTATATATTATAAAAATCTTATTTTCTTTTAAAAAATTACCAAGCACGTTTAGCACAAGGTAAAATATCTTTTGTATCAAAAAAAAAAATAAAATCAGAATACGCTATGTGTAGAATAAACCCGGTAATATTTATTTGTCGTTAAAATTAAGTTACTTTCTATTACGAAAAATGTATCATACACCTCAAGGTTGTGAAGGGTGAACTCGTACATTAAATTATTAGAGCACAAAGTTTTAAATTAAAACAATAATAAATATCATTTTAGAAGTTTGATATTTATACTTATAACCAAAATTATATCTTTTTTAAAAGTGAGAAATATGTACTTTACCTACTAGATATTTTACGACCCTATAAAATAGATTTTCTTTTCCTTAAATCATAAATTTATTTTTACTGTAATAGCATAAATCTGCAAATATCTTCTCCTTTAAGTCACAAAAACCCTATAAGTTGAAAAACATGTCTTAAATTTATGCAAATAAATATTGATGGCACTTGTTTTTATGCTATATACCCCAATGTCAACATAACACGATATCAACAAGCAACACGACCTCTTTTTTTTGGTTTTTAAAGGTTCAAACTTTTATTTTTTTTTATTCTTTTACGCTTTTATATAATATATTAAAGCATAGCTGAAGTAAAATAGGCTTTTAAATTAATTCTTTGCATGAAATAATATAGATACACAATGGAAATTTTACGATTTGAAACTGATATGACGTAATACAATAAATATGACTTTACCCAGTATATTTGATATGAAATATTTATGTTACGAATTTTGTCTATAACTAAAAAAACTAATAACACCATGGCTGAAAGAACAAACCTAATAAATTTAAATTTAATTTATTTCATTGTCAACAATATGTTTTCAGTAAAACACTAAAAAAGTTTAAAACCATTTAAACTTTTTAGGCAAGCAGACAGATACTGATAAGAAAAAGTAGTATTTGCTTTTTTTTTATTTTGCTTATAAAAAACAATAACTAAAAAAGGGCAAGTTGGTAAAAAGTTTTTTCCTAGGGAGAAAATAAAAGAAGTTTATATCTAGAGTCAAATGACACAGACTGCTCAAAAAAAAAAGTTAATTCACAAGAGTTAGACATATGTTTTCCCATGTATTTTTTGAAGCTGAATCCATTCCCGAGCTCAGAAATGGCCCTACATGTCTAGAATTGGCCCCACAGTCCATAAATGGCCTTTATAAGGCAGACTTTCCGAGCACTGTATGAGTTCCGGAATTTAAAAGTATATGAAAATACCACTTTCGCGATTGGGATGTTTAAAATACGATTTTCCACCCCTCAGGGGTCATTTCCCCGGTCCCAAACTGGCAATTTTAACAGGCTAAAAACTAATTAAAATGTACATAAATATAGCACTGTTGTGCTTTCTACGTCTAAAACACGATTTTTCGGCCCCTAAAGGGTCATTTTCCCGGTCTCAAACAGGAAAATTCAGTTATTCGTAGACCCGTTAAGCACAAATCTAGCTTTGGTTTTAGAACGCAATCTCGACCCCGCCTTATCCCGAAAACCATATTTCAGGGCCTATAGAGGCTATTTTTGGCGTGTAGGCCCATTCTGAGGGTTATATAAAAATACATATATCTTGTGTTTAAACTTTTTTCTATGGCTGTGTAATAATTAATAATAAAAAGTAAAATACTTACCAATTTTTTGTTTATAAATGATATGGTATGACCACTGAAAGCCCTAATTGTATTTCATAATAATTTATTTATTGTTTTTTTTTTAAAAGAACAAAAATTCAGCCGATAAATTTTACAATTTTTTTTTCAAATTCGTATTTAATTATATAAGGTTCAAATATACAGTACATTTTTAAGCAATAAAACAGGTAGATATTAAAATTTAATTATTGTTAACAGCCCTAAAATAAAGTAATTTAATAATTGAATTTATCCTAATATATATACATATTGATGAAAGGGGTCAGCTAGACAAGTGAACTATGTCTGTGTTTAACCACTTGTCGCCCTCAGTCAGCAATCTGGGTGGGTTTAATTAAATAGGTATGCTAATTTATTGTAATACATTACAAGATAAAACAGAAACTAAAACACCAACGGAGGCGAAGTATATGCGGGATAAGACCATCAGAAGAAATCAAATAGTGGAGTAAAGAGAATATCTTAAATTGCAAAAAAATCAGATATTTTTCATTTTGTTAGTAAAAGTATTGTGATGTTCAAAAACTAAACTTTTTTGTTAATTAATAATATTATTTGATAAGTTTGTTTTAACTCTAGGAATACCGGTGATCTGGATACGTAAAACACATTTTTAGATTTATTAAAGTACAGAAGACAAGAATGGACGTATAGAGCACGCAGATTGAGAACTCCTGTTTCTTTATATAGAAATTCTGTGTTGTATCACTAATATTTTTGAAATCTAATATTTTAGGAATCTTATATTAGCATATTTTAAGTATGTTTAAAACACTATGAGTCGATATACCCCGCACCACAATATATTAGCGTAGTATAGACATAACAAATAAACTGTTTTAGGAATTTTATGTTGTAAGATATTGCGTAGTTGGTAAAGTTTCTATAAAAACTATACTAAATTTTTTCTAAAAAACTAGTTTACTGTAATTACTAAGTTTTCCTCATAATTTATATTATTTTATTTAATTTGAAATAATTAATAATACAACTAATAACTAAAAATATTTTCCGAACTTTTTTTTATTATTGGACATTGTTTATTCTAGCAGACCCGTACAAAAGAGAGGGGGCAATTGCCTCCTCCACGAGCCCAAAAAGACCTCATCAAAATGGGTTGTTTGCCGAAGGTAGCCTCTTAGCCGCTTTGTTTACTTACCTGGAGTCTATTTTTTAGTTATCGTCATTTGCCCCCAACCCCCAAATCACTTTCTGCATACAGCCTTGATCCTAAGCGATAATTATCCAAGTTTATACGTATAAGTAAAGAATTACGCTGTATATGTTACTGTTTCTAGTTTAAATAAAAAACAAAAATAATGTTTTAGATTATAGCATTTAATTTTATCATAACTCTGATATGTTTTATACTTTTTTAGGGATGTAAATATTTATGGTGGGACTATGTCACAGAAATTGGTGAACTTGCAATTTTGGTTTTTGGAATTCACTTGGCATATGCTAGTCGAAATGCTCGAACGCAATTCCATGTAAGTATTAGAATTAATATATAACATAATAATAATAATAATAATTTTAAAATTTTGTTGACCATGTAAGCTTAGTAAGCGGCATAGGACTAAAATAATTTAACAGTTCTACCATTATACAGTGTGTCCTCGTAAGTTGGCGTCATATGGAAAACTTTTAACTTTACGAAAAAAGTTATTCTCTATAAAAAGTTCGGCATGGTGCAAAACCTAAAATACAATTACAAAAATTAAATTGTGTCAGTCATCTACGAGGTTTGGCCAAAAATGTAATTATTGCTCAAAAGTTTTTTGCTAATGTCACAAATTGTGATAAAGAAAATATGTTTTCAATTAAATATTACTTTTAAATATGCAATTTTGTTTATTAGGATTTTTTCCACTAAAATCGAGAAAATCTAAGTTCTTACATTGGTGCATTGAACATTCTTCCTTTTCTGGTAACACTAAATTTAAAAACTTTATTTTAAATTATCCTACAAAGCTTATAATTATAAAATGTATTGCACTAATGAGCAAACCTAAATTTTTACTATTACCGCAGAAAAAAAAACATAAAAATATTTTTTTTTGTAAATAAACAAAATTGCCTTTTTAAAAGTATTTCTTGATTCTAAACTGTTATAGATCACACACCTTCCCTTATCACGTTTTACCTGAATTACCAGTTCATGTTAGATAGTTTGAAGTTGTCAGTTTTAGAATTTAAAAGTTGTCATGATATTTTCCAATTTACAGAATTAAAAATAAATGTAATTTATATTGTTGTAGTTTAATTTAGAACCACAACAATTTGGCGCAGTCGTTATGAATTCGGAACAAATGGCCGAAACTTTGAACAACTTCATGAAAGCACAGCAAGAAATCCTAAAAAGTCAACAAGAAATGTTTTCAAATTTTGCAAAATATTTTGGAACACATAGCACAAACTCAAATCAAAACAATGAAGAATTTCGGATGGATATTTTGGGAAACAGCATAAAAGAATTTCATTATGATCCAGAAAATGGAGACACATTCGAAGCATGGTATAAAAGGTATAAAAGCCTTTTTATGGAAGATGCAAAAAGCATTTCAGATTCCGCAAAAGTCAGGGTTTTACTTAGAAAATTGGACACTGGATGCCATGAAAAATATACAAATTTTATATTACCTAAGGAAAGTAAAGAATTTAGTTTTGATGAAACAAAAATAAAATTAACAAGTATGTTTGGTAAGAAACAATCAATTTTTCATTTAAGGTATCAATGTATGCAGTTAATTAAAAATGAATCTGAAGATTTTGTTACCTTTGCAGCAAAAGTAAACAAACTCTGTGAAGAATTTAAAATAAACCAAATATCTTCGGATGAGTTTAAATGCCTTATTTTTACTTGCGGTTTAAAATGTAGCGAAGATTATGATATACGTACCAAAATTTTATCTAAACTAGATTCCAATACTACTGAATCACAAACGTTGGAAAAACTTGTAGCGGAGTGCAACAGATTTCTGAATTTAAAGCATGACTCAAACATGATAGAAAATAACAACAAACATGATAGTATCAACAAAATATCAACGCACAAAAATAACCAATATGACAATGGAATCTCAAAACGTCAAAACAGTAATCATGTCAACTTCAAATTTAAAAATAAGCACACTGATCAACAAGGACACTCGTTTACAAATACACAAGAATGTTCAAAAATTCCAAAATCTGCATGCTGGTATTGCGGTGATTTCCACTACGCAAAGTTTTGCCCTTTTAAAGAACTTGTATGTGAAACATGTGGTGAAAAAGGTCATAAATTCGGGTATTGTGAATCCAGCAACAGAAAAAAATATAACAAAAGAAATGAAAGATCTCATGCCATCTATGACGTAAATCAAATTGGTTCACATCCTGAAAGAAAATTTTTAAAAGTTAAGATTAATAATATTCCTGTTAAACTACAAATTGATACAGCTTCAGATATCACAGTCATTTCCAAAAATACTTGATCAAAAATTGGAAAACCTGTATGTCAAACAACCAATCATGCAGCCAAGAGTGCCTCAGGTGACAAACTAAGTTTAAAATCGGAATTTTACTGCACAATGGTTTTTAATCAGAAAAATTTACAATCCAAAGTATGAAATAATTGTAGCTGGCGATGCAAGCATTACTGGTATAGAAGCCTGCATTTTACACAGATTTAAAGATGGTTTAATTAAGCCTATATGGCATGCATCACGAACTTTAACAGACACTGAAAAAGATACAGTCAAGTAGAGAAAGAAGCATTAGCATTGATTTTTGCTGTTAAAAAATTTCATCGAATGTTATACAGTAGAAGTTTTACACTACAAACGGATCATAAACCACTACTTACAATTTTTGGTTCCAAGAAAGGAATCCCAGTTCACACAGCAAATAGATTACAGAGATGGGCTTTAATCCTCAGAGCATATGACTTCAAAATTGAGTATATAAAAACAAGAGATTTTGGACATGCAGACGTTTTATCAAGATTAGTAAATCCAACGTATTCAAGCGATGAAGATTTTGTTATTGCTCAAATAGAAATTGAATTAGATATTTCTCCAATTTTTGATGAAATAATTGCAGAACTGCCAATTAGTTTTAAAATGATTTATCAGGAAACTCAAAGAAACCCAACATATTTAAAAGTCATTAATTATGTAAAATAATAACACGGTTGGCCAGAGGGTAAAAAAGTATTGATGATAATGTACTTAATTTCTACTACAGAAGAGATTCTTTATTCATTACGAAAGGCTGTCTCATGTTTGGTAATCGAATAGTAATTCCACCAAAATGTCAATACAAAATTTTACACCTAATACATACTGCACATCCAGGTCAAGAAAGAATGAAAACCATAGCTAGAGGATATGTTTATTGGCCAAACATAGATAAAGATATTGTCAATTTTGTGCGAAATTGCGAAATTTGCGCTGAGTCATCTAGAAATCCTGCAAAAATTCCTCCAAAAGCATGGCCTGTACCAGAAGACCCTTGGCAACGTATTCATGTGGATTTTGCGGGTCCCATAAGTGGTTTTTACTATTTAATCATCATAGATGCCTACTCAAAATGGCCAGAAGTTTTTGAAACAAAATCAATCACGTCGAGTTTTACAGTTGCCAAATTAGAAGAAGTATTTTCCAGATTTGGTTTAGTCAAGACAATTGTTTCAGATAATGGTGGACAATTTACAGGTGAATATTTTAAATGCTTCTGTACAGAGAATGGCATAGAACACATTAGAACAGCAGCGTTTTGGCCGCAATCAAATGGCCAAGCAGAGAGATTTGTTGACACGTTTAAAAGAGCTCTTGTAAAAATTGATCAAAAGGGAAAGTATAGTCAAGGACAAGGTATCAATACATTTTTACGAGTTTATAGATCGACTCCAAATAAAAATTCACCAGAAGAAAAATCACCTGCATAACATATGTTGGAAATGAGAATTCCACTAGATTTACTTTTACCTGTTCAAAATTTACATATAAATAGAATTATCAACAATTATCAAGAAAACGACATGATTTATGTCAAAATTTATAGAAACAACAGATTTTATTGGACTCCAGGAAAAATACTAGAACCTATTGGAAATGTAATGTACAGTGTTTTAGTATTTCATAACAATCAAAAGTTTGTTAAAAGGCTACATTATAACCAAATAAAGAAAAGGTATGTTATTGCTCCACAATGTCAACCTTTGCTAATAAATACTATTAGATGAAATTGACATACCTAAGACGTCAAGTACAAGTTTACCACAAATAATAAATTCAGAAAAAGTGTTTAATTCAAATGACTTACCACAAACCACGATTTCACCTCAAGACGATGAGTCAGATTTTGAAGATATCTTACATCATGCTGATGATGATGATGAAAATTTTCCAGAAATACATAATGCTGAAGAAGGCTCAGTAAGTTGTTCAGAAAAACCTATGCACATTGAAGAATCCATTATAACCGACACTAGTTTTGAGCCATCACGAGTAACCAGATTACGAAAACGACCCTCGTATTTAGTGGACTATGTTTAAAAAGAAAGGGAGAAATGTTTTAGATCACACACCTTCCCTTATCACGTTTTACCTGAATTACCAGTTCATGTTAGATAGTTTGAAGTTGTCAGTTTTAGAATTTAAAAGTTGTCATGATATTTTCCAATCTACAGAATTAAAAATAAATGTGTAAAAAATATTTTTTTATTTTATTTTTGATATTAGCAAAAATACAGATACTTTACTCTTAAGCAAAATATATATTTTTGTCCAAACCTTGAAGATGACTTATCAAATTTAATATCCAAGGGTTGCTAAGTTTTTGACCATGCAGAACTTTTTATAAAGATTTTGTATACTTTACGTTTCGCGAACGCAAGTGGTTGGCATTCTCGGAATGTTCCTAGTAGACTACACGTATAACGTCGAGGATACAAAATCTACAACGATGGTCGAATAGCCCAAAAACTTACGTATAGCAGAAGATGGCCAAGAGAGCCGTACACAGTATATTTTTATAAAGATTTTTTTTGTAAAATTATTAATAAAAAGTTTCCATATGACGCCAACTTACGTAGACACACTGTATAATTTATTATTTTAAATGAAACACTGCATTAAATTTCAGGCATATTTTATGTATAATATAATATACTTCTATACTGGGTGGTAAAAAATAAAAAGTTAAGTTATGTTGACAAAAACCATAAAAGCACCCTAAACGGGTAAGTATGGTGTAGTTAACCAAGACGCCTCATCTCACCGTCAGAGCCAACTAAAAGCCGTACCTTACAGCATTGTTAGAATAGATAAATATTAAATCGTCAAAATTTCAAAAACTATTTTTGAAATGGATATCCTCTACAAACGAATTTTATCAATAGTAACTTCAACTGGTAATTTTTGAACTCCCTCTATTTATCAATTGTTAACACATTAATGGTATCCCCTTAAAAACTTTTTTCCTTACGAGGAAACCAACCCTGATTCCTATTAAAGGCGTTTGTTAAACACAAAATATACAGACTGTCCACGGATGGGGTAAACAAGAGAACAAATGGACCAAAAATTTCATTAAAAAAAACCGTTTTCATAAAAATGTTTGCTTGTTAGAAAAACAGGATTCTCAAAAAAGTTAATTTTGTAAACAGGGTTTACAAAAACTTAAAAAACATGATTTTTCTCCAAGAGTAAACTACCTTTATTTTCCATTTTTAAGCAAAATATCATTTAAAAAAATTATTTAGAATAGCATTTTAAATAACTTTATAAATTTTTAAGGGGTATCAAAAAGATTTATAAAACTAATTTTGGAGTTATCAGAAATTAATTATTTTAAATTTTTATATAAAAATGTAAAAAACTTTCATAATTTGCTTTTCAAACTCCTCCTTTCTCCAAATTCCTACACAACTAAAAATATGAAAAATGCCCAAGAGTTAAATAAAAAAATTATAAAACAAAATTATATGAGTAAATGTTGTAAAGAGTTAAATTTTTATGGCAAAATTTGAAGGTAAAGCTTGAAAATAATAAAAATAATGTTAAACGAGTAGTCAATTTTTTACATTACGCATTACAACTTAAATAATGAACAGAAAAAAAGCAAAATTTAAAAAAATGATGATAATTTCAAATATATGTTCTCTAAGATTCGCTGCCTTAAGTTAGTAAATATTTAAAAAAGTGTTAATAGGTAATGTAAAAAATGACAAAAGTTTTTTTGACATTTATTTTTTATAACTTTAAATTTTGGCATAAAATTTAATTCTCTACAGCATTTACCTATACAATTTTGCCATATTTTAAAAAATAGGGGGACTTACTTTACACTTAGTTATTTTTTATATTTTTAGTTAGAATGCGCCCCAGAGTTGGGTCGAATACAGAAAATCGGCATTCAAATACGAATACGGTAAAAAAAGTATTCGAATACTAAATATATTCGAATACCAAGAAAAAAAGTATTTGAATACTTAGTATTCATGAATACCAGGATTGGGTATTCATGAATACTAAAGACCAAAAAATTTTAAAGAGCAAAAAAGGTCCATCCTATTCAAAAAGAAATCATATAGGAACAACTTAAAATTATTTATTTGCAAAACGACTGAATTTTGTTTCTCAAAGATAATAAATTAATTTTAAATCGTTTTAAAAGGTTGCCTTGTTACTTTCAAATCGTAATACGACTAATGGATTTTCGTAATATTCTACTTCCGGTTATATTAGGAGTATAGAGATAGCGCTTAAGGCTTTATAATAATTAGGACTCTAAATAGGTATTTAGCTGTAATTTTATATACCTACCCCAAAATCTGATTTATTTTAAACCTAATGAATATAGGTTTTGCAACGAAAAATATTAATGCTTTGGTTTTAGCCTAAATATCAATTTCTAAAATATTAAAGTTCAAAAATTAAAAGTTATAAAATAGGAATGTTAAAAATAGTGACGTTGCAAGTGTGATAAAAGTTAGAATGTTATATTTAATAAGCTTAATTGAACACTAATATCAATTATAAACCAACTTTATAAGTTTGCTTACATATTTTATTGCTAATCAGAAAATGACAACTATTATATAGAGTGGCTTTCAAAAATATTCCGACACAAATAGATTAAGATAAATAAAAAACACAGAAACTTTTAATTAAAAATTTATAATGTATTTAAAAAATGATTTTATTTCTTTAGTAAATTAACAAATAAACATTTAAATTAATAATAAAAAAATAGGATGGTCAATATAAAATAGTAAATGGCAAAATACATGTTTTGATCACAAAAATATTTGGACATGGAAAAAAATAATTTTTAATACATCGTTTTACAATATTTATTATTTGATGTGACTTCATTTTTGCTTTTACTATTTCTTGCAAACGTCTACGCCTAAATGAAACTAACTGAAATATATTTTTTAAATTATTTGGAATATGTTTTCTTATTAAACTAAAGTTTTTAAGCTATTTGGCTGTCGTTGTAGATTTTGTTTCCTTGACTCAGAAAGTTCCAGTTCCTAGTAGACTACTTGGTACTACTGTGTGCCGCGGCCGGCGCGGACGCAGCGAGTATTTACAGGCAGCTTGATTGGTCGCTGCGCAGTTGTTGTTCCTGCTGTGGTGTTATTTTTGTGGTTTTAAGAATTGGTATTCATGTTTTATTGATCTTTAATATTCTTCTGTTTTGTTGAAGTTGTTGTTATATTTGTGTTTCTCTATGGCTGTACAGTCTGGCATGGTAGAATATGATATAAGCAAGAACCTAGGTATTTTTAAATTTTATGTGGTGCTCTGTGCCTAAAAAAGTGTACTCAACTACGGCTGATTTGTCAGTCTATTCTTTAATTTTTGTGTTGATTGATCTCTTGGTCATTCCGATATACACACTACCACATGTACACGGTATCCGATAAACTCCTGGGAAAGCCAGAGGGTGCCTTGTCCTTGTTTTATTATTAACCTTTTCTAGTAGGCGACCTATTTTGTCCGTTACCCTTGAAATGTATGGTAAGAAGGCTCTTGCCGTTAGTAGACTTTGCTTCTTGGTTTTGCGATTATCTTTTGGATGCTCTGCTTTGTGTATTTCCTTCTCTGAGTATCCATTGACCATAACGCGTTTTTTAAGTGTGTTAATTCCGAGTTCATTGCACCAGGTTTGCAAATTCTTTTTGCCCGTTCTGTAAGCGTTTTGATAATACCGAACATTTGGCAAAGATGGTTAGAGTTTCTGTGTTAATATCTGTCGGTATGAGTCGGTTTTCTGAAGACTGTGTGCCCGAGCCGCTTGCCACTTCTGGTAAGTAAAACATCTAAAAAGGCTTTTTGTTATTTTCTTTAATTTCCATTGTAAATTGGATATTTAAATGCATATTGTTTATGTGGTATAGGAATTCTTAAACCGAAACCCTATACCTTTGGTTTATTGGTTTATAGGGGGCAGAACTTAGGGCTTGCTGTTCAAACAGTTCCATAAATAAATTTGCTACTACTGGGCTCAGTGGGCTTCCCGTTGCTACTTTTTCAGTTTGTTAGATAGATAGATAGATAGATAGATCTTCTGGTCCCATGTAAAGTATATGGTCGTCAAGCAATGTTTAAAAAGATTAGATATGTCCTTTGGAAATATTACACTAATATGATTTATTGCGTCGTTTAGAGGTACCTTTGTAAAGAGCGATACCACATCGAAACTTACCAATGTGTCTCCATCTTCAAGTTTTATATCTTTTATTTTAGCAATGAAGTGACTTCCATCTTCTTTAACGTACGCCTCAGTTTGCACAATGTATGGCTCTAGGAGCGATGTTAAATGCTTGGCCAAGTTGTACGTCGTCGATCCGATAGCACTGACTATGGGACGTAGGGAAACGTCGGCCTCCTGAAATTTGGGTAGACCGTAGAGTCGTGGTGCCACTGCTTTGCTTTTGCATATCCTCTTTTTGACATTATTTCTAAGGCTGAAATTAAAAATTAACATTTAGTTCTTTTTATCAGCTATTGCGTGGGTCTCGAGGTAATTCCTTGTATGTTATTGGGTCGGGTAAGTCCTTGATTTTTAGTATTATTTGCTATTACTTTTAAGAAAAAAAAATTGCTGTAACTTTTGTTTTATATAATAGTTCGCTCATGAGCTGCAATACTGGCGTAACTGAAAAATAATGCGTTTTTACACCAGTAAAAACTGGTGTGAATATGAAAATATATATTCTTATTTTCAGCACTAAAACTACCAAAAAATAACATCTTTAAGGAAATTTTTGTTTAAAACTAAAACATTTGTTATGCAGTTGCCTTAGCAATAAAAACTTTAAACTCGCTTATCTCAAAACATGATTTTTTAGTTGTGCCGCTATTTTAGCCCACAAAGCAGACTAAACTATAACCTGTACTTTTAACTTGTCTTCTATATACTTAATACTTTAAAATTAGATATGCAAAAACGATATATATATAATTAAAAAAATAATAAGAAATTAACCTAAGCCCCTCATGGACAAAATTGATGAAAATGTATTTTTTCTTGTATGTTAAAAGTTCTCTTCTAATAAAAAGACGGATTATTAAATGTTATTAAGTTGATTATAAATTACCCTTTTAATATCAATAATATTATTGCCATATTAAAACAAAATTAAATAAAGAATAGTTAGGATATTTAAAAAATATATTTTTTAAAACACTCTTTGTCTCAAAAGTTAAAAGGTTTAGGATAATTTATGTTTATTAGGGGAAGTGAAATAATTTTTTTATTTTTTTTTAGTCTGGGGGTAAAATTTGACACTTATTAAACAAGAAATGTTTTTAAAAATATAAAAGTGGTATTACTTAGCATCTTTAGGTAGCCCACTTTGATGAAAATTAATTATAGGTAAAAATTTTTGACAGCAAATTTTTTTAACATTTAAAAAAAACTTTTTCTTATGTCAATTGGAAGCTCAAGTTTTTATTAACCACGAAAAACAAGCTTGTTATTACCCACGCGAGTAAAAATTGCATTTAAAATAATCATATTTGTTTATTACCCGATATGTTTAAATGTTTAAAGACAAAGAAAAAATGCAGCCAAAAATGTGGGCCACCTTAAGATGCTAAGTAATACCACTTTTTTATTTTTCAAACATTTTCCTGTTTAACAAGTGACAAATTTTACCCCCAGGCTAAGAAAAAAAAGTAAAAAATAATTTTACTTCCCCTAATGTTTATAAAAACTTCCTTCCTATAATAAGCTAAGGAATCATACCCTGTGTTTTGAGCCATCAAATTAAAACACCCTGTATATAAAGCCTACAAATTTTTATTTACTAGATGATAATACATTTTTATTAGATTTGCTTTATTTGCAGGAAAGAAGCTTCTTATGTGCCGCTATTAGCCTGGAATTAGCAGTAAGCGTTATTTTTTACACAGCCAGAATATTAATTCTTCATGAACTCCATCCAGATATAGTTCTAATAGTATACTGTGTAAGAAGCCAGTTGTCCCAAACTATTTCTCTTATTTTAATATTTTTGCCAAAGTTTTGGTACCAACAAAAACAAGTGAGGTCGTTAGGGCAGGAATATTCATGTCGATTTCCTTTGGATGCCTTTAAGGTAAGTTTCGTTAATTTAAAAACCTGTAAACCTTAGAATTTTGGAAACGTTATTATATAAAGTCTAGTTACCCATATTAGTGGCGCGATAATGCAGACTAATGATGATGAAGTAAGTATGAAGAAAAATACAGGGTGATCATTCTTAGGTCGGCACTATTTCTAACTTCCTTATTATTGGAGATACAAAGTCAGTTAAATTAGTAAAGTTGTAGTACTTTATTCGCTAAATAACGTGCTGCCAACCGAAAAATAATTAAACATCGGGGTTTCGATTAATTACAAAAAATGTACTTTTTTTAAAGGTATATTGTATCACCATTCAAAAGATCTATCAAAGAGCTTTAAAGAAGGTTTTCATAATATATCCAATTTTTAATAGCTTCGGAAATAAGGCCATTTTCGGGAATTTAATAGTAAACTTGCATTTTTTAAATAAAACACCCTGTATATTGCATCACCATTAAATCGATATTGTAAAAAGCTTTAAAAAGATACCAATTTAATATGTGTATCTTTTATAGTTTTGGAAATATGTCCAGATATATTGTCTCTTTTATCTCCACACTAAATTTATAGTGAATTTATGAAACAGGCATTTGGAGCGAGAAATTATAATTTCGCTCTACACAAGTTCTATTAAAATTTAAACCAACTCGGTGCCAGGTTGCTTTTTGTAAGAGCAAGAGCGAAACGAGAAAATGCGCATTGTCATCACCGAGCCCGGTTAAAGTATCGCATGAATAGGACTTAGGCTGAACTTGGTCTTTTTGATCTATCACAAAATTTAACCTCAAAAAAAATTCTGTACTTTTTATTATTTTTTATTTCATTATTTATTTGCAGTTTCCTAATTCACTACCCCTGTTTTTTTTTTCTAAAAATATTAATTATGTCACATAAAAATTGACCAGCACACGGAGGGAAAACTATATTATAATTTTTAGGTTAGGACGTTAATTCCCTTCTGCGACACCGCCAAAAACAACGATTCCAAAAAGCTTGAATTCTCCGAGTGTAATACCAGCACCGTTAATACGAATGATTAAATTGATCGCTCCGAGTCCGGGCAAATCCATTTAACACGCACATTTATTGCTCGACAATAGAACTCGTTTCCGTGAATATAAAAATGCACTGCACTGCCAGAGTTCGAGCTTAGTGCGCACTAGGGCGACTACGTGAATTCACTATTAGTACTTATAGCTTAGAGCTGGAGATTGGAAATTTAACAAAATTTTCTGATTTAAATGGCAATATTTTTAAATTATAAGTGATACGCATATTAAATGTGGCATTGTCTTATAACTCGTTTAAATATCTATTTAAGGGTAATGTAACATACAAAGTGTTATTTAAAAAATGCCGATTTACTAATAAATTCTCGAGGATGGCCATATGTCCGAAACTATTAAAAATTGGATATATCACATTTTAAGTTTTTTAAAGCTACTAATCAGGTATGAGAGATTAAAGAATACCTACATTAAAAATTAATAAAAATCTATAAATTTATTCGTTCGTTCTTAGGTTTAAAAACTCTCTTATGAATGAAGTCGCGACCTAAAAAATGATTTATTTATATTCAGTGCTACAACATAAAGCTATTAGAATATTTATTCCATTTTTAGGATCCAGCGGCCCAACGAGGTTCTGGAAATAACAGCGATGTAGAAATAGGCGAGATTACGATTGCAGATATGAGCCCAGATGATATTAGAGCAGAACTTAAACGGCTTTATTTACAATTAGAAATGTTTAAAGCAAAAACTATTTGTAGAGATAACCCACACATATCGAAAAGACGAGGAGGAAGAAAAGCACAACATCGTAGGTTTAGTTTACAGGTAAATTTTTTTTTTTTCACGATTTTTTGCCAAACTTATTTTTTCCGCTTTATCTAATATACATAAATTACCACTTAGTTATTGCAAAAAGAGACGGATTTAAGAAAATCGCCGAAACACGTCAAGATATTTATTGAGGGAGGACATTTTTTTTTGGGAAGGGGGTCAAGTGATACATTATTTTAAAGCTCCTGGCGATCACTTTATATCCCTAGATAAAAAAATCAATATCTTCACTTTCTACAAAAGGGTGGTACTTTAAATATTATCCAAATACCTGATTGGAATGGCCGTATTTCCGAAACTAATAAAGTAAGTTGTACTTAATGTGGTATTTTCCTAAAGCTCTTTAAAAAGAAAAATTAAAGGTGATAGTAGTGATATTACACAGGGTAGGAGTAAAGGTGTATGTTTTTTTAATTAAGCGCCCTGTATATTATATTATCAATGAAAAGTTCTTTAAAAGAGCTTAAAGAAAATACCCTATTAAGTACATCTTACTTCATTAGTTTCCGAAAAATGACCATCCCAATCAGGTGTTTGGGTAATTTTAAAGTACCGACATTTTGTAGTAGGTGAAGATAATGACTTTATATTTAAGGGTTATAAAGTACTTGTCAGGAGCTTTAAAATGATGTATTATTGGTACCCCTTTTAAGAACTTTGAGGTGGGGCCCTGGTGGCTAGAGGGTTGAAGGGGCGCCGTTCAATTTTTGTAGAAATCGTTCCCCTTCAATAAATATCTTTTGCGTGTTTTGGCGATTTTCTCAAATCTGTCTCTTTTTGCAGATAACTAAGTGGTAACTTTTTGAATGAAAACCCTGTATATTTAGATAAACCTCTAAATTATTTATTTTGCGCTTATTAACATGGTTTAAAGTAAATGATTTCGGAGATACAAAGTGTCCAAAAATAATTTTAGTTTTTTATAAATTATTCTGTATAATAGGTGTATTGTAACAATATTTGCCTTGAAGGAGTTTGGGAAAAAGGAAAATTAGAATTTGCTATTAATTTTTTGGAAACTCTAAAAACGCTACCAGTGGCGGATCAAGGCAAAATTGTTAGTGAGGCGAAGAATAAATTTTGACCCTTTACATTTTTTGAAAATAAAAAACAAAGTTAAAGAGCGAAAAGAAAAGGGCCTTACCTTTTAAATCGCGCCCTTTTCCTTCCATTACGTGGCGCCTCGCCCTATTTATAATACAGAAAACTATCCCAAATTAAAAGTAAAAAGCAAAAAAGCGAAGATCCTCTCCTTTTAAATCACTCGGCGCCCGTTTCCCAAGTTAACCCACTACCTCACAATTTACGAACACCATGCCTAATTTTGAGCTTTTCCAACCCAGCACTGAAGCGGTCATTTCACGGCTTTACGCTTGATCCGGCACTGGACGCTACCAGTGACATCTTTTATAAATTAAAAACTAATATTTTGTTGAGCTACTCATGACCCGACAAAATAGGATGCTGATCTTTAATGCCTAGTCCTTATGTAAGACAAAATATTTTAAAACCTCGGAAGTACGGAATCACATGATTACAATGTCGAAATTTCACTGGGCTGTCGGCAGCCATGTTGACAAAGTGACAGATCCGTGACAGTTCCGAAAAAAAGTTAAAAATTTTAACTTTTTCCGGAATCCACCGATTTTCTTATGTACTTTTGTGCTTGTCAGGTATTTTCCTTAATATTGTTAGTTCTGGTTAGTTTAAAAGATAGTCTTACTTAAATTTATAACCCAAATTTTTGATGAGAGAATTTAAAAATAGCAGTTTAACATCAATGTTTAAATTTTTGTAATAAATTGACTTTTCTACAGCGTGTCTGCCCCAGTTCTTTACATATGAGAATTTTTTAAAGTTTAATTTTACGAAAAAAGCCATTCCTTATAAAAATTCTTAAGTTTAGAGAGTTAGAGAGAAACGTTGACCTGGTATAGAGCGAATTTCCAGTCTGAATTAGTCGTACGCATAGTACAAAGTACTAAAAAATGCTTTTGAGACCTTGACCTTAAAAATGACCTTGGAAGGTAGCCCAGTGCATTATTTATTAGAGCATAATTTTAATGCGCAAATTCTTATAAGAAATAAAAAATTTTGTGACCATTAAAAGTTATTAACAGGCCTTATTTAAAAATGTTTAAAAGTAAAAAATTAAAATATAAGCCATTCGGGACTTTTTTGCAAATTTTTCCCTTAAGAAAGCCCTTAGGAATGCTTAATAGCTCAGAACTCTTTAGCGCAAAGTTTTTACTATTAAAAACTATCCCTTTATTTAGTATTTAATGGTAAAATTGAAAGTCAAAGCCATTCGCCGATTTATTACAAATTTTCGTAACCACGAAACTAAACTGGCGACTAAAATTAGGAGGTGGCCCAGTGAAATATTTATTAGTTCATAACTTTATTGCGCAAAATTTTGTGACTCTCAAAATTTATCAAAGGGCCTTATTTGGAAATATTTAAAAGTTAAAAATTGAAATCTAAGCCATTAGCGAATGCTTTTGCAAGTTGTTCCGCGAGAGAGCACTTAGGGATGCTCAATAGCTCATAACTCTTTTACGTAAAATATTTTGACTATTAAAATTATAAGAGAGCCCTATTAAAAAGCATTTAATAGGAAGAAATTAAATTCGACGCCATTTGCGGATTTATTACAAATTTTCGTAACCACGAAAATGGTTTTGGCTACTTAAATTAGAAGGTGGCCAGTGCAATATTCATAAGTTCATAACTTTATTGCGCAAAATTTTGTGACTATTAAAATTAATTAGAAAGCTTTATTTAGAAATATTTAAAACAAAAATTTAAGCCATTCGCGAATTCTTTAGCAACTTTTACTCCGAGAAAGCGCATAGGCATGCTCAATAGCTTATAACTCTTTTACGCAAAATTTTTGGACTATCAAAATTTATTACATGGCTTTATTTAGAAATATTTAACAGTAAAAAATTTTGGTTAAAGCCACTTGCGGATCTATTACAAATTTTCGTAACCCCGAAACTGATTCTGGCGACTAAAATTAGGAGGTGGCCAAGTGCATTATTTATTAGTGCCTAAGTTTATTGCGCAAAATTTTGCGACTGATAAAATTTATCAGTAAGCCTTATTTAAAAATATTTATTACCAGAAAATTAAAATTTAGGCCATTTGCGAATTATTTTGCAACTTTTACCCCAAGAAAGCACATAGGCATGCTCAATAGCTCATAATTCTTTTACGCAAAATTTTTGGACTATTAAAATTTATTCCAGAGCTTTATTTAGAAGTATTTAATAGTAAAAATTTAAAGTCAAAGCCATTCGCGAATTTATTACAAATTTTCGTAACCCCGAAACTAAACCTGGCGACTTAAATTAGGAGTTGGCCCAGTGCAATATTTATTAGCACTTAGGGATGCTCAATAGCTCATAACTCTTTTACGCATAATTTTTTGATTATAAAAATTTATAAAAGGGCTTTGTTAAAAAGTATTTAATAGTAAGAATTTAAAGTAGAAGCCACTCGCGGATTTATTACAAATATTCGTTACCACGAAAATGGTTTTGGCGACTAAAATTAGGAGGAGGCCAAGTGCATCATTTATTAGTGCATAACTTTAATGCGCAAAATTTTGTGACTAGAATGTTTATTGGAAAACTTTATTTAGAAATATTTAAAATAAGAAAATGAAAATTTAAGCCATTCGCGAATTTTTTTGCAACTTTTACCCCGAGAAAGCGAATAGGCATGCTAAATAGCTCATAACTCTTTTACGCAAAATTTTTGAACCATTAAAATTTTTTACAGAGCTTTAATTGGAAGTATTTAATAGTAAACATTTAAAGTCGAAGCCATTCGACGATTTATTACAAATTTTCGTAACTCCGAAACTAAACCTGGCGACTAAAATTAGGAGGCGGCCCAGTGCATTATTTATTAGTGCATAACTTTAATGCGCAAAATTTTGTGACTATTAAAATTTATTAGAAAGCTTTATTTAAAAATATTTTAAACCAGAAAATTAAAATTTAAGCATTTTGTGAATTCTTTTGAAACTTTTACCCCGAGAAAGCGCATAGGAATGCTCAATAGCTCATAACTCTTTTTCGCAAAATTTTTGGACTATCAAAATTTATTACAGCGCTTTATATAAAAGTACTTAAAAGTAAAAGTTTAAAGTCGAGGCCATTTGCGGAATTATTACAAATTTTCGTAACCACAAAAATGGTTTTGGCCACTAAAATTAGGAGCTGGCCCAGTGCAATATTCATTTGTTTCATAACTTTATAGCAAAATTTTGTGACTATGAACATTTATAAAAAAGCTTTATTTAGAAATGTTTAAAACAAGAAAATTAAAAGTTAAGCCATTCGCGAATTCTTTAGCAACTTTTACCCCGGAAAAGCGCATAGGCATGCTCAATAGCTCATAGCTCTTTTACGCAAAATTTTTGGACTATCAAAATTTATTACAGGGCTTTATTTAGAAGTATTTAATAGTAAAAATTTAAAGTCGAAGCCATTCGCGGATTAATTACAAATTTTCGTAACCACGAAAATGGTTTTATTGACTAAAATTAGGAGGTGGCCCAGTGCATTATTTATTAGTGCATAACTTTAATGTGCAAAATTTTGCGACTAATAAAATTTATTAGAAAGCTTTATTTAAAAATATTTAAAACAAGAAAATTAAAATTTAAGCCATTCGCGAATTATTAAGCAACTTTTACCCCGAGAAAGCGCATATGCATGCTTAATAGCTCAGTACTCTTTTACGCAAAATTTTTGGACTATCATAAGTGCGAAATTTTCTTTGAAAGCAAATAAATTTTATTAAAAGTATTTTTATTAACTAAGCAAATTTAGCAAAATATAAAAATTAATTAGTTTTATCACGATGCTACACCACAATATGCTTTAAAAATTTGTTATATTTTATAATATTTATAATAATATACACAAAAAATCATTTCGTGAACGCGTTGTAAAAAAAATATATTTATTTATCAAAATTAAACATTTTATTTTACCAATGACTAGCACATTTTTATTATTTACTAGATTTTAGACAACTTATTTTAAAAATCTTAATTTTTACATAGAATTATGCAAAAATTTGTTTTTCATTTAAGTTTGTGATTGACTTGTGATTGGGCCTAAATAATACATAGTGACCGCAACTATTAAGTCCTGGAGTAAATAGAAAGGGAAACCAAAATACAGGGTGATTTAAAAATCTATCAAACTTAAGGGGGTGATTCTACTTGACAAAATAAGGGTGAAGCTTCATATAAATTTTTTTCAAAATGTCATTCGTTTTCGAGTTACAAGCCGTCTAGGTTCAATTTTTATTTTGGTTTTTTCCCCACACTGCATTTATTTTTTAACCAATCCAGTTAATATTTGGCATACAAATCGAACTTTGCACATTTTTAAATTTTAAGACAACAGTACTTTCTTTAAATACCGCCAGAGGGCACTTTACCTCAAAACTTATAATTTATTTACATCATAACTTTTTATTTTGACAGATATCGCAAATTTGGAGGCGCCATTTTATAGACAAACAAAAACTTAAAAAATAAGGTACTCTTTATTAAAGTCGATAAACCTCTCCGTTTAGGCACCAATAGACATCAAATTTTTTATTAATTTCAATCAAATTGCCTACATACATACAGGGTGTCCAGTAACTCAACCGACAAACTTAACCAAATGATTCTACAACAGAAAATAAGAAAAAAACTTCATATAAACATATGTCACTAAACGTCATAGTTTTTTGAACTACGATGTGTTAAATATTTTTAACATCCCGTAGTTCAAAAACTAATTATTAGAAAAGTAATAAATTCTATGTTTGCGCATTCAGGTTACTTGGTAATAACAAGCCAATTGACAGTTTAAACTATTTATTATGATTATAGCTTGCAATTTTTTTGTCACAAAATCAGTACCGAAATTTTCCACCTTGTTAATTTTGAGCCATCTAATAATTGCATTTTAGGTTTTAGATTATGCAGAACTTTTTATTAGGAATAACTTTTTTGTAAAATAAATAATAAAAAGTTTTCCATATGTAAAGAACTTGAGAGAGATACACTCTTTATGAACTTACAAAATGTTAAAATTATTGACCCTACTTTAAGAATACCATGCATAATGTTTTATAATATGCTTTCTTAGATGAGTATATTATATTGCTACTTAATCCTTTAACAATCTTCATTTTCTTTTAAAAGATCTTTGTTATATTTTCATGTCTATAGAAAAAAGGAAGCAGGGATAAGGTAAGACGAACCATGGTAAGTGTCATTTGCTATATTAATTATTCAATAATAGCTATACAGTATAGACGTAAATAGCCCCCTCGCTAACTCTTGTACACTTAATTTTTTTGTTTATAAAATTTGGATATGACTAATAGGAGGACATAAACTACTTTTTAACCTAAAAATGATAGCTATACCAATCAAGATGACGGGTGGGCGCCATCTCAGGAAAAAATTGAAGGGGGGTCTTGTGGCACAATATTTTTAAGCTCCTGAGGAGTACTTTATAAACCTAAAATTTATAGTCAATATCTTTACCTACTACAAAATGGCGCTACTCTAAAAATTACTCAAATACCTGATTTCGGTGGCCATATTTCCGACACTAATAAAGTTATATGTACCTACTGTGGTATTTTCTTAAAACTTTTTTAAAAGTATTTTTGATTGTTATACTAATAATAATATACAGGATTGGACAAAACGTAAATATTTTTTTAATAAACCACCCTGTATACTATTTTTTTTCTAACATGGCACTCATCCGCCATCTTAATTGTTTGAACTATAAGTTTTATGTTAGAATAAAGTTTATATCATTTTATTACTTATTCCCAAATTATTTAAAGAAAAAAATTAAGGGTACAAAAGTAAGCAAGGGGACTTTTACTTTCACACTGTACACTTTTCCTAAAAATGTTTCACTTTTTGTGGTCATGAAAACGTTTTCTTTAAACAACAGCCTAGTCTAGCCTAAACTAATAAACCAAGTTCACCATTGTGTCAGAAAGAATTTATTTATGCCCATTACAACGCAAAAAAATTAGATTAATTAGTTTTATATATATATATATATAAGCGGAGAGTGTGAGAGCACTGCCTTGATCTTTATGGTAGCATAATTTTTTGAAATCAGATGGCTGCAATACAGGGTGTCCCACCGGGAACTGCTGCGATCGATTTCTTGAAAAGTACGCTTTGGAAAATTTTGAAAATTTGGTTACATTATAAAGTCAGTGGGAGACATACAACTAAAATATTTTGACAGCTCTACCACTTCCGGTTATACTGGAAGTTAATGTCAACTTCCTTATTTTAAATGGAAAACCCTATATATTATTAATTTTTAGATTCTGCGTAAAATTCTAACATAATTATTGAATAATGTTTTATAGTCAAGTCCAACCGTTTTTGACTTATTTTAATGTTATGTGAAAAATGACGTTTGCAAGCCATTACATAACCATCAATTTTTCTAAGCAAAAGCCTTTAATATAAGTTGGGGTTGGGTTTCTCGTAAAGAAAGAACTACTTTAGCAGGCTGTATTAATATTTTCACAATTAATAAATACAGAGTGGTCAAAAATAATAGTTAAAAATTATGACGACGAAAACCTTAAAAGTCTTTTTTTTAACTTCTATCTTTTTTACCTTTTCCTATTCAGCATCAAAAATAAGGGTAAGTTTGTAAAAGGATGTTTATACAAAAATTTATGGTTTTCGAAATATTAACAATTTATTATTTATCTATTTTACATTTTAAGTAAGGGTAGGTACGGGGTAGTTGGTTATGGCTCTGAATTTCATGGTCAGGGCCAACTAGAAACCAAACTAAGCCGTACTTAAAAGCCTTGTTAGAATAGATAAATATTAAATTCCTAATATTTCAAAAACTAATAATTTTTGGAATAGACATCCTTATACAAACTTATCCTTATTATTGATGCTTAACTAGGATAAGGTAAAAAGGGGTTTCCATAAAAAGGTTTTTGTCGTAAGTAAGTAAGTATTAACAATTATTTTTGACTACTCTGTATTTATTAATTGTAAAAATATCAATACAGTCTGCTAAAGTAGTTCCTTCTTTACGAGGAACTTAACCCCAACTCATATTAAAGGCTTTTGTTTAGAAGAAATTGATGGTTATATAATGGCTTGCAAACGTCATTTTTACATAAAATTTAAAATAAATCAACATCGGTTGGATTTAGGTATAAAATATTATTTTAAATTATGTTTAGAATTTTACGCAAAATCTAAAAATAAATAATATGTAGGGTGTTCCATTTAAAATAAGAAAGTTGACATTAACTTCCGATATATCCGGAAGTGGTAGAGCTGTCAAGATATTTTAGTTATATGTCCCCTACTGACTAAAGCGTACTTTGTGATGTATATGTGAGCAAAAAGCTCTGCCGCTGCCGCTTGAAACAAACAAATTATATCATGGGAGAGAGTTTAATGTTTAATAAATAACTGGTTTCAAGACGCTGTTTACCAAAAATATTGTAACCAGTACCAGCTACCAGTACATAGACCTGATACTCTACACTCGTCGCTTCCGCTTGTTATCGTAGCTGAGGCCTAAAGAATTAAATTTGAAAGTTTATAGATATTACGCAATGAAACTTTGCTTTTAGATATTTTAATTTAATTGAGCCAAACGTCAATACGGATTTTTAGATTTTTAACAGTTGTTGTGGACAAACATATTTCCGATATAAATTAATTCTGTTTCTGTTATACACGTCGTGCCTGCTCGATACGTTTAAATTGACTTTTAGTGTGTTAAACACTACCAGGTAAAAATTAGACAAATAATTCCTATATTTAAACATTCCAGATGGGGTGACGCATCAGGCTTGCTTTGTTGTTGCTTTAGACCGTCTTCTTTCCACCCACTAGCAAAAAATGTGCAATAAATATTTTAAAGTGGCGTGCCTTTAATATATTAGGAATTATTTAATCCACACGGAAATGCTGCTATAGATTTCTTGAAAAGTAGGCTTTGGAATATTTTTTTTAAATTTTGGTTACATTATAAACTCAGAGAGGGACATACGTTTAAAATATTTTGACAGTTCCAGCACTCCCACTTATAGCGGAAATTAACGTCAACTTTCTTATTTTAAAGAAAAGACCCAATATATTATTAATTTTTTAGCTTCTGTATAGGATTTTAAACATGTTTTATGGATAAAAGTCCCACCGTTTTAACTTTTGTTAAATTTTATGACAGAAATGACGTTTGCAAGCCATTACATAAATACATTAAATACTATAAATTTTTAAAATGACTTTTACAAATCTGCCCTTTTTTTAATGCTTAATAGGATAAGGTAATAAAGAAAGGGAAAAAAAGGAAAAAATTGACTTTTATGGTTTTTGTCGATATAATTTTTAACAATAATTTTTAACCACCCTGATTTAAGTGAATTTAAGAAATAAATATTATATAGGGTGTTCCATTTTAAATAAAGAAGTTAATATTAACTTGCAGTATAACTGAAACCGTTTAAACTATCAAATTTTTTTACTTTTATATTCCTTACTGTCTTCATAATTTAGCAAATTATAAAAAAAATCCAAAGTCTACTTTTTAAGAAATCGATCGCAGAATACCTCGTGGGACACCCTGTATGTTAAACCAAAATTTAATGATTTAAGTTGTTTTACGTGTATTAATTTTTTGCAGAGTTTACATTCACGACATAAAGACAAAGATAGAAAAAAGACACAGATACTGAAATCACGGAAGCTGAACCATCCAGGACACCAGAAGATTCAGTTTGCAGCACCGAAGGACCCAGCGTGGTATACGCAGATCTACCAGCTACCAACCAAATTAACTAGTGACCAATTTTTCATTTACCTGTAAAATAGAGTAAATTAAAAAATATAGTTAATTATTGGAATTTTATTTTCCCTTCAAAAGAAACAGAATGCCTTAGGAAAATTTTGTCCTAAGGTATTTAAAATATATTTAATTTTATTAAAAAACTTTTTTATTTGTTTTAACAAAAAACAGTCAGTATAAATACAATTAAAGTATGGCAAATAATGCACTAGTTCTAAAGTAAAGTGACCACATTTTCTAACTTAAAAATCTGGACGAGTGAAATAGGTTATATTTTTTTTGGTTTTTCTCCCAAAATTTTTTTTGAAGACCTCAAAAAAATTATTACCTTTTAAATGTTTCCTAACAAATTATTAGTTATTATTTTAGTCCTAAAAAAGGTGCTCAGCTCCGCAACCAAACAAAAACGGGATTTATCGGGACATTTCCTAAAATCGTGGGGACACGGGACATTCCTCTAAAAAGCGGGACTGTCCCGCCAAAATCTGGACGTGTGGTCACTTTATTCTAAAGATGACCATACTTTCTTTGATTTTTGACATACAATTACATTTTTTAACCTATGCCAACAAGGAGTAAGGACACATCTCTTCCAAAAATTATTTGGGCGACATGTTGTAGTTTTTAACCCTTTTATTTCTCTATTGCAAATTGGTATTTAAAGGCGGCGGAGGGCGTAGGCGACGTGTGTCACAGCCCACGGCCTCGCGGTCCAAGGGGCCTCGCGCCATATATTTTGCATGAATAAAAGTTTAATAATAAAGGGCCTCGAAGGAAAAGTGATGACTAACATTGCTTTATTTAGTAGTTTCACAACTAGAAATATCTTGATCAAAAAAAAATAATTTGAATAGTACGTGGAAACAAACAGTTTTATGTTTAATTTTGTTCCTTTAAGAGTAAACTACCCTTATTTTTAATTTTTAAGCAAAATTTTTTAATGAAAATTAATTAAAAATAAAGTTTTTTATCGATAAAATAATACAAAATTTTATCAAACTCCATAATTTGGCAATAACGCCTTAATCACATTGGTTTACAGCTAAAAAATTGTAGTTTATAGAAATTTAGAGTAAGCAGGTGTTTGAAAAACAAATTGTGTGTTTTTTTAGGTCAGTTTATTATAAAAATTTTGAATAATAATTTAGTTTCTGTTAAACCCAAAAATTCGTTTTATAAAACATTTTGATACACCTGTCACATTAAAAAAGGGAATTAAAATGCCATTCTAAATAAATTTTGAAAATTAATTTTTGCTAAAAAATTAAAAATAAAGGAACCCTTGGAGAAAAATCATGTTTTTCAAGTTTTTGCGTACCCTATTCATTGTATACAAAATCCACATTTTTTCTTTGTGAATCATTTACAACTAGAAATTTTTATAATAAATAACGTTTCCTCAAAATTTTAAATTTTTTATCTATTTGTCCTCCTGTAAACCCCATCACCCCATCTGTAGACAGCCTGATGTGTACTATTTTTTAGCCTAAAATACAACGACGCCCTTTTAAAATATTTTGAAATAAATCCTAAAAAGCTATATTTTTGGTAACTGTTTGATTTTGATTTAATAGATTAAGTAGACTGTATTCTTCCCTCTCTAATGTTTAGTAATAAGTCTGCACGTTTACGTTGCCCTTTACTTTTATTTAAATTCTAAAGACGTATATACAAGACAAAACATTATTTTTAAAGATAAGCAGCCAGAATGGGGAACCTCTTATGAATACAATTAAATTGTCTTGCTTTCTAATTATGTGTCACTAAGGCCCAGTTTTACAATAACATTTTAAACTGTGGTTCAGTTAAACTCGACTGGTATTTAAACTGCTCATTCAAAATATATTACTGTCAAGTAAATGCCACAAGTGACAGCAATATAATGGATAAGTTCATGTAAGTTTAACTGAACTGGCAATTGTAAAACTGGGCATAAATCAAATGTATTCACTGATGTCACTTTAACACCAATTGATAATCAATGGGACGGCAGGTGCCATGTCGAAATATGTAACGTACGGAGTTTATAAAAATGTCTAGTAACCTTTAATAAGAGCCCTTTATAAAGGAACCAGCAAAAGCTCGAAATATGGGAATTTTCTTTATTAGGAGAAATTACGTGTTATTTTCTGACGATCGCCTCTGCATGTCTGATAACCTAAAAATCGATTTTGACAAATGTTATGTGCTCCTAATGCAGTTAGTCACCAAATAGCTTTAAATAACTAAAGTTAAGTTCTTTAAGTCAAACCAAGACACATTTTTTTGTCCTGACAGTTAAAGCAAAGGCACCCGGTGTTGCAATGGGCAGGGCCGTATAACAAAAAACGTTAAAATGGTTATAATTATTGATCCTAATGACGTTCTACTCATAACCAAAGACAAGTTTTTACATTTTGTGCATAAGCTTAAAAATTACTCTTTATTTTAATGTTATCCAAATCTATTATTTTATTAATTAAGTAAGTTAAATGAATGGTTTTCTATTTTTTTCTTTCATTTTACAAAAATATAGACAATTTTTACCATAATTCTCCAGTACACCTCCATATATTATTAATATAGGGGAACCCGAAACAAATTATCTTAAAGCTAGGATTAGTGAAAATTATAATTTAATTATTAATAGCAGCAGACCTGATGTCTTGTAAATAATTTAAATTTGTCAACTTTACCCACATTAATTTCAAAAATTAGAAAAAACATTTTTCCAGCTAGATATTTTGCAAAATATTAACTTCAATTAATATTTATAAGAGAAAACAGCCGTTTATAAAAAAATTTTTGAAAAAAATACATATAGTTGGTATATTAGATAGTCTGGGATAGCGAAAATTACTTTTGTGGAATAAATGCTTTACAATCAGGGGACAAGAACTCTACCTACCCTCACAAATTTGGTATTGCCAGATTTGAAAAAACTTTTACGGAATAATTTATTAAAAGCTTAAAATATTACTGATTGTTTATTTAAAGCTTAAAATATTACTAATTGTTTATTTTTAATTACAAAAATAAATGACATCCCACCAGCAGGGTCGACAAGGGGGCGTTGAAGACGGTACATGCAGGGCAACTATTTTTTTACAAATATATGATTAATATGAAATCTAGGTATTTCTCCCTTTTTTAAATTAGGTAAAATTTTGCTTAAATTACAACATTATACAAAATAGAAAAAACAATACGACCCACAGATGTGACACAAGTATAGTTTTCCATGTATTGGTTATCAAGCTTTTTTCCAACCTTAAAAATTTTAAAAAAGTCTGCAGATCTATTTTTTAAGCGATATTCTAAAGACTGAAAGTTAATAAGGCAAACTCCATAGTCAGTTCTGCTTTAGGACTTAATCTCCAGTAAATTGCAAAAAGAAAATTTTCGGATTTTTATTATTTTTTATTTTTGCTTTATTTGGTAAAGTAGTATTATCATTAGCAACAACGCCGCTGCATACCGCAGTTTATCTCGTGCATTTTATATTCAAAACTTTTTTATATACCTTCGCTGGGGATTCCCCAGTGTGCCCTTTGTCCCTGCTTTTAGATGAAATGGTCAAATTCTATTTCTTCTTATTTGTTTTTCAATACCATAAATCACTCTTATTATACATTTAAAATATTTGAAAAAATATAATAAAAACTCTTCTTAAATAAAATAAAATTTTAGGGATACGGGAAATGCCGCATAAAATTATTACTTTAAAATTATCAAAAGCAAGCAAATTTGATCCTAAACCCCGAATAGACGTTATTTCTGTAGCACATTTTTTTAAATCATATTATTTCACTATTTTTTGTAATTTTAGGAACTTTAGTTAGACAACATAAAACAAATTTTGGACCAGAAATGACAGATATATAATGTCAAACTAAGAGTTGGGACCACCCTTACCAGTTTAACGCGCCCAGCTCCCAGTTTAACATTTATATCTGTAATTTCTTGCCCAAAGTTTGGTTATGTTGTTTTACTAAAGTGCTCAAATTTTCATCAAAAATTACCGAACAATTTAAAAGTTAGGAGGGGGTCCTGACTCACTTATAAATGTATGACAAAAAGAATTAAACGTTTTAATATTTTTTTTAAAATTTTGTTATCACGGTCTTTAATTACTTACATTAATTAAATTATTTTAGTGCTGTTAGTTTACTTTAGTTATAATAAAAATATGCAGATTTTTTTTAAAGTTTAGTTATTTAAATTAATGTTTTTACTACTTGAGCAAGCAGTTTTGGTACATCGGCGCCGGCGAGTAATAGAAGAACAAATCAAACAGTATTAGTCACGCATGTTTACATGCCTGGATTTAGTTAGATTTTCTCTTTTCCTCACATTGCCTATGTGTTATATTATTTAGCTAACCTGTATAGAATTTAAAGAGATAGGCCAATTTACTAAACATTAAGAAAACGGTACATCGAAATAATAGAATTCGATTAAATGGATCGCATTAGTCATGGTTAGTTCTGGTTAGTTAAACCTTTTTTTTTATTTCTTAATAAAGCAAAATAGTAAAAAAATGAATAATTGACTAACCAGAACTAACCATGACCCCCTCAAAGTGACAGTTTTATATTACCGCCTGTAACGCTTCAAACCAATCAAATTACAGGTGTTGTGCTTTTTATTGTAGTCTTAATACGATCCTCTTCAGGCCCGTACGCAGAAATGGCTTTTGCGCAGTGGCGCCTTTACCAAAAGGCTGAGTAGGCTGAAGCCTATGGCGGCATTTTTAGGGGGCGGCAGACGTTCTTTAGGGGGCGGCAGATTATGTCTTATGAATAATTTTTTGTTGGATTTCGAATTTAATTTCATACCTATAATTAAAAGAAATAGAAGTGAGGACCTTTTTTTCTCTTTAAAAATATTTCTGGTTAGAAGGAAAAAAGAAGAAGAAAGGGGCGGCGAAAATAAAATAGCCTACGGGCGGCAAACATGTAAGTGCGCCTCTGCTTTGCGGGGAGCAAGAAAAAAAATAACATAAACGAAAAAAGTGAAGACCCAAAAAAGCTTCTTTGTTGATTTTTTGGGTATGATGGACAGTTTTTGCGTATAGAATAGAAACCATTTCTCGGCTTGGTCAAATTTCTATTTAATTTAGGATAAATAGAAATACAAATTGACCATACCTAAAGATGGTTTCTATTTATTTACGCGAAAACCGTACATTAAACAAAAGAAACTCAGAAAATCAAATTTGTTATAAACTAAACATGAATTTAGAAACTAATTTTTGTTTTGGAAAAATGCAGTGGCGTACCATTTCTTTCTAAAAATAATTACCTTAATATCTTTATAAAGCCTTGAAAAATTAAAGCGCGCAACCTTAACTTAGCCCAGGATTTAAAAAGCCAAGCGTATACCATTGGATTCGTAATAAAGAAATCTATATTTACGTGTTTGATTTAAAAAAATATATAATGACTGTTAATGCATACCCTTAAGTTAGCTGTTTATACCTGGTATTAGGCCCAAGAAAAAAGGCAGCCAACCTTGTTGTGGCATTATCTGCAAACTATAATCATTTTATTTATGTAAATAACGGTGACGGTATTCATGTCATTTATTTTTTTCTTTTTAATTTTTAATTACACTATATCAGCCAAGAATATGGATTGCCAACCCTCCCGGGAATTTATTGTTAAAAAAAAACCTTATCAGAACAAAATAATAAGGGGTCTATTTATATATTCGGATCTTGTACTATAGTTTCAAAACTGAATCCGCGACTAGTGGCATCTTAGCCAAAAAGGCTCTTGTTCTGAAGAGCGACGACCCCTACCAACAAGAAATGGTCATCATCATCTTCTATCTTCTGCAATTTACAGGCAACAATTCAAGAAGCCAAAAGCAGTCGCGATTGACTCGTATGGCAGCGAGCAACTGTGACGTACGATCGCTCACTTGAAACATCGTCGGGTATTTGAAAAGTCAACGACACGTTCTATTTTGACTGATCTATGTTAACATAAATAACGCTAGACAGTAAATCGGTTATTTTTGTGCAATGTGTCCACTGGGATTTTTACTAACATTTATTTTTTCTTAAATTATGCGGGAGGATCGGGTAAGTTCGTGGTGTTAGTAATATGTGACGTCAGTAAAATAATGGTTATTTAATAGGTTTGGTAAATAATGAATAAAATTAACATGATTTACGTGTGCAAATGGGCCTTTCTGATAATGTTTCAATTTAAGAAAAATACAAAAAACAGTTATTTTACATTTTTACTGTTACATTTTAATTGGTTGGAATTTGGAGCAACTGGTTTGAATTAATTTAAATATTATTAAAAAAATGGTTTTTGCCGGGTTAGAAAAAATAAATAAAAACTCAAAATGTATTCTTTGCTTTTAATTTTAGGTTGCTTAAGAACTAGGTTGCTTATGACTCCTAACTGTTAATGAATCCTAACTATACCTAGTTAAAAAGACTTTCCAAAAAAAAGATACTGGTCGTTTAAAAATAATAAACTTTACGATTTAAAAATTATTCCTATATATAGGGTGTTTTTAAACAAATGCGAGAAATTTTAAGGGGTGATTTTTTGTTTAAAATAAGGAAATTTTTGTTTATAAAAATCGGATCAAAAGTCAACCATTGGGGAGATATCGCGTTACAATAATGGCGCAAGATATTTTATGTTCTGTTATCGCAAAAACAAAAATGCTAGTATAATTAAATTGTACGAAATTATTGCTAATATAAAAATGCACTTTTGAATATTTTTGGAGATTTTGAAAATTAATGGTAAAAATACACTAGACTTACGCATCGACCTCGAATAATATAGTTTTGGATAGTCTAATTTATTTAGAAACTTTTTAGCTCTTAAATTTATTCACTTGCCAATTTCAAATAAAAATACGAAATGGTAATTATATAGTGTCAGGACACATTAATATTTCCTTTCCTTTCTTTTTATAGGGAATTTTATAAAAATCTGTTTATACGCTGTAGCCCTATTAAGGCATTGGTAATATGTCTTTATTTGCCATTACTCGGTAGTTTAAACACAATACTTTTCTTATTTTAAATAAAAAAATAAGGAGTTTTTTTAATTTTTGAGTTTTTTCGCGATATCCTCTTTATGGTTGACTTTTTTAACCTCATGTTTATTAAGCAAACTGCCCTTTATTTTAAAAAATACAGAGAATAGTTAAAAAATTAGTAAAAATAAAATTTATTACCCCATGTTAAAAGTCGTTTGTCTACCTTTTGTTTCAGTAGTAAAAACCAAATAGAGTTAATGTTTACTAAAAACTTATTTTTTTAATTTCTGCGTGTAGAGATGTGCAGGTTGTTTTGTCTTATAAGGTCGCTCATAGAATATTACGATTAACATTTATCTAGTTTATTTATAGTGATATTCTTTGGAGACATGATCAAGGAGGAAACTGAGGAAAGTGAAACTGATCACATTCTTTTGAAACTTATGTGGCTACCTTTATTCTAAATACTGGTTATAAATATTTCAAATGGCATCTGTCACGCCATCAAATGATCAGGATCACATGCAGGTGAAGAAACTCAGAAAAATATTTTTTTAAAGAATATCACTATTATTTAAAATGTCACCACGCAACATATTTAACACCTACCAAACAAAGTCGAAACGAAAATAATAAAAGAACCCTGCTTAATCCTGGACAACGGATTTTGGGTTATTTTTTTTTTTTTAATTGGTATATTGTAGATATAAACTTCCTGATTAAATGTTCTCATGAGCACAATGCCCAATCGCCTCTAGTTTTAGAGTTATAGAGCTTAAAAAAATTGTTTTTGGTTTGGATGTCTCCGAAACGGCTGTATTGTTTAAAACTTATAAAATTCAATATTGTTAAGCATTAAAATGAGCAACTCCACCCTAATTTAGGTAACCCTGTATGTCGTGCCGTTATAATAGGTATTTTTGTTTTTTTATATAAGAGAATACCTCTGAATTTGATCTATATTAGTTTAAAGAGGTTAATCAAACCTATCTTTTCTTTTTTGGCTAAGTACATATTATTAACTTAGATAGTATAGTAAAAGTATATCTCAAGACTACCTTGTTTTTTCCACCCTGTATATTTTAACGTTACCAAAATGTGTTTATATCTTTTAGCTCAGTTTGCACACCACTATTCCAAAAAATTATGAATTCTAACCGTTTTTTCTTTTGTACTCAAAAATTAAATTTTTTTAAGTTTGTGTATTTTAGGTATCTTTATATTAATTTTATTTGTTTCGACGCCACTGCTATGGGAAACATCGTATACAAAGACTTTTTATATATTTTACTATTCTATATAATATTCTATAGGTATGCATCAAAAGATGTTTTATGGAAGCTTTAGTAAGATAAAAAATAAATTAAAATCAGAGGAGGCACTCAAAATTTCAACTTAGCAAATATACAACTTTGAAGCTCTATGACTCTAAAACTAGAGTCGATGGGGCATTGTACCCATAAGAACATTTATTTAGGAAGGTAAGATCTACAACATATCAAATTAATAAATATTAAAAATCCTTTCGCATTTAGCATAATATGTTAAGTTTTAAAAATGGTATATTGCCTAGTGATGTAAAAAGTTTTTTTTTTTTTAATAAAAATACAATTAAAAAAAATTAAAACAAATACAACTTTTTTTTACTTTATTCTGGCCCACATCCTAAATTAAGGGAAAAATATACTTTAATAGTTTTATAAAATAATAATTTCCACTAGGCATAAAAAATAAAATTTGGGACTTAAAACCAGTTAAAATTATAGGTGAACCGAAAAACATTGTAGGAGGAATAAGAATTTATGTGTTGAAAATTATAAGAACTTATAATATATAGATTTCTATTGCCAAATTTAGTTTAATTAAAAACAATTGTAGTTTTACTCTTTATAATTGTCTTTGGTATAATACAAAACTTATTTAAACCTGGGGTTTGTTTCGGTAACTTCTTAAGTTACAGAAAACCAGAAAAAAAATATAAGAAAAATATCAATATGTTTAATTTTATAAATGTATTCTACAAAAAATTATTAATAAATTTACGAACATCTAAAAGTAAATTTCAATTTTTGGCAAGTTTTATTGTTGTTTTAAAGTCGCCTTAATATTTTTTTATGACTGTTGAAAAACTCATTGTTTTGTCCTTTTTTGAAAGTAATACAAGTAACTAACATTAAAAACAGATTAACTTTAATAACGCATTCGTCATGTTAAAACTTGATGAGGTTCTACTAATATTTTTAGGTAATTTAGGAAAAATACCAAAATTGACAATGATTAAGTGGTACTCTTACAGGGTGTTACTAAATTTAAATCATTAGTTTTAACCGACGATTTTTGAGTAAGGCTTTGAAAAAAGTTTATATTAGACACCTATCCGTAAAGTCTGAGTTTTAAATATGAATTTCAATTTATTTTTTGGAAAAGAGCAGTTATTATCTGATGGCCTTTATTTGAAATCAAATGAAATCTAAAACCACATCAGGGTTGGGTAGTATTCGAATATTGGGGATTCTGAATCCTATTCAGGATACATTTGGCTGGTATTCGAATAGTATTAGAATACATCTGTGTGTTTGGTCTTCGGTATTCGACTAAATACTTACTTTTTTGTCAGTATTTGGGATTCCGAATTGTAAATGCCGCTTTAAAATTATAGTATTCAAATTTAAGATTTGTATTCGACCCAAGTCTGAACTAGATATCGTTTTTTTACCTTTTTCATTTTTGTTAACGACATGCCTTAAACAACACTTAGGCCAGCCGCGCACTAGGCTGCCTGGCTGTAACTTAGCAGCTCAGCTTGGCTAAAAAACTTACTCGAATTTAGAATTTAAATTGGGCGAACGTACTAGGCAGCCAACTGTTTTCGGCTGTGGCAGCTTACAGAAACGAGTCAATCACGCAAGCAGCGGTAGAAGAGGATGCATCCAGTATAGCTTCTTATTTCTTTTTCGTTCCTTTCGACTTAAAAAGTAAATAGTTGTCGCCTCTTCTAACTCCGTCTTAAGAACTAAACATAAAAAACTACTCTGCACTATACTTTTGGCACTATAAATTGAACAAAAAAAATATTACATTGGTTAAAAAGTCATTATTCCTAGTTACCACAATAAAAAAGGTAGTGTGTAAGTCGCTAACCGGAGTTACTTACTAGGTATTCGTTATCAATATAAAGTTCTCAAAGTATAGCTGCCAAATTTGGCTAACATCAACCGCATGCGCCAAATATTGGCTTCCGCAGCAAAGCTATTGCAGCCGGGCTGCCTAGTGCGCGGCTGGCCTTACTTTAATGTTAGGGCCATAACGGCTTGTTTTAATTTACCTTTCTATTTTCACATGCAAAAAATATTTATTTTTTAAATAACATAGTATATTATCTAGTTTACATAAAAGGCGGCTTTACTTAATAGTTACAAAGAAATTAACAAGCCTTTTAAAATTTTAAAAATACCGGTTGCCAAGTTTAAAATATGCGCAATAAACCTGAATAATTATCTACTCTTAAACTATTTTTCATTTTACAAGGTTTGTAAGTAATATGCTGGATCTCTATAAAATAGAAGTAGATCAGACCTTGACCCTATGTATGTATACAGGAGAGGAACTCTGCATAATTAAATCAATTAGAAAAACCAGTATTCCGTAGCTCAACTGAGTGTAAAATTAAAACTACTTAGAAGTAATAAACTTAAATATACTTGTATACCTTCGCATCAAGATCGCAGAGAAATTATGCTGTTTTAGAATGCAATAGAATATGTATTGTCTGTGCGTTACAATGCACACACACGCATTAATGCACGTTTTATTCACGTTACTAGTGTGTTAAAAATGCAACGCACATTTAATTTTATTTATATTCAAAGGGGCTTAAATATTTAAGTACACCGGGTGTCTCTAAAATTTGTTTTTATTATTCTTTTGTCAGGCCCAGCCAAAAACGACCTTATTTTTGTTACGTCCTGAAATTTGATACCATCTAACTCCTAAATACATATATTTTATTTTTTTAATTTTTACTCTAGGGTGCAATTAAAAAAAAACAGTAAATTTTGAGGCAAATTTATTTTCATGAATATGTCTGACCTAGTCAACCATTGATGTCCTTATAAAGGTGCGTAGTCATGAACATATCCTGCAAAGGACCAAGAGGAAAAATAAATTTAACAATCTTTTTTTATAAACACACAGATTGTTTAAAGTTACAAAATCGTTTCTTTATAGTTTTACGTCCATTTTTTTAATGAAGCGAGAGTGAATCAGTATAACAACTCTAAATAATATTTTACCACATTTTTAATGTTATAAGCTGATTTTACACTTATTAAACTTCTTGTCAAATATTTGATACAATTTGTTTAAAGACAAAAGTGTAAAATAGGAAATTATTTGACAAACTTCTTTGAAGCAAATATCACACCAATCACGATAAAATTAAGGTAAAGTAGTTTCCTAGTTGTCAACTGTCAATTTTTAATTCATTGGGTTAGTAGTTTGGCATTTCTGTTTTACAATATCAAATTTATTCAAGGTAAACTTGGTCCAACTTATTTGACAAGAAGTTTAATAAAGTTATCGCAGCTTATTAAAAACTCAAGAAAATAATTTTTATGTCATGTGATATGAAATCTAAATATCGCAAAAACGTTTAATAAAAGAAAATCGGACTTAAAATTTTATTTTAGTCGTTAAGGGGGGCTAAGGTCAAATCGTACAAAAAAGCCATGTTTTCGTGATTTTTTTCTGACGACACAGTTAAAATTTATTTACTCAACCAATGGTACATTAAAGTATGACATTCGAAGAATGTTTCATCAAATTTTTACAAAAAATATTAAAAAATACGGCAATGGCAGCAATTGTTCGGACGTGTCTCGAAAAAAGTTGAATTGCGGTGCCCCTCATAACTTGGTGCTGGATCATCCGAAATCAAAAAATCAAAGTTCATTCGTTAGATAATAGTTTTCCCCAGGTAACGCTGTCGAGTTTTTTTCCAAATTTTTTTCATTTTTTCGAACACTTTGAAGTGAAAAACACAATTTTGTGGGAAAAAATCGGCTAATTTGTTATTGCAAAATCAAAATTATGGAAAAAAAAACTCGACAGCGTTACCTCGTAAATGATGTACAGAAATAGTGTTTAAAATTTCAAAAGGATCGGTGCAGTAGTTTTGGAGTTATCAGGGGCACCGACTTTGAAAACGTGAGTTGTGAATTGAATACCTTACCCCCCTTAAACCAATGCGCTTAAAAAAAAACTCGACAGCGTTACCTCGTAAATGATGTACAGAAATAGTGTTTAAAATTTCAAAAGGATCGGTGCAGTAGTTTTGGAGTTATCAGGGGCACCGACTTTGAAAACGTGAGTTGTAAATTAAATACCTTACCCCCCTTAACTATAGTGTCATAAATCCGACTATAAAAATTTTAAAAATAATTCTTTCCGCCTATTTACCAACTTGGAGAAAGTAAAAGTAGTTAATAATTTAAACATATTATTAAAATAAATTTGTTATTTTAAATGTAAATATAGTTTTAACGAAAAGTTTTCTGACCTACGTTACGTTAACAAGCCCAAAGTTTTGGTTAGACTTAAAGTAAAGCTATAACTCATTAAATTTATAATAATTAGTTCTAATTAGCGCGCAGATATTTTTAAGGATTATTTTTTCGTAGGAGTTTAGAATTACTATAAATAGTGACATATCAAAAAACCGGACAATCTTCACCTTGTACATTTCTAAAGTTATTTTATTTATAATTGGTTTATAATATAATGTCTCTATAGCGTTCAGGATTGTATAAGTACCCGCAATTCCCGGAATTCTACAAAAAAACATTTTATACAGGGTGTTACAGAAAGTTTTGAAAAAATATAAGAGCACATTCTACATTATTATCGTATCGTCTGCAAATTTTTGTTCTCAAGATACAGGGTGTTAAGCTTTTTAAAAACTAAAAATTTCAAAAATACTTAGTTTAGTAAAAGTTGTTAGACTGGATATAAACCATATTTAAATAAGTTGCTATTATTATAGTTACATAATTGCTTATAAAAAATCATAACACCTCATTTAAAAAAAAAGTTTTTGTAATGCTTATTTTATTCTCTAAAAATCGTCGGCATTATCACAAAGTGGCGTATCTCAAAAAATAGGATAATTGATAAGAGCCGGTATTATTGCTTAAAAAAGTTGCTTCCTTATATTACAAATTGACACAAGTTAGATTTTAATAGCCTTAAAGATATATAAATATAATAAATAAATTATTTTATTTTACTTAGAAAAAAGTCTCGCCTAAAAAGCATTCTTAAAAAGTGAGATACACTTCGTAATATTGACACCAAAATATGCAATTAAATGGAGTGTATTTCTTGCTCTTTAAATAAACAAGAGACATAAAAGATGTATTTATATTTGCTTAATCTAAAAAACACACACTTTTACACAGTCAGTAGTATACCGTTTTTTTAGAAATATTTTTTCAGTTGCCGCTCGAGAAGCCACTGGACTTATTAAATGTAATTAAGTAGGTAATAAATTACCCCTTAATGCTATTATTAACATTGCCAAATTAAAAAATAAAATGGTTAAAGTATATTTAAGATATTAAAAACATTTCTTTTTACAAGTTTAACACCCTGTATCTTGAGAAAAAGGTTTTGCGGACCCATCTTTTTATGATTTTTTTTCATATTTATAGTAGTAGAATCTGTTCATTAATTTTTTTAACAACATTCTGAAACACTTTGTATAACATGGATGGCCAATCGGTGGATCGCGATTCTTAGTCTAGTAGATCGTGACAAAGCAAAAAATATAAATATGTAGAAGACACTGCACAACGTTATTACCAACTGCTGCACACATCATCTTGTATCATTTTTTAATCGCCGAAGTATCTAATTGTAGATCGCACTGGGTGTCATTAATTAAAAGTTGATCTTGGGTCTAAACAAGTTGGCCACCCCTACTGTAAAACATATATATCTCTAATAACCGCGTTATATTATAGTGACCTGCATAATTATTGAACCATAAGAAAATCTTTTTTATTTTTAATTTATCATATACAGTCTTCGGATGTTCTTTCCAAATGGAAAACTTTTTAATTATTAACCTAAATTATAAAAATACATTTTCACAAAAAAAATGTATGTTGGATGTGGCTTAAAAAGACTTTTTTCAAATTAATATATAGGATATTTTCTACTTCGTCACAAAACTTTAAAGGGTGATTTCTTATGTTATTTTATAAAGAAAAGTTAATAACATATGTCCGGAGTTGCTTCATCTCTGAGATAGAGGTCGTTAAAATTAAAAAAAAAACAATCAATATTTTATAAATATTTTAAATATCCTTTAAACGATTTGGTTGAAATTTGGTACGATTTTTTTATGTAATAAAGCGTTTGTAAAGCTTTAACTAGATTAACTTTATTAGGTCCAGCAGCGTCTCAGTGGCACAACAGTTAATATTATAGAGAGAAAATATACGCCACTGGCTTTTTATGTGGTTGTTATATTTTTTTCTATAAATAAACCAAAGATACAACTTTTCAGTGTTATATGTTTTGTATCTGCTTTGTATTTAAGATATTAATAAAATACCGACTTTTTCAAAAAGATTTAACACCCTGTATTTCAAAAACGAAGCAACTCCGGACATATGTTTATAGGAACTTTTCTTCATAAAATTACATAGTTAGGAAATAACCTCTATCTTAATTTAAAAACACTTTTTTAGACCATCCTGTACATCCAACATACAAATAGGACTTTTTATAAAGAGGCCTCTTTTTTGTAAACTTAATAATTAAAAAGTTTCCCATTTGGTAAGAACTTCCAAATACTATTCTAAGGATAAATATCGCCATTATTCCTAAATTCACAAAACACTGATAAAAGTTTAAATAAATCCTAGCGTATACGAGGTAGATGCAAATTTTGAAATTTAGCATAAGAGAAAAATACATGTAATTTTTAACTTAAATTAAAATGTTATTTAGATAGCTCGTTTAGAATTAAGTTAAAAACTTGAAAATAAAAAAATATTTTTTCGATAACATAATATACGGGATGAACAAAATTATGCTTTTTGACATACCCTGTATATCTTAAAATGTGATACAAATTAGAGGACTACTATTGCAAACTACAAAATTAACTGAAAAAACTAATGTTTAAAATTATTTTTATGATAAAAAGTAGTGTTGGAGAGTGACAATTTACAACGGACACCAGGAACATTCACAGACTTATTATAGCTAAATATGGAGTTTTAAGTGCATGTTAATAACAAATATAAACATAAAAAGAGAAAGTCACTAAAATACAGTTTAAATTACACCACGCTACAATATTTAATTTTAGTTAAAAATAAATGTGCAGATGCACTTAAAAATTCGACAGGTACATTGACCCAAATTATGAAGATTTATGTCCATTTTAATTTTACATGTAATTCTATTAAAAATGTAAGTTTTTTTATTTACAACTTTTCAGGTACCTATAAAAAACAAAAATTATTTTAAAAAATTCGAATTTGCTTTTAAATAAGTTAACTGGTATTAGTTTTTGATTTGAAATTCTTTTCTTGGTGTTGAGTTAATTAATTATAACAATACTTTGGGTGGTTAAAAGTAGAAAAAATATGTTTTGTTGGTTTAAAAACTTAATAAACCCTAGTTACTTACTAAGTATTTATCTCCATCTACAATGACCAGATTATTCCACGCAATTGAGGAGCAAAAATGCAAAAACCTATAAATTCACTTTTGGTTATTTTGAGATAAACAACAAAATGGTCTACAGAGCGATTTCATCGAAATTTTTAAAATGTTTTTTTTTAACAAAGTCAAGCTTTATTAAAAAAATATAGAAAAACTTAAAAATAAATACTACACCTAATAAAATACTTTTTTGTTTAAATGTGGTGGACAGGACCTCTTAGACTGGATTTTAATAGTGGTTTAATGGATTTATCTTTATTTAGACTTTTTCGTTAAAAAAAAAGCGTGTCAAAATTTAAAAGATATAATGTATAGCTCAAAAATCATTGAAAAGGGATTTAGTTATCGGTTTTTGTATTTTGGTTACTTAGTTTTATTTGGTTGAGATTGCGTTTTAATCAGTGTAGTAGACATAATTATTATTAGGACAATAATGTGTTCTCGGATTTATGTCTGTTTTTTAAAACATAAGTTATAATTCAAATATAAAGTATCCCTTTAATTATTCTACCAAACACTTTTATTCCATTTTATTAACAATATTTTTTATATATTAAATAGAGTGCATTCCAATTCAAACGAGCAACCCCCTATAATTTTAGGTGTTGTACACCTCTGACACGATACTAAGCGTCAGCGGCCAGCGGTAAGCAAAAATGTGAGGGCCCTGTCTTTGATCTTTATGCGAGAAAAAAAATGTTTTTTTAAATTAGCCGCTTAACGCTGACACTGGTAATCGTGCCCGAGGCCTCACAAAAAAGACGTAAATTTTTATAGTAAGTAATACCTCATCTTATAGGGTTTTTAATTCCCTCTGTAACGGTTATTAGTCTTTTTAAAATCAGTTTTTGAGACAATTTACACTAAATTATGGGTTTTCCAGCCGGTAGCTCACCTACATAACTTTTAAATTGTTTTTAATATTAAAATAAAACTTGGTAAGTAGGTATTTTAAATAAACAAGCATTTAAAAAAATATTTGCTGTGCTCTTACTTCTGGTTTAGCCGAAAATGACCTTAACTTACAATGACAATGCATCGATGACATTCTAGATTAAAAATTTAAAATATTTTTTTTAAAGTTGAATGAAAATTACAAATGAAGTGTAATTATACTCGGAATGTCATTTTCTATTCAAATAAGTAAAAATAATCTGGGTGTCTCATTAAGTTAAAATAAGAAAGTTAGGGTAGGTTCCGACTAAATCGGAAATGATAGAAAATAAACAAATTTCTAAAAAAGTGCACATTTAGGTGATATACTTCCGTAGTAAATATTATTTTATTATTTTAAACAATAAAAAAGTTAAATGGGTGCGCCACCGTCCAGAGGCCTCAGTATTACTGCCTTTTTACTTATGGAGTCTTATGAGACCATTCACACGTTGAGAACGCGGAAAATCGTCCAGCAAAACCGGCTTAGTGTAAAAGGCTGTTTTAGGGGTAAATTTTTTAAAAACCCCTAAACCAATGTTAAAAAACTAATGGCTGTTAAAAAGAGAATTTAAAACTCTCTGTAAGGCGAGGTATCACTTGACCCCCTTTCCCATTTGAACTTTTTGACTTTTCTGTTGATAAGGTAAACAAGTAAAATTTGACACAAAAATGTGTCTCAATAGTCAAAATGGATTTTTCTAAGTCACTGTATAAGGTATAAATGTCTTATAAAAAAATGGGGGTTTATGTTTCATCAAGAACGAAGAATTGGTATATGGTTAACATACTTAACAAATTTATTATTTTTAAAATGTTTTACTTGGTAAGAAATTTTAGCAGCAAATTAAATCCTTTACACAAAAACATAGCTGTGTAAGAACTTGTATTTTAAGAACCCACCTATACACGTTCAGCCAAATTAAAAGTCTTGTAAACAACGCGTGAAAAGGACTCTAACTAAACTAAAGTAATAGTCTACGCGTTTAGAACACTAACAGGTAGAGATAAGACAAAGACTGCCGGTACAAAATATGGTGACGCATCAGTCCCACTTTTTGTAACTTTACTTGCCTATTAATCTTTTGATTTAGCTGAACTAATATACGTACGTATAGTAATATATATTTGATATTTCTTAACAGCAAAATATTATTAAGGTGATTAAAAATGCATAAGGTGAATTAAATAGTCTATTGTTTGGTTCGTTATCGTTACAAAAAATATTGATAGATTAAATATACAAAAAGTAGATTTACTCCAAAAAAACATGGGTTTAAACTCAAATGTACAGGGTTTTCATTTATATTTTGCGACCTACTTTTGACTATAACCAAGAAGGATGGAAAACAACGTCCTGTAAATTTTTTTATATTTTTTCATTGTTTGAGCATGAAAGAATGAAACAAATGGACATCAAAACTCAAGCAAATGAAGAAATAAGTCACCCTGTATATTATGTCACCATTAAAAAGATTCTTTAAAGCTTTACAAAAATACCACATTTGATAGGTCTATCTTAAATTTAATAGTTTCGTAGTATTGCCATTTAAATAATAAAAATGGATATAATTTTCATTGCATCTACAGTCTCACCTTAGTGCTGTAGGTAGAAGGTAGGTATAATGAAAATTATATTATCTACTGCTTTTTAGATTTAAGTCATATTTCGAAAACTATTAAAGATAGATATATCAAATGTGGTATTTTTGTAAGGCGAGTGTTCCATTAAAAAAATCCTCTTAATTTTTTTGGGTTTTTAATGTTTATTTGTTTTTTTTATGCTTAAAAGATAATAGATAAAAAAGTATAAAACTTTTATACAGGACGTTTTTTTCTATCCTTCTTGGTTACTTAAAAGTGGGTGGCAAAGTATAAATAAAAACCCTGTACAAACTGAAACAAGTAATAACAAATTAAACCTACTGCAATTAATAATAAATGCTAGTTAGTTAGACAATCGAAAGCTTCACAAAACAAACACAAATTTTAGATAAAGGTGAAAGTGCGGTCGTACTTGAAAATATTTTACTTTTAAACAAATATAGATAAATGACTTGACCTACGGCACGCTGATAAAGCTAATTCCTCTCTCCTGAGCAATAAAAATTTAAGTTATTAAAACGGTCAGTAGTGCTATACAGTTCGGTAACCATTTGGAGCAGTATAGTTCCTATTTCTCTTTAGAAAACACAAAAAATGAATTACTGTTCTATAACAATTCATATACTTATTTTATATTTTCTGTAAAAAATAAATTGACGAAAATGTCTTTTCCAGTAAATATGGAAACCAAGTGTATAGTTTTTATTCATAAGAGTTTTTAAGGTACGTTTACATCTGACGGACCGCCTACATGGTCTACGCCTAGCTAGGCTACTGCATTTTATGGTACGTTTACATCTGAAGCTGCGTCCAGAATTGCATCAATTTGCCAAACATCCGTGCAAACAAACCAACCTATTTTTTATTTTTTTTTTATCTCTGGACAAACCACGAAGACTAAAAGCCTAAATACTAACGTACCGTGGGTGTCTTAAGCGAGGTAACAGGGAATTTGTTGACACGGGACTTAAATACTTAAAGATTCCACATTCTAGAAACTCTAGGAATAAAAGAACGAACAAAGTGGGAAGTTCGAGGCCGGTCCAGTTAGACCGTATAGGGATGCATACGCGCGGAACCACGAGTTTCTCTGTTGGGACCGTGAGTGTAAAACTATACAGGACAATTCTTCAGAACAGGAGCCATGAAAGTACCTATAAAAAAGCGATAGATCCCCCACAACCACACACATTTGTGCACTCCTTTGATGCAAAAAACCAACAAGCTCTTAATCATCGCCGAATCATTCCCCAAGCCCTTGGAACGACGTGAATTCCGTCCACGTCCGCGCTATGTGGCGCGCAATTCGGCGCGGCGAATTCTCGCAAGTCTGGGTGTAGCATGACTTTTATTGCATGATATTTATGTCAGATAGAAATTCTGGCTAATGTAAATAATAAAAATTTTATATCAGACATAAATTTTTGACGGTTTACATTAGCCAAATTTTCTGTCTGACATAAATATCATGCAATAAATGGCAGATGTAAACGTAACATAAAATGCAGTAGCGTAGCTAGGCGTAGACGATGTAGGTGGTCGTCTACGGCCTCGCGCCTAGAGGGTCCTCATATATATTTCTTTATATCATATGGAGATTACGTTTCAAGCTTTTTTTCTAAATTGTAAATAATATTTTTTACAGGAAACCATTTTTTTATTACCCCATTTTTTCCTAGAAACTCTTAAAAATAGAAAAAGAATTATTATACATTTTGTTTAATTTTGTGATGCTATTTAATTAGGTAGTTTCCAAAAATATTTTTCAGATTTTTTTACAAAGTAATATTTTCGCAATTTTGAATAAGCAATTTAAATAGAGCAAACATTTTTATGAGTAGTAACAGTATAATGTTGGATATTTAAATTTACAACTTTCCGACAATTTAACCCATAAATGTTTATAGTTTAAAAAAAACTCCTTATTGTTAAGTATTAAATCATAAAGAAAGTAAAAATTTTACACCTTAAATATTATTTTGTATGTGAAATAAAAAAATGCATAACATTTAAAACGGAGTGCAATAAATTATGGTGATTCAAATTTTACCAACCTAGTAGTCGTTGACCACGGCCATATTTAATAAGTTAATTGACGAGTTTCACTTTTGTATGGTAGGAGCGACAATAAAAATGAAATGTGAAAGCGCTCTTATTGTTCATAATTATTAACCTTATTTTTATACTTGTAGTGTTGTAGTTGATGACTAAATGCCAAATTAAACCATGTTTTGTTTTACCTTTCGTTTTGTTGCAGGGTTAGGTTAGTCTAAAATCGAGTACCTTACTGCTCTGTGAGAAAGTAAAATAATACATTCATCAATTTTAGGCGATCAACCAATTATATAAATTAGGTTTTTTTTTGTTTAACTGTTTTATTGTACTAAAACCTAATAAATAATTTGGTAAGTCCTAGCTACCTGATCGCACTACAAATAATAAACCGTGGCGTAGCGTATTTAGAGTAAATATTAAGATGGAAATTTCAAGTGCCCAACGATTTTATTATTTGTCTGATCAATATTAGATTAATGAAAAGATTAATGGAATCTGATAGCTATATAGGACTTACCGAATTATGTTTTAGCTTTTAGTACAATAAAACCGTTAAGCATATTTTGTTACTTATTATTTATTTTCAAGGTTTTAGTTTTGTTGTTGCTTGATACTTCTCATTCTATTAAGTTCACTTAATGTCTTACTATAACTAACCGAAACTAACCAACGATTCTATATTCAAGTAGTTGTGGAAAATATGTAATTTGCCATTTTGTGGCGGCGGCCATCTTGGATTTTGTTTTTATAAGGAGCTCTATTTCACCAACTAAGCCCTTTTATTTATTACCCATATTAAGGTAATTGTGAAAAAAATTTAATTAGGTTTTTGTGGTGGCGGCCATCTTGGATTTTAATTTTTTATTGTAAGCTCTATTCTACCAATGAGTGAGGTAATATGTTATTCGCCATTTTCTGTCGGCGATCATCTCGAATTTACAATCATAAAGAAGGTATTATGTATTATATTTTATTGTCATCAAGATTAAGAGTGTGTACCAAATTTCAGATCGATCTGTCGACAGGAAGGGGGTCAAATTCCAAATACTAGATCCCAAATACCAAATATGTAATATCAAATAACAAATAAACAAGTCAAGTAAAACCGTTTAAAAACGGTATTTATCAATCTGTTATGTGACGTTTAATTCAAGTATTATACGTCAAAGTTGTCACCAATTATTACCGCGGTTATAATTGGTTGAACGCCAAAAATTGATCATTGTTTTTGTTTACCATTATTAAATATTTGGAAAAAATATATATATAGGTACAATAAAATTTAAAAAGTGAGCTAAGTTCTTGTAGGTACTCTTATAGATAGTAGTAACGGTGTATCTTACGTTTTTTTTTTACAAAATACTTTAATATTCTTTTATTTTTTTATCTTTGGACAAACCACGAAGACTAAAAGCCTAAATACTAACGTACCGTGGGTGTCTTAAGCGAGGTAAGAGGGAGTTTGTTCACACGGGACTTAAACACTTGAAGATTTAGGGGGAAGGAAAGACCTCCGCGGGCAGCAGGTTCCACAAACTCTAGGGATAAAAGAACGAACAAAGTGGGAAGTTCGGGGCCTGTCCACTTGGACCATATAGGGATGCATACGCGCGGAACCACAAGTTTCTCTGTTGAGAACCGTGAGTGGAGGAACTATACTGGACAATTCTTCAGAACAAAAGCCATGGACGTACCTATAAAAGAGCGATAGATCCCCCACAGCCCAACGATGGGCAAGAGAGGGAAGCCTTTCTGTAAGTGAAGGTTCATTAATGAGACGAACAGCTCTTCTTTGAATAGAATCCAGAATGCTTAGGGTTGTGGGGAAGCCATGCTCCAGATATGAGAACAATACTCCAAGGGAGGTCGGATTTGGGACACATATAAAGTGTATAAATTAGAAGGGGAAAAATACTTTTTGGCTCGAAAGAGAAATTCAAGCTTTTTTGAAGCTGCCGTGGCTATTCACAGTTAAGGTTACTTTCAAATGTGACGCCCACAAGATTGAAGGTGTCTTTGTTCTGTAAAACTTGGCCGCTCATAAGTAGAGGATAAGTATTTGGTAACTTTTTTCGTGACAAGGAACATGATTGTGTTTTGGATGCATTAAAGCGGACGAGATTTTTGAAAACCAAAAATAACTTCACTATTTTTGGATTTTTTCTCCAGGTAAAGAAACCTACATGTTTGCATATGTGTGTACCATTATAAAATATTTGGAAAAAAATATATATATAGGTACAATAAAATTTAAAAAGTTATGAGCTAAGTTATTGTAGGTACTCTTTTAGATAGTAGTAACGGTGTAGCTTACGTTTTTTTTTTTTTTTTTTTTTAACAAGATACTTTTATATTCTTATTTTAATTTCAAAAACCAAAAAATTTTGGGATTTTTTCTCCAGGTAAAGAAACCTGCATGTTTGCATATGTTTAATGTCACTTCCAATTTAAAATACTGAAGAAGAACAAAACGTCAACGGGTGGCATTTTATTTCAAATTATAGTTATTAATTAGTATTAATTTAACAAAAATATCCGACAATTTGTTTAACATTAAATATATGTTTTTAATTGTTGTATGACCCATTCTAAGTAATACTAGTTACTGGTGCAAATTGCTTATTAAGTAATTTAGTGTTGAAGACAAATTGTCTTTAAATCCAATGGTATTTTATAATAGACTCACGTCAAAAACGGCAATTTTAGGTCCTTAATTACTACCCATAAAAATGTAATGAGAGTTCCATTAAAAATTACTGACCTGTGTCTACTTTTGGTGAAATCGGAAGCTACATTTTACAATTATTTTTTAAATAATTTTCAATTTAGCTAAAACTTTTTCTTATACAAAATTTTAAGAAAATGAAAAGTAAAAACTTTTTAATCTTGATTTTTCTAAAAATTTGGAGTAGACATTTTTGTTCTTCCCGAGTTGATCCTACATGTTCAAATTTTAGAATTCCAAAAAAAAAAAATAAAAGATACAACTTGTATATTTTAGGGCCTCCGTTAATGGGGTAAATTTTTATTACGAACAGAAAAAGTCCAATTTTTTTATTTCTACACTATAAACTGTAGTTGCGGTATGGCTGTCAGATTTTAACATTTGTGACATATCGACAAGCGTAAAAAAATGTTTTATAAATTTTGTTAAACGACCAAAAAGTTTTCTTTAAGATATTTTTATTATTTTGTACTGTTCTTCATATATGTTTAAATTAATAAATAAATAAATAAAAATACTTCTTATGGTTACTTTCGTCATATTTTTTTAAAAGCAAGTCTTTACGACTATTAGTTCTGGAAACATACCTAAAGTCCTTTATTAATTTAAAACCGGGTAATTTTTAAAGCTACCCTGTAGGCATATCCAACATACAATAAATATTTTTGTAAAAATTTATTTTCCTATCTAGCAGGACTTTTTAGGAAAAGGCACCTTTTTTCGTAAAGCTGATAATGAAAAAGGTTTCCATGTGGTAAGAACTTTCGAATATGCGATGTAAAGGCTATTTACATTGAGACTACCTAAATTTGAGCCCAAAAATAGATTACAATCTATGGAGGTTAAGACGTATAAAGACAGCTATAAATAAAGCAGCCGGTAAACGATCAATTTTTTTGTCAAACACGTTTGGAAAATACAACAATTTCATCGCGCTATAACCTTAGATGTCCTATCAACTTTTATCAAACCGTTTATTTGGTAGTAAAGGTACTCTCAAAGCGAACCTTGAGAAATTAGTGCAATTACACTAGCGCGGGAAATAAAACGAGAGAACAAGTGCATCTTGTCTTTTAATATTTAACACCAGTGAATGTTCAAGACCTAAAATGTATGACAGATCATCGGATGAGAAAGAGGTACTTTTACTAAACTGTAATAGAGGATCAGTGCCGGATTTACTTGCAAGCAAATTGTTGTTAGCCGGATCAGCCTTACCCTTGTGCTAGCACAAGAGTAAGGCTGATCCGCAAAATGAATTTTGTGTGTGTTTTATACAGATAAGGACCTTTTTCTTGTCCTCAAAATTTTTTACGATAGGTGGCCACACAGGAGTACATTGCTTAGGGCATCACATAGTCTTAATCCGGCACTGCAGAGGTTGTAATAAGTAAGTTATTATTGTTTCAATATACTACGCACTAATTTGATTATTTTCTCTGTTAAATTTCCGGCTTCAGACATTTAAAACCCACCAGAAATTAACACTAGAAACTAAACGGACTTTACGCGATACGCGAAAAAATCGTGCATGCAGCGAACAAAAATAATTTGGCGGTTAGGAAGCGTTTAGTCGCGCGAAAGACCGCAGTATTATGTTTCTTTACGTATCCCGCCGTAGAATTACGTCTGGAAATGGATCCAGCTACCGTTCCGCTCACGCGGTCCCGCTTTGCTTTGAGGGTACCTTAAATCAGACATATTGGTAGGTGTTCACTTTATGAAAACAGACCAAAAAACTAGGGATATTTGACAAACACGAATATAAATTGTCGAACAGTTTATTAATTCAAATTTCCATTACATAAACATGTCAAGTAATATTTATGTTTGACAAACAAAGCCGCATACGATTAAATTTGTATATTTGACAAAGATGTTTGTCTACTTAAGACCCCTATCAAATCTGGGGCTTGAAAACTGATTAGGAATAGTTTTCTAAAGGCATTTTTAAATATTGATCCGATGGGTTGGGTAGATCCAATCAGCTGTTTTTAAGATTCACTGGGATTTTTGAAATTTTCTGAAGGCGTATGATACATTTGGCCTTTATTTGTCGGCTTTGTGTCAAAACAAAACATAACTCTTTTGCTTTGTTTTGGTCGTGCAGCTAGTTTTAAATATTTTCACAATATTTAATCTGTAAATCTTCAATAAATATCAAATTATTGTTTTTTACACTTTTTCCGCTGATTTTGACATTTCTGTTTAACCCGACTAACCCTGGCTTTAACCTGGGTCAGCAGGATACAACCCGACTTAAGGAGTCGATCAATTTATGAACACGGGTAGAGACTGTCTGATCCTTTTTTGAACGGGTTTTATGGATCAGGTTAACCCAAGATCATTATTTGAAAAGGCCTTAAGTGGCTCAAATACCACTTTCCTTGGGTCTACTTCTGACAGCTCAAGGGCAACAGGCGGTAGTACTAAATTGGAAATAAAACAACAAAGTTTTACTTTAATAATTGAATTATTTCTATCGGTTTGTCCCTGAACTTAAGAAAACGGAAATTCTATTTACTCACGCCAGAAGTCTGAAAAATTACAAGTAGTAAATCACTAACATAAAACAGCATTACAGCGTTTAAAAACCACTTAACCAACATTATATGGATCTAATTATCTCTGATTCTGTTATTATTACTCTAGGCTTATTTATCTTGGTAAATTGTTATTATATGATTTATGCCGTAAAATTAATTGGCTTTTGTTAATAAACAATCAGCATTAAACATAGACTACTTGATAAAATATTTACTTTTATATTAACATCCGTAAGTATATACACATGTTGTAAATTAATAAAAATCAATGTAAACATAATAAAGGCCCCGTTATTGAGACTCGACAATCTTGACATGATTCATAAAAATGCGTTCAATTACGAAGTTATTCATCTTGATTAATTTTGTGTTGGGTTTACCGTTATTTGCTCTTGAAATTTTTCAATATTGTTATTGATTTTACGTCATTCTTGCTTTATACATTGCAAATTTTGTATTTTTAGAAGGTCGGTTAGGGTTGCCCTTTTCTTTCTAGAAGTTTTAGAAAGTGCTTAAAGACTATCCAAATTGTGCCACCTTGATGCTTTCAATTGATTATTGTATTATGTGTTTAACACTAGCAAGGAGAATTAGCTACTTGTTCAGTATTTTATACACGGCGAGTGTATTTTTGACCAGAATCCCCTCGTCTATCTGCCTAAAAAAAGGTCATTTAAGGAAAAGCACATTTTCGATCAAGGATCTACGGCCATGGATGATATATATCTAATTAATAATAAATTAAATATTTAATACCGTCACGATGCCGAGAGGGGGTGCATTTACACCCTCCAGACATTTACATGAAGGCTCTCGCGATGTGAATTTAAGAGAATATGTATGAAAAAGTCCCTTGGCCAGTTATGATAAGAACATTTTTCAAACCTTTTAGCGCGAATATTCATACCGCTATACATGGAAGCGGCGCGTTAAACGAGCTGGTTAATGTCAAATATTTCGGGAGTCGGACTGGGCAAACGCGTGACTTTTTTGTCGAACAAGTTTACTACAATATTTTGCACGCAATGTTGAAATTTTGTGACAAAAATCGTAAGAATTACCGTTACAAAACCCGCCCGATCCGATACCCAACACATGTAAATGGACCTTATGGTTTCGTGACTGTAACACTTAGAGTAGATTGGTCAAAAGGAACCCCCAAAAAGGTTTTTAAAGTGTTATTATCCTAAAGTGAATTTAATTACTGGCCCAGGGACTATACGTTTTTTAAGGTAAAAAGATATCTTTCCTTGTTTTTTAAAATATTTTAACCCCAAGTGGCGTAGCGTGCCTTCGAGGGGCCCCGTATCAACCACTAATTTTACACACATTAGGGGGTCCCTACAGCCCGGGAGCCGGTAGCTACGCCCCTGTTAACCCCCTGACGGACGTTTTATATAAAACACCCGCGTTATTAGAATTTAACAGAAAATGTATAAGTTACGTGAAGACTTTTGTTTTGCTTTTCATTTTCCTTTGAATTAAAAATAAAGTAGGTAACTTTTGTCAGATGAAGACCGTTTTTTATTTTTTTTGCACACCCCTGAAAGTTGTTCTGGCGGTGCCCATAACCCTAGTGATGAATAAAAGATACCGGCAAAAAAACGTCTCAAAAAACAACTAAAATAGAAATGAAGTATTTGGCATAGTAAAAACTTTTATTTGCCGTTGGCTTGTGGTCTTAAGGGTAAAAAATACTTAATTTTTTTAGAAAAGGGTTATTAGGACTTATTTTATTTTTATTAAAAAAAAACGTTTTTACTATGCCAAAATATCTCTAACATGGAGTACGTTATAGTACATCGCTTAACTGAATCGGATTCAACCAATGGAATAAATGTTAATCCGACAAAAAATTGCGATATACACATTTTTCGATTAAGTTAAGGATTGGATTGGGTGCCATGAGTCAATCCTGTATTTCCAGAGGTCTGAATTGAGTTCAATATGATCGTGGGTTCTATTGGTACAATATTCAGGGTTTTGGAAACGGTTTGAAAGGAGACAGAAAAGATAAAAAAGAAATATTGGGAAACAAAATAACCTTAAATATTGCTAAAATATTTTGATAATAATTCTTTAGTGGTTTGCGTTGTTTATCTATTTTTAATTAAATGAGATTATTAAAAGAAACCACAAAAATAAGGTTAGAAGTTTCGCTAAATTTTTTAAAAGAAAATCGCATTATTCATAACTGAGATATCAGGGACACACAATAATTTTTTTACCAATGTAGAAACCTATATTGGAAGATTTTATTTTATTTATCTTTTTCTTTTCAAAAAAAGTTAGTAATCTTTATTTTTGTCAGCCACAGGAAATAACTAATATTCTTTTTATAAAATCTTTACCTTTTAGGTGCATCATTAACCTAGTTGAATAGGTAACCCATTTTTATTTCTACCTTTCCTTAAATCACCCATTTCTCAAAAATCATTTCCTGTTTCACGGGGTGATAATAATTGTGTATTACTTTAAAACCACAAAAGCAATTTCCTTTCTTTAAATCTGCTATAAAGTTAAGTGCTTTTATGGTTCTGTTGACATCTTGTCTTAAAGAACCCTTATCTTATTAACTTACTTCAGTTTATTTATCTTTTCGGGCGCATCCAAACTGGTACACGTATTTTCAAAACAAACATTATCTTAAGACTGAACTTTAGGTGCCGTGTCAGATGACAATGCAATAAATGACCACAAATAGAACATTACTTGTTAAACGGTTTTCTTGTACTAAAAGCTATAAAATAATTCAGTAAGTTCTAGCTACCAAATTGCACGAATATTCTCATTAATTAGGGGTATTGATTAGACAAATAATAAAACCGTTGGGCGTAACGTATCCAGACTAAACAATCTGACAGAAATTTCAAATTGCCAACAATTTTATTATTTGTCCGATCAGTACCCCAGATTAATGAGAATTAATGCGATCTGGTATCTAGCACTTACTGAATTATTTTTCAGATTTTAGTACAATAAAACCGTTTAACGTATTTTTTAATATAATTTATTTTCAAGTTTTTATTTTTGTTATTAGTTGATACTCCATTTTATTGACTTCATTTAATGCCTCACTATAATTAACCAGAACTAACCAACGATTTCATATTGAGGTAGTTGTAAAAAATATGTAACTCACCATTTTGCACCGGCGGTCATCCTAAATTTACAATCATAAAAAATGTATTATATTGTATTGTCACAATAATTTGTGGTATTGTCATCAAGATTAGGAGTGCGTACCAAATTTCAAATCGACCAGTCGTCAGAAAGGGGTTAAGTTCCACTTACTAATTTGGACCATTGATATAAATTAACTGGTCAAATTAAGTAAAACCGTTTAATAAAAACTAATAGGTTACTGTTAATTAGAATATTTGTTTTAGTTTGAAAAGTTACTCTAACAATATTATTAATTTACCGCGACAAGAGAAAAAAGACAGAGGCTTATGGTCTTGTCTTGAAGATTTAATAAACAATAGTTTTTTTATCTTGATGAGAATACCATTTCTCAGGCTGAAACAACACTTCTCATTGGTCTCGTCGGGTCTCTTATTTAAAAGTATGCATTGTTAATGTAAAAATATAATAATTTTTCTACTACCATACAGGGCTTTTTTGCCGCCGTTCTTTAATTTTTTAAACGAATAAATTTAAAAAATTATTACTTAGAAAATGAAATTGATGCGTATTTATAATATTCATTATATTTAGAGAGTAAAAGTGACAGATGAAAATTTCAAGTTGGCTACAGGGAGTAGTTTTGGGAAAAAAATTGATTGAAAAGGGAGTCTTGCCAAATTATTTTAAAGCTATTGGGCCGTATGAATAAAAAGAAGCAAATGCTTATACTTATAAAATTTAAAGTAAATGCTTTTGCTTATGAGTATAAGCAAATGCTCATGATATAGAAAAATATAGCAAAAGCATTTGCTTATACTAATAAGCAAAAGCTTTTACTTCAAATTTTATAAGTATAGGCATTTGCTTCTTTTTATTCATATGGCCCATTCTCAAACACTTTATAACCCTAAAATATTAAGTCAATACCTTTACCTACTACAAAATGACAGTATTTTAAATAATTTCTTAAATACCTTATTTGGATGGCTATACTATTTCCAAAAAACAAATTTAGATAATATGTAAATATTATTAATAAAAAAGTTATATTTCTGAGTTTAAATTCTTGTCAAAAGAGGCTTCTAATGACAAAAAAATATAATAGATACGACTACTTTGGCTGGTTACTTTAAAATTGCGGAGGCTACAGACATAATGTAGATAACCCCGGATCACAATGAAGATGGCGACACGTGTTTCAACATTGTGAGAATGTGTTGAAACTGACCAATTAGGACCCGTTCCGCGATTAGCAAATTTATATTTCGTAAGTATTTGAACTAAGCTTTACGCGAGCCAGCTGGCCTAAGATGGGTCGAATTTGCGCCATTATATGCGGAATCTGTCCGCGTATCTATCTGTAGTAACATGTAAAACTGCTTTCTATGACAAAAGCGGCAATATTTTTAGCTTCGGGTCTATTTAAAAATGACATAAATACGTACCCAGTGTAGTTGCTAATATTTTTATGGAAAGTGAGACAAATTATTTTTAGTAGGAATTACGTTGCACGTTTGCCAAAGTGAATAGCTTTTGTCCAAAAAAGTGTACTAATAATACTTTTGCTCAGACACGGAAAGTGTAGTATATGAGAAAAATACAAACCCAAAGTTTTTCAATAGACAGACATAAATATTTTTGGAATATAGGCATGTTATAGGAAAAGCATTTGATATACAGTGACGAAAGAGTATATAGACCTTAAAGTGATAATTTGTTTTCATAATTTTTAAATTTATCGTGGTTATAATCACGTTTTCACTTAGAAATAATTTGAAGGGTGATTTTTTGTAATATGTCGAAATACCTCAAAAATGAGGAGTGATAAAGACATTAAATCTATTATTGAAATTGTTTTTGTACTAAAACTTTATTAAAACAATAATAATATACAGGGTGTTTCATTAAAAAAAAAGAAGAAAAATTCCAATAAACTTTTAAATATTGTGAGGATACCTTTTAGCACCCTGTATATTAAAAATAACCTTAAAGTTATAGAAAGTATCTTTTGACCTTTTACAAATAAATTTAATAGCTTTAAGGGTTCAGTAACTCTTTTGTCGACTTGAATTTTTTTTTTTTTCGTGTACCGATGTTTATTTATATATATATATTTTTAAATTATTTATTTTTTTAAACGTATAAATTGATCCGTCTAATATTATACACAACAGAAAAAAGTCCCAAATATTCTATAATTTTTGGGGTGTTTCACTGAAAAAAATTGATCAAATTCTGGTAGGGCAAATTTGAGTAACCTGTATATCAACAAAATGTTTTTCTTAAAATTAAGTTTTATTTCTAGTTTATATATGAACAAAATCTCTAACTGCCATATTTTAGGCGCTATAGAAGCCTGACGCACTAATAATAAGCACCCTGTATTGTTTATTAAAGCCTACCTAGAACATTTAAAAAATATTCTTGTTTTATGTTTTATTATTTCGTTCCTACCGAGAGCCCTACTAAGTTACCAAGTTCGCCAAGTCTGGACGATTTCGGATGAGTTCGTTGTTTATTTGGGGTAGAACATGGCTTGTCCATTATATTTTATGTAACAAAATTGCAAACAAAAGTAATGGCTGCGATACCTCTTTAGAAATCCAAGGCAGATAAAGAAGGCATGCAATTTCCGGTTAAAAGTAGACTAACGGTATTAAAGTGACGTCATTTTATTTAATGTTAATTTTTACATGTTAATGTTTATGTTATTTAAGTTTAAAATAAAAATTTATAAATAAAGTATGCTGTAACACTTGAATTTGTAGAATTAATTGGATAGGAAACCTATTTTTTTTAAAGTTAATTTTTATTAAAATTTTTCTTTTACAAAATTAGAATTGACGAAAGAAAAAATAAAAAATTTAAGGTCGTATTTTGTCTTTAAGAGTAATTTTTTTCTATGGGTATCAAATGGTTTAATGATTTTGGTTTTATTAGATTTTTTTTAAATAAAATACACATTACCACTGATATAGTAGGTACACTTATTTACAGGACTCTATTTATTCATACTAAATTAAAAATAAGTTTAATATGTAATATTAATTTAAAAAGTAATAATAATTACTAATAACTTTTGTTTTGCCAAGTAAAGCTTGTCGAAACATTATTTTATACTAGAAATTGGGCCAAAAGGAATTACTTTTTTTTAATTATACCAAAAATATTGTTTAAAGTGACAAAAAAATAATAATAATAAGAGGAGGTCTATATTTGCGACTAAGTTTTTTAACAAGAATCTTTTTATGCAAAACTCGCAAATTGTTTATTTTTGGATTTTGTTACTACTACAAATATAAATACCTAAAAAATTCAAGCCATATTTTTGATGAAAATTGGATGCGCTACAGAAAAGGTCCTTAAGTTAATTTATTGAAAAATACTTAGGAAACCATTTTTGGAGTGCATTAAATTTTCACACAAACTGAAGAAACAAAATTTAAAAAATAACAATGTTCAAATGCCAATTAAATGGAAACGACTTATTTGACGATAATTTACGAATAACTTTTTTGGTATGGAATTTAATTTTATCTTGGAATTTGTGTTGGTAAAATTTTTAGATCAACAATTTACGGGTTTTGCATAAAAAAAAGATTGTTGTTAAAAAACTGTGACTGGCGAAAATAGACCTTTTAATAATAATATTAAGGGCTCAAACTTTCACTACATTTTTTTAGCACTTTGAACAATATTTTTATATATTTAAAAAAAAGGTCATTTTTTGGCCCAGTCTAGTTTACACACATTATTATTGTGTAAGAGGGGGCGCGCTGAAAATAATTATTGAAATTTAGGTCGCGAATGGTAAAAGGTTGAGAAACGCTAGTTTAAGGTTTATTATAAAATAACGTAAAAAACGGAAAAAATGAACAAAACTAATTGCATACCTAATTTACTATTCAAACACATTACCCATAGTGTCGCATATAAAAATATACGACCATGAAAATAATTGCCCCAAAATTTACACCTTTGAACAAGAAGCAAAGCTTATTTTTGCTTTTGCTTGGTGTAAAACTAAAGTGGTACCAAAGACAATTCTAGTTTCACTAAATTGTCTTTAGTGGTACTTTTTCAAGGCATGATCAGTGAACAAACGGCTGAAAGTGAAACTGATAACATTCTTTTAAAACTTATGTGGCTAACTTCATTCTGAATAATAATAATAATATAATAATACTATTTACTTACCAAGTTAATTAATATTTTAAATGGCATCTGTCACGTGATAAAATGATAATGATCACTTGCAAGTGAAGAAACTAGGAGCGAAACTGATAATTGTTTAGGAGAATACCAATTGGGCACCAAAAAAACAAAAATCTTGAAGACAAAAAAATGGTTTCCACATTTCCCTCCTTCCAGGGGCACGAAAAAAAAATTAAAGATTAAAAATTTAAAGCCAAAAAAAGGTCCCCACTTTCCAAAAACATTGTTTTTCTTATTTCAGCATTGCATTTTCTTCCACTTTTTTACTTACACATATTTGGGGGCCGCTATAGCCCTGGGGCCACGTATCATTGGGGTGAACCGGCGGTAGCTACGCCCCTCCTCTGCAGTATAATGTTTTTATATTTAATACCACCTACTGCACACCTGTGTAGGTTTACCTACGTATGTCAGTCTAGAATTTAGTATTGGGATAAAATTTTATAAATTAGTAAACACTAAGAAACAGGGCTCCTGGCAAAAAATACTTGTTTGTTACCAACATTAAAAACCATTTTTCGGCAACTAAAAAATTGCGATTATGACACGTATTTGTTTTTATCTGATACCGAGCATTAGCAACTTTATAATTACAGCAACCAAAAAATTACATCTTGATCTTTTTTGAAGGTGACTCAAATCCAATACTATTTTTGGTTTTTCTTTTTCTGTTTTTCCAAAAATAAAAGCAATAATTACTGACAGTTCTTAGTAAAATTTATGTTAAAAAAGCAGCACCCCAGTAGACAAGTGCCCGAAAAACAAATTTATTAGCCGCTTTGTGGCTGAGCAACTTTATGTTGATCAACAAAAAGTTGTAAGTGCGCGGCTAGCCTAAAGCTACGATTTATTTGGGAAACTTTTAAGGCATCCATCAAACCACAAACATATGTATATTTAAAAGAAAAGTTTACATGCCAATGCAAGGTTATCACTTGCTGTTTAATTGGCGAGTAGATGATTTACGTATTTAAACATTGTTTGGTCACTTGTAATTATTACATCTTTTATTCCCACGATTATATGTATATCATTACTATTATTTTAATGTTTTAACACCAGGAACTAAATAATGATTTATGTAACTATTCAAAAGGGGTTTTATTATTGCTTTTCCTCTTTTGCCTTTATAATTTTATTGTATAATTAAGGTAATGCTATTAAAAAACACTTAGTATGGTTACAGAAGCACTAAAACACACATAAATTACTTAAAAACAAAAAACTCTTAGAACGCACAATTAGACCTAAAAATTTTATTCAATTACTAAAAGCACATTAAATTGTGTACCTTTTTTTAGGTAATTAAGACATAGGATGTTCATTTGCAACCAATATGCAATAACTACACACAACGCCTAAAGTCTTGGACCCCCTGTATATCTTGGTTAGAAAGAATCCTACATGTTTTTTAGTATCAGATAAAAATATTCTATTATTTACGGAATAAAAAAGATTACATACCTATTTGGAGATAAGAGTTTTTGTGGTTTTTGCGAAGATTTGACATTGTTAAGTTACTTTTATTTAGTTTATTTGCATTTTTAAATACGCAAAGTTTACATTGGTTCTAACTGAAAATGCCAGGAGGTGAAATTTCTGTTTATAACTGAGCAAGTCGAATTATCAACAGGTATCAAGAAACTGAAAATGTGGAAAGATAACCTCGTAGTGGACGGCCACGTGTTTCTACCGAAAGAGAGGACAAATATTTTATTCAATTTACCCGCCGAAATCGAAACACAACGGCACCAGCCAATAGAGATCATGTCCAAGGTACGTTCAACCGCGTAATTTCCACCAATACCATTCGCAGAAGACTTCACAGCGCAAATTTACGGGCCAGAAGATTTTTAAGGGTACCTCTTTTATTGCCTCGACACCGTGCTGCCCGCCACCAGTGGGCGAGCAACCATAGGGAATGGCTTTTAGTCCAGTGGGAAAGAGTCTTTTCTCTGACCAATCGAGATTCGGTCTGGTCAGTAATGACCATCGTCAAAGGGTATGGAGAGAGCCAGGGCGTCAGTCAAGACTCAACTATCCTCGTAAAGTCGTTCCCTATCAAGGAGGTACAGTAATGTTCTGAGGGAAAATAATGTACAACCGTCAAACCCCATTAGTTAGCATACAACAAAATATGACTAGCGAAATTTACATGGAAAAAGTTATTAAGCCAATTGTCATTCTTCTCCGCCATTAAACTGAATAAAATTTTATTTTCATGGATGATAACGCCAGACCACATCGAGGCAGAAGGGTTCGGGAGCTTCTTAATGCTAAAGAAATCAACAGATTAGAGTGGCCAGCTAATTCCCCAGACATGAATCCAATTGAGAATCTGTGGGATATTGTTTCCAGAGCTATCCACACCCGCAATCCACCACCTAGAACCGAGGAGGAACTTGCGGTAGCCGCCGCAGAAGAATAGGACCGCATATCCCAGGAATTAACTAATAATTTAATCATTTCCATGCCCAGGCGTGTAAACTCATTACTCAGAAGTAGCGAAGGGCCCACAGATTATTAGCTGTATTTTCTTTTTTTGTATTGTTATACAAGTAATTTTGGTTGCAATAAAGGTTATTTATAAATTAACACTGTTTTTTTAATTTTTTGGTATTTCTGTTATTTTAGCCACATACATGAACTCAAAATATTTTTTTAACTAAATTAAAATCAACATGGACAACACTTTGAATTAGTTTAGTTTTAAAATTTTTCTAAATAAATTAGAAGTAGGGTCTAAGACTTTTGGCGTTGTGTGTATATTAAAAAATGCTTAGAAAGTGTTATATCTATAGTGGTTACCTATTATAAGTATAGGTATATTATGCGATCAGTATCTAATTGTAACGGAAGTTTGGGCGTCCTTGCACAATAAAATTAAGGATTTATGGTTTTTAGTTTTAAATCAGGTAAAAAGTAATTTAATTTTATTTTTGCTTCTAGCACCGAAAAAATAAAAAACTACTTTACAGTGGTCTGAACTTGGCAGGAAATAAATTGTATATTTGATAAATACCCTAAAAAGACCGTTGAAGTTTTTAAATGAAACACCCTGGATATTTTATCACCAATAGAGAGATCTTCCTAAAATTCGTTAAAGAGACCTATACCTGATACTAAATTTTTTATAGTTTTGAAAGTATAGCCATCGTCAGGAGTTCGACAACAAAATAGCATTTTAAGAAAAAAACAACCTTCTATATTGTTTTACAATTAAAAATAAATTTTAAAAACCTTTAAGAAAAATACCATTTTCGATATGTTTTTCTCTCATAGTTTCGGCAATATGAGCATTCAAATATTAGTGCAATAGATATGTAAGTATGTACAATTTATTTTTAGGATTGAACGTCCACATTTCGGGAACTATTAGAGATAGGCATATGAAATGTGGTATTTTGTAAAAACGTTTTGAAATATTTTTGCACTAGTAATACAATATACAGGGTACAGGGTGTTTCATAAAAAAACTCCTGACGTTGGCAATATTTCCGAAACTATTAAAAAATTTATATTTCAACTGAAGTATTTCTTAACGCTTTTTTAGAAATCTTCTCTTTGGTGACAAAATAAACAGAGTGTTTTATTTAAAAAAACAACTTGGTTCCATAACTTTCAAATAAATGACAATAAAAAAAAATAGAACCGCCACTGAATTCTACGAGCAAATGCCTAAAACTATTTTAGTGGCATTTTTTGTATCTCTAATATTAAGCGAGTTAAAAGTGTCAGGTCAAATTGGCAAAATTTGAAAAACACTTTGTATCTACAAAACTCTGAAGTTAGCAATGATTTACTTTTATCACTGAATTTGTGTTAATTATCAAAAACGAGATTGTGCAATCAGATTTATTCTATCCCTTTTAGATTTCGCTATACCTTGCAAAGACAACGAAAATCCGCCACTATGTACAAGGTGTTTCATGTTCTTAACATATTAACTTTCCGAGAGGGGGGCATATCAATATTAAATGCCCATATTTGCAATTAGGTTTGTAATTATTAAAATTCCTAATTTAATTAAAAAGAATGTGGCATGAAAGGGGGCAGGGGCATGGATCTCTTGGCCCCTTTTCATATGACCGCCCGTGAACTGTGCCTTTTTCTAATGAAGTCATATTTTTTAACGTTAATGTAAGAAAATTAAAATAACCTAAAAATAAAAAGTTAATTTTTTCACGACTGTTAAGAAAAAAGCTGTTTTTTTAATCGTTAACATGAAGTTAAAGTACTCCAATCTAGTACACTACATAAAGTGTTAAAAACACTTTTTTAACACTTTAAAGCTTTTTTGACACTTTGAATTAGTGTTGTGTTTCAATGCCTACTACAATGAACTTAAATATCAATTTATGCAATATAATAGTAAACGCGACATCAACTGAACAAACAAACGGTCAAGTTACCTTTGATTTTGTCATTATTTCTTTTAGTTCTTTTGTCACTAGTTTTAAAATTTAACAGTTTGCAAATAAATGTAATAGAAATTATTGAAAATTATTAGTTATAATAAATTTGGATGACTAGGAAATTAAAAAGGAATTTTAGTATTATTTTAACAAAAAGTAAATACATACAATTTTCTAAAATTAAATAATAAATGCATAGTTATAAAAAGGATAATTGTCTCTTAAAAAATAAGGAGGCTATGATTTTATGTTGCAATATAATGGTTGTGCTGTAAAAATTAAAATTAATAGGTTTAGATAAATAAAACATGTATTTTTGATGTTTTGACACTTCGGCCCAATGTGGTGAAGTACCGAAGAGTTATTTTGTCGCACGGGTCATTATGGAGTTGGATAAATTTATTAGTTTTATGGTGTTAAATAAATAAGCAGTACGCAAATTAAGTAGTTATAGTAGCGTTTCTTTACTTAAAATTCGTTTCCTGTAAAAAGTGGAAAACATGACTTAACACGTTTTTCCCCTATGGTTTCCATAAAAGTTCTTTAACCGATTTGCTTTAAATGTCACACAGTTGTTTAAATAATAAGGCGTTTATTAGGCCCCAAATAGAATAAAATTATTGAGTACAGTGGCGCCTTAGTCAGCCACAGCCAATATTATTAATAAAACTACTTTTTGGTCTCTTGGATTTTCTTCGTTCAAAGCTACTTTAAAACTCATTTAAAAAAGTATTCGTGGATAATAATAAACACAAAGAAAATAAAAAAAAATAAAAAAATACAATTTTGATCTGAAAAAAAGGATTCGTATACTTAGTCAGAAGGTGATCATTTTAATTATTTACTCTAGAGTCATAATTGTTTCTTTTTTATTTTTTATTTTATGTTAATTTTTGATATTTATTACTATGAGCTAAAATGGTTTCATTTTTTTTTAATTGGCTGTGATGCTCACCGAGACGCCACTGTACCCAATAACTTCAATCTAGTTAGAACTTAATAAGTGATCTATTACTTCAAACAACTGTACCAAGTGTAAACCAAATTTGTTTAAGGATATTTAAGATATTTATAAGATGACGACTAATTTTTAAACTTAACGCCCTCTGATGCTAAATACATTTAGGGCTTCCGTTTTCTTTTGTTTTAACTATTTACACAACGTTTCGAGAAGTCCTATCTCTTTTTCTCATAAAACGACATAAGGTCTCGTACCGTAGTTAGGAAACATCCTGTATATTTATATAAAAATACTATATAGATGGTAGTTTTATCATTAAATTTTACTTTTTTTTAAGTTTCTACTGTCCAGTTCTATATAGATAGACATTGGTATAAAAGTACAAGTGCAAATATTTTATCCTTTCAATACACTTTAGCAAAGAAAAAAACTTACTTATAGTGTTTGAGAATCACTAAATTTATTATTTTTGGGAATGTTATATGTTAATTATAATTTTTGTTTATTTTTATGACAAACTAATGTTATATGAATTTTTCATTTATTTAATCCTGCCGGCATAGTGTATTTTGCGAATTGATAAGGCACACAGGTTGTTATAATCCCCCGCCGGCAGTACTGCAGAAAATCGAGACTCGACCACGTCGTGTGTCTGATCCAAAAGGTAAAAAAAAAACCTTTCGTTATTGTTGCAAATAAACTTGAAATTGATGTAGTTTTGTGGATAGTGCCATTTATTATTGGATTTACTACGAGGGTACCCTCCGTTCCAGATGAATTGAATCCGAAACAGACCAATCTACCAAGGTAAACACTTGTGTGCTACCGTCCGATCATTATAATTAATTAATTCATTTAAAAATAAAAATACAGTCCACTAATTTGCTAACTATTAAGTTTTCATAGTTTCTACTTCATATAGAAAAATAGCAATATCCGTAAACAAATGACCGACTAATTTGTTTAATGCATGATTTATACAGAAATGAATAATAAAAGAAATAGTGGCCTTCATGACGGATTCTGCAAATGAAATGATTCATTAAAGAAAGTATTTCTCTTGAAGAGGATGTGAGCCATAAAATAATAAAGTGAAAACTAAATATACATATTAATATTTATTGCAAATGACCAGGTTGAGCTTGTACTACACGGTTATTATGTATATGTTGTTAATTTTTATTTTTTTTACTGTTATTCTAAAGAAATACTAACTAGTGTCTTTATTTTTAAAGCTGATAGCATAAAAAATGGGTTCCATGTGGTATGACGACGTTTCAAAACAAATGCGAAACACTTTTCGAGATGATTGCTTGTTCCAAATAAAGATAAGTTTGGTGTATAAACTCAGAATACCCAGATGCGAAACTAAGCGTGTTCGTTGAAATCTCTCACCACTATCGTCCCTCCCACTGCGTGGTGGATATACACCCCACGATTTAGTAATGTGACCTAATGCTCATCTAGGTGTCAGTTAGTCCCATACTTTTGTTGGTATAGAACGTGAGCATAAGTTAGTTAATTGTGTTTAGTTGTTTGTGAACTTTTATGTTTTTTATTATTAAAGTGTTAGTATAGTGTCTTGTTAAATTTTTTTACCGTTTAATATGGGATATAAATGTGTATATTTATTCTGTTCCTCCATCACCGGGAGCGGATCACTTTTTAGATTCCCAAAGGACCACTATTATTTTAAGACTATTTAACATAAATACAAAGCTTTTACAAATTACTTAGATATGTTACTAAAGTTATTGATATTAATCAGTATGTGCCTAAACAGAGGAAAATATTTTTTTATTTATAGCCGCACTGCCATTTAAAAGGCTATATTTCAAATTTAAAAAATGAGGTGTTTTTTCAGTATTTAAAAAAATTACATACTTCCAAATAAAAAAACAAATCAATTAGGTTTGGGTATTACTAAGGCAACATCTGCATTGCTTTAAAAGATTGCGTCGGGGTTTCTTTAGAAACTTGTGTTACTCGGCTTTCAATTATTCTGTTTCAATCCCCAGTTACACAAAACTTTTTAATACACAATTAAGCTAAAAAAACGGAATACCATTAATTAATTTAATAAGCAGTTTTTAGGCAAGGTTTTTTTTTAATGGCTTTTTGTTAAACATTCTAAACCCCCATTAGTTTAATCGTTTTTAAAAATGTTTTGTGCAACCAGGTATAGACATTTTATTACAGGTTGATCCAAACGTGACATCTACTAACAATATTTTACCGTTCAAAGAATGGGTAAAATTTTTAGTTTGTAAATTCCCAATTAGTGTATTATTCTTTTGTTCCGTTTTCCACACATAAAAAAGCTGCATAATTAGTTACTATAAAAGTCTATCTCTCCTTAGCGCCTTGGTGCGGTTTAACCTTTACAAATTTAAAATATTACGATCCATACATTGGTGCAGATGTTCCATTTATTCTTTCTCAAGGTCATAGAAACAAGTAAGCGTAATTTGCCGCACTTTCGCATCTGTATATTCGCAAAAATTTTAAGATTAAATTTTATCTGGAAAAATTGCATATACAGTTTTAGTTTTCTCAAAATGGAAAAATCGATATTCCTCTTTTTTTCTGCAGCAACAAATTAGCAACAAGTCGACTCATTTTTATTCCTTGTAAAAGTATTACACCTTTTTAGCGTATATCTATGCTAATTTAAAGGAAAACTGGAACATTACTCATTTCTCAAGATAGGTTTGAGCAACAAAATTATTTATTTGGCTTCCAATTCTAGCCACAAATTCTGAAGTTTTTAATTTTCGCCGATTTTCCATTGCCAGTTTTTCGGACCTGAACTATTTTTATAAAACAATATAAGAAATCACTTTATAAAACTTTGTACCTTGGTATAGAAACCCCCTTGTGTAATATTCAGCATAAAGAGACGTAGGTACCACGAAACACAAATTTAAGGTCTTCTTTATAAGCTCTATTTATGATTATAAAGTTTACATGGACAAAGGTTCTTAATTTTTTTATTTTTAAGATACAGGGTGTTACTTGTCGAAAACACCTATTTTATTCAAATTTGTTAGACTAGATATAAACGTTATTTATTTAACTATTTGCTATTGCTAATAAAAATTTATAAAACTTAATTTCTCCAATATTTCTTGTATGGTCCAAGATTATACAAATTTTAACATATTTTATTTTATTTTTTGGAAAACTAAGCTTCCGTAAAAATATTAAGTAACAAATAAGCTGTGTTTTAACTTGATTTATTTAATGAAACTATTTAAATTGTATAAAAATTTGTGACGTAAGTTAGGGCTAATAAGTCCCTTACTTTTGTTAATAACGTTGCCGAATTTCATTAAAATCGCATATGGAATATTTAAAACATTAATAAAAACCTTTTTTTAAGTTTTACACCCTTCTAACAACAATGCATTGCCGAGAATATGTTGATATAAAACTTTTTTAAAGAAGTAGCTTAAAAATAACCCCAATTTTTGTACTGCAATCAAAAACCATCCTGTGTATGATAAAGTATTCTTATATTAAATATTTTTTGTTACAGAAATAAAGAACTTCATGGGTGAACCAGATTACCGACAAGTTCGACTTCACTGGGAAACTGAAACTTCCGCAGTTCCCAAAAACGGGTACAGTGTGAGGTATTGTGAACTTCAAACTTGGGGCGCTCAACGATGCCGGGTTCAGCATGTAAATAATAGTGCCGAAGAAAAAATCTTATTGATGGTAAGCTTTAGTGCTCCTAAAGGATGCTGATTAATAAAGTTTACTAACTATAATCTTTTCACTTTGCCTAAATAACAACAACGCAGAAATTTAAAAATAACTTAAAAGAACTTCCTATAATGGATAGATGTCCATATCTTCAAAAATTGTATATTTCTATTCTAATGTTAAAAATTTAATAAAAACTTACTTTGCAAACAACTAAAATTTTGAATATATTCTCAATTAAAAAGGGGAATAAAAGTAATTAATAAACAGTTAAAAAAATAAACCGACCTAAAAAAATAACAACAAGAATTCGAATAATAACATGGTATTAAACTAAAAAAACTTGTGTTTATTTAATTATTAAAATTGAGTTGTTTAGCACGTAATAATATGCTACTATCTGACTTTTTTTATTGTTATTTACTTTTTAGTGAGTTTTATTATTTTTTGAAGTCGCTTTATTTTTTCTTGGTGTTAATTTTTAGCTTTTTAGTTTATTATTATTACTATTAAAACGATAAACATACGCTAAAAAAACAATACTAGTTAATTTTTTGGTTCGGTAAAAGAGCAAATTTTACCCCAAGGTTGTGGATTCTGAATGCGCCCCTGATCTTTATAATCTGAGCGTATTCCACACTAAAGGCAGCTTTACCGCACAAACAACGTTCCAAATAATAAATGTTATTGTGCTAATGCTAAAGATTCTACGTGTATACGCATTAAAAAATATTTTAACCTTGTGGTGTTTAATCAAGGAAAAAAGTATAAAATTTTTAATTAGAACTGAGTACTTTTATTTTACTTATAACGGCAGTTTAAGCACTAAAAATTTAAATAAAAGCAATTTTTCATATTTATTATACTTTATAATTCACTTAGTTTTTATACAAATAATTCCTTAAATTTAAAGGTAAAATAAACTACAAAAAGTAGACATCCTTACAATATACAGGGTGATTCTTAACCTATAGGCATATACTTGGGAAATTATTGCTAAGGACAAACCAATGACCAAAAATAAAAGTTAGTAAAACATTTTTGGTTGGGGAAATAACTAAATATTTAAAATTACACAAAAGGGGTATAAAGGACAAAAATAGATTTATTATAAAAAATAAAGTAGTGACCTATATTCTTTGTTTCAGCAATAACATGGTATAATCAGTATAAGCCCTAACTGTAATTCTAATCGCCAAAAAATAACACAGAACTGAAAAAAGTCTGTACAATTACTAATTCCAAACATAAACATCTTGAATTGTTTATTGTTTTTTTAATAAAAAACCAAAAAATTAAGCAAAATAATGTTACAAAACTGTGGAAAAAACTGCACTAAACTATTTCTAAAACAAAAAATATACCTTCTTACAATTTATTATTTGTCGTTAAAATTCGCATTATTTTATTTAATAAAAAAAATTATATTTTACCAACGTTTATTTTTTCATGTTTAATCACTGTTTGTGTCAGGGCCGTATTAACTATTTGAGGCGCCCTAGGCTAGATTTGCCGGAGCACCTATTTTCCACCAAAAATTGTTTGAAGAGCAAAAAAAAGGTCCTCCTTTCCTCCGTAGCGCCTATTTTAAGTGCCAGGCGCCTTACGAAATAAAATTTGATCACCAAACAAAAGCTCATTTCCTCCTTTTCGCGCATATTTCATTCCAAAGCACCTTATTCATAGAGAAATCAACCAAAAATCCCCCCCAACTTTTTAAAAACTCCCCTGTCTAGCGCCTATTGTTCCCCTGTCTGGGGCCTATTTTTTCATGGCGCCCTAGGCTGTAGCCTACTCAGCCTAATGGTTAATACGGCACTGGTTTGTGTTAAGAATCGCCGTTTTTTTTTATAAACTCTTTCTATTTTATATGTTTAGATGTTCTTTATAAAAAGCTTTAAATTAATGTGCTTTTTGTCCATAAAATGTGTACCTAGTGTTTTTAATATCTTTTACAAATATTTCAACATTCATTTGTTTCGTATTATTATTTAACCTAATAAAATATGTTTTTAAAATTTATTACACCCTACACCTACTTCTTTGTTTCAGGTGAAGAAGAACTTAAACAGTATTCAACAGACGTTAAAGGTCTTAGAATGGCTACAACATATTCTTTTGAAATTAGACCTTTTAAAGGCAAAGAGGAAAAAGAACGAGAAGATAGAGCACAAGGCGATGATCGAAATCAAAATATCATTGTTATACCCACAAAAGGATGTAAGTAAATTAGCTGTAATAGTAATGCAGTTTTAAGAAATGGTATATGGTTAATTTATGCTCAAAAAAGTTACATTTTTATGATTTTTTGACAACAGACTCAAAATTTGTTTATTAAGTTTGTTGGTATGTTGAGGAACATTTTGTATAATTTTATTTTTGTCAAGAAATTTTTAAAAATACATTAATAATAAGATAAAATAATACCTGTGGGTGCTAGATTATCAAAAAATTTAACAAAAAATGGGTTCGTTCGTTAGATAATCGTTTTTCTTAGGTAACTCTGAAGAGTTTATTTAAAATTTAAATTTTATATTTTTTAAACAAATTTTTAAATCAAAAAAGCGATTTAAAAAAACGGCTTATTTGTGTTTATAAAAATTAAAAGTATTGGAAACAAAACCCTTTATCGTTACCTAGTAAAAAATAAAATTGTAAAAAATTAAAAAGGTTGGTGCTGTAGTTTTAAAGTAATGATGTGGACTTTAAAATCTTAATTTGTAAGAAAATGGCTTAAAGTCCAAGCACAAAAAAAATAAAATTTAATGTTTGTAAAATTAAAAACGGCTTATTTGTTTATAAAAAATTAAAAGTATTGGAAACAAAACCCTTTATCGTTACCTAGTAAAAAATAAAATTGTAAAAAATTAAAAAGGTTGGTGCTGTAGTTTTAAAGTAATGATGTGGACTTTAAAATCTTAATTTGTAAGAAAATGGCTTAAAGTCCAAGCACAAAAAAAATAAAATTTAATGTTTGTAAAATAGTTTTATAAGCCCAAAAAGATTGAAATAAGAACCGCAATACCTTCGTTAATTTTGCTCCGATTTATTACATAATTTTAATTATTATTCTTGAACTGTTAAAAAAGTAAAATACAAAAAGGCTTTAACACACTTTTAATCTTTACCCCCCTTCCCTTTACTTTACTTTATATAGGTGTGTCCATTGTGGTTTTTATAAAAACAATGTAAAAAGAACATTTTGATTTGGTCAGACGTACCTTATTTTTTTGTATTATAAGGCAATGAGTAAAGTAAAAAAACATGCCACCATTAAATGTTTTAGAACCTTTGATTAAAGCGGTACCTACTAGAAATATCATATTTCATGCTTACCTTGCTCTGACTTACTTACCATTTACTGCTGCACCAAGATTTTACAAAAGTGTTATAAAAAATGCATATTAATATTTAAAAACTGGATATAAACTTTTCATCGTATACTAACCCGAAAAAATGTTTTGTTTTACTTTTATTAATATTGCCACAATAAAACATATAATACCAAATTACATAAGCTTAAGGATAAAAAATCATACGCCATTAAAGGTTATCAAAAATTAATATTTTTTGCCTTAAGTTAAGTTTTTTGAATAAGCTGTCAAAAATTATTAAATTAAAACTAAAACAGAAACGTCAAATTTTGTTTGTCCAATTTAATTAAATGTAAATATAAACTGCAAAAAAATAGTTTTTGTCTATTATCCTATTTAAATCTTTAATTACCAAATCTAAAATATAAATATCAAATTGTGTTTTAAATGCCTAAATGTAAAGCTGTGTCCAGGCTTGCAACAATTCGCCAAACATCCGTCCAAACAAACCAACCAATTTGCGCGCTCCTTTGATGCAGAAAACCGACAAGCTCTGAATTACCGCGGAATCATTCTCCAAGCCCTCGGAACGAAGTGAATTTTATTCACGTCCACGTCCGCGCTATGTGGGGCTATGTGGTGCGCTATTCGGCGCGGCGAATTGTTGCAAGTCTGGACGCGGCATAAGGTTTAATAAAAGGAAAAAACTGATATTTTAGTCAGATTTTGTGTATATTAATTACAAAAGAACTATGCTATTTAATGCAGACTTTTTTCAAATATTTCTGTGTTAACGTTGGAATAATAAAATAATATACAGGGTGTTACAAATTTAAGGGACACCATAAGGATCTTGAGAACGGTAAGAGACACAGGGTTGGTTAAACTGGGGCAAAGTTGCACATACGTATGCTTAACAATATTTTGTTATAAAAATTTAAAAATTTGCAGCCGTTCCGGGATTATCCGTAAAAAAACAAAATTTTGCAAAACAGTTTTTATTTTTTTGACTCAATTTATTTGAAGAGATATTTCAAAACCAACCACACATTATTATTGCCACTTTTTCTGTTCTGTAAAATAATGTCACTTAATTCAATATCCTGCATTTTATCTTTAAGCCACCATCATCAACTATGTTTTTTTTTTTAATATTTTGTTTTAAACTTAATAAACTTATATTTTTATTCTAAACCTAATAATATATCACACTTTACATTTATGCGACGTTTTAAATCACAAAATCATTATTCACAATTTTTCCACTATAACTTACGTTTTTATTCCAAACAATCTTGAAATTTTCCATTTGAAGGTAAGTATGCATCAATGTTTTTCTATCCTTTTTATTATTTTTTTATTTATTTTTTTATTCATAATTTAACTATCAAGCTAGAAAAATTTATGTAATTTAAATACATTTACTTATACGTAATAAAATAAAGCATTTAATTTAATCAAACGCCTCTATCAACTTTATCGTAGCCTGTCAAAAAAACTGCATACTTACCTGCAAACGGAATTTGTCCAAACGTTTGGGGTAAAATTGTTATTTGTAATGGCTAAATGGAGAATGATGATAGTTTTTCGGTTCGAAACATCGCATTATTGTAAAGTGTAATATATTGTTAAATTTAGAATTAAAATACGAATTTATTAAAATTAAAACCAAATATTCCACATATTTAAAAAAAACAAAGTTGACGATGGTGGCTCAAAGACGAGACGTCGGATCTTAAATTTTATGATATGATTTTATAATATAAAGAAAGTGGCAATAATACTGTGTCGTTTATTTTAAAATATCTCTTCAAATAAACTCAGAAAAAAATAAAAACTGTTTCGTAAACTTTTTTTTCCGTATAAATCCGGAAGGGCTGCAAATTTTTAATTTTCTAGAACAGAATATTGTTAAGCATAAAAATGCGGAACTTTGTCTCAATTCAACTAACTTTGTATCTCCTACCGTTTAAGAGATCCAATGGTGTCCCTGTATTCTAAACTTAAGGACACAACAAAATAACAGGATTTTTAATAACACAACAGTATTACTACATTTAATGCACTTAAACACACACAAAGATCTTTTTTAAAGATTTTCTTTGGTCCTTAGGGCTCACGATGGTACTTCCCATACCAAGTAAATTTATGATTGCTGTAATAATTTATGAGAAAATTACATAGGTACGCCTTCGTAATGTTTATCTTAAGTTCTTAAATGAATACCTGTGGTTCAGTTTATTCGAGAAACAACGGTAAAATTTACATGATCCTAAAATCACGAAGACCTCGCTATGGTTTTTATTACTCTATGTAGGGCATTAGTTCTTTTAAATACTGGCCTAAAGAGGAACACTTTGGTAAAAAAAAAAATATTTTGGAATTTGCTAAAACAAGTTAATTTTTTGTTAGCCCCCAGAAAAAATTAAGACTTTTAAAGGCAAATACTCCATGTGTATTGTTTTCGTAAATCTGATCCAATTTTATCAACAGATATTAATTTCATGAAATTTTCTATATTTTTCAAATAACTATAGACAGTTGAAATTTGTTAACTTCAGAATTTTTTTATGCGAGAATCTCAGATGCCTCTATTTACAAGAAAAAGGCAGATATTTTTCGAAATTTAAGATTTGTCGATATAATTTTATCCTAACGCAGAAAATACAAATAAAGAATTTGCTTTTCAAATTTTTTATTTTCCCTGGAGGGGCTAACCAAAAAATTAACTTTTTTCGCTAATTTCAACACAAAAATTTTCTTCACCAAGTGACCAATAGCATTTGGTATATACAGTGCATTTCTTTATTGTCCCCCCTTTTATTTTTAAAACTGAATAATTAAAAAATGTTAAACTTCGAGTATGAAATTGATGCATAAGTACTATATTTTAGAATTAAATTGACAAATAAAAGTTTTAAGATGGCGGCTTTACGCCATCTTGGAAAAAAAAGTTAAATGGAAAGGGGGTCTTGTGGCACATCATTCTTAAACTCCCAACGGGTTCTTTAGAACACTAGAATATAAAGTCAATACATTCACCTTGTACAAAATGGCGGTACTTTAAAAATTACCTAAATACCTAATTTGGATGGCCATATTTCTGAAACTAATAAAGATAGAATGTGTTGTTTCATTAAAGCTCCTTAAAAGAGTATTTTTGCATCAATTTCATATCCCGAAATTTTAACTTTTTAAATTGATCCGTTCAAAAAAATAAAAGGGAGGAACATTAAAGAAATGCATTGTATATAGTGTGGGTCCCATGTCTCAGTTTTTAGATAAGATAATTTGAAAATCCTAGTTGCGCCCCTGGTCCTATGGTTTCAATTTTCAATATTACGTACAAACTAGTTAAAAGAAAATTGTTTCCGGGCAGGATTATCTAGGTAGAGATATAATATTGTAAGCAAGGTATACATAAAAACATAATGAGGTTGCGCAGCTGCTGACTTTTTTATAAGTAAGTAACTTACAATGCCGTTATGTAAGAAGCAAAATATTTTTTTCTTCAAATGTTGATACACATAAATATTAATGAACGGCTCTGATCACGTTTAAAGTTTTATATATCTTGCACAGTGAAACCCACAGCTAATACAAAAAAAAAGAATGCAATATTACATAAAACGATGGGGAAATATATAAAGACCTAACATAAATAAATTTAAAAGCAAAAAACGTGTACGCATATAAACTCCCGGACAAAAAACGGACAAACAAAGTTTTGCTCAAATTCAATCTTAAATAACTTTTTGGTTTTTTGACCGATTTCAGATATTTTTGGGTCCAGTTGTACTTCCTTGCATGACAGTTATTCTGTCTTATACAGGGAGAGCCTAATGTTGCATTTACACTTAAATTGAACCCCGTGAAATAATTTAACGCCACAATTTTTTACCACTGTATTAAATTTTAAACCCCATTTTTTTAATAACATATCTATTTTTTATTCATATCAATCAGTATTGCTATGCTTAAAGGAAATACAAATTTTTAAATAAGTAACAATTTTATATCTTCCTTAAATTTTTTATTTTTGATGTTGAATAATAAGTTAAAATATAACTTTGTTAAGTTGGTTATGTAGGTTCTAAATCAGTTATCAGATTTTTTTCATCTCTTAAGGTATACAGGGTACGGCAAAAATAATACAAAGAAAAACACCCTATACATATTATAGTATTATCAGTAAAAAGATCTTTTAGCGACTATTAAAAATATACTACATTTAATATACTTATCTTAATGAGTTTCGGAAATATGACGATCCAAATCTTAAGTTTCCCCAATATGTTCGCAATATAGCATATGTATATTAGGACCAATATTAAAAAATTGCATTGTTTTCTTTCAAACATTTGTATTTTCTTTTAAAATATACATATTAATATAGATAAAAACGAAAATTTCAAGAAAAGCTGGACTTTAAAATGCAATACACTTGTAAAAAATTGTAACTTTAAATTAGTCCACGGGGTGTTTAAAAATTTGGGTCATAATGCAACATTTGGCTCTTCCATGTATAACACCTTTGATTAAGTAGCTATAACAAAGTTATTTATATTGAATTAAAACAAAATTGTGTTTTTCCGGTTTTTTATCAAGGAGTGTATAATACCTATAGGTATATTTTTGAATAAGCCAATTAGTTCTTCTTCGTCTAATTTACATGTTTTCCTATTCTATTTTTCACTGAGCGGTATTAGCCAATGTTCATAAACGCCGAACGCTAACCACCGTGTGTTTTGGAGAAACAATACCATTGGGCGGCCTTCTATGTTTTAATTATAGACGTTAATAGTTTTAAAAGACAATTCTTTAAGTAATTTTAAGACAAAAAGTTCATATACACATACTCTGCGGATTATTTTTTCTCAAGGTACAGGTGGTAACTTTTTTCCAACAAATTAAGCAAAATACGAAGAACATTTAAAGAAACTATAATTTTATAATCTTAATTTAACAAAAATGTAAAAATTGCACAAAAGTCAGTAACATACGTTTTTGTGTAAGCAAATAATCGTTAAGGTGTCGCTCGAAGTGCCACTGTCGATGCGCTACTGGACTGCAATGGACTAAATTTAACTAAGTTGATACTAAGATAGCCCGTTTATGTCCTAAATAATACAGCTAAATGACAAAAAAATTGAACTAGTGATAGTTTAAATATCTGCCAAAAAACATTTTTACACTCTTTATTTAAAAAAAAGAATTTCCAGACCCACGTTTATTTATAATATAAATTGCTTGTCTAAACTCAGGACCCTCTCCCCAACTTTTAAATTGTTTGCTTTTTTATAAACATTTAGGGACTTAAGTAAAACTATATATACCAAAGTTTAAGACAAGAAATGACAGATATAAATGTCAAACAACAAGCTGGGCGCCATTTTAAAAAACAATAAATAAAACGAGGGACCTTGTAGTACATCGTTTTGAAGCTCCTGACGAGTACTTTATAACCTCGAAATATAAAGTTCATACCTTTACCTACTACGAAATGGCAATACTTTAAAAATCACCTAAGTACCTCACTTAGATGGCCATATTTCCGATTCTAATAAAGTAAGATACACTTAATGTAGTATTTTCTTAAAGTTTTTTTAGAAATTTATTTAATGGTATTATTGGGGATCATATACAGAATCGGAGAAAAAATATATATTTTTTTACTGACGCACCCTGTATAATATATCACCATTTAAACTATATCTAAAAGCCCACAAAGAAAATACCACATAAGGTATACCTAACTTTATTAGTTTTGGAAATATGGCCATCTAAATCAGGTATTCAGGTAATTTTCGAAGTACCGTCATTTTGTGGTAGGTAAAGGTATTAACTTCACTTACAATATATTCCAAGGTTATAAAGTACTCGTCAGGAGCTTTAAAATGATGTGCAACAATACCCCGCATTCCATTTGATATGTTTTTTCAAAATGGCGCCCAACTCTAAGTTTGACATTTGTATCTGTCATTCCTTGCCTTAAATTTGGTTAATCTTGTATTAATAAAGTCCTCAAATTTTTATGAAAAATACCAATTAATTCAAAAGTTACGATGCGGGGTCTTGACTTTAGACAAGCACTGTATAAACTTTTTGTCTTAAAATTACTCAAGAAATAGTTTTTAAAATAAATCATAACTTTTAACCCCTATATGAAAACCTAAAACTTAAAATACACCGCATAACTCACCGCATAACTACGTAAAGAGCATGCAAGCTACATCCTTAATGCCCATGTGACCTATGGTAATCAGCCGATTATGGACATTACGCTTCACTTATGGTGAAAATATACACTATGAGTTGGACTTATAGTGGCTATGCAAGTGCACACCTTCGTCATTTTGTAAAAGCTAAAAGTTTATCAGTGTCAGTGCTTGCTTCCACCATAGGCAAAAGCAATAGTAGACTATGAAGTTTGACTTATAGTGGTTTTGGCAGGTACCAGGTACCAATGGTTAGTAAATTGAAACTTATATAACTTTCGTTATTTTGTTATATATCTATATATATATATATATATATATATATATATATATATATATATATATATATATATATATATATGATACATTTGTCCCAATGTTAAGATATCATATAAAAAAAGCAGTTTTAACTTGTTTATCTTTAAGACTAGGTCTTATTTTTATTTTTGAAACCAGTTACATTTATTTACCTCCTATTTTATAATATTTGTTTGTATAAATCTACCTTTAACTACGATTTAAAAAAACTACGTTTTGCTCTTTTAGTTTCAGCTAAAGCGACTCAATGTCTACCGCAAGCCAGTGAAATAGAAGTGTCGACTGGGCCGTACTTTGGAGGAAGAATTGCGGTTGAAGCTACTGATGGTGAAAGATGTGCCATCGATGGTGAACCAAACAGTGCAAGAGACACGTACACATTAAGAATAAACCACATAGAATGCGGTAGTCAGGTGAACGAAACCACAGTGGCCACTTTTGTGCTCGTTCAGGAGAATCTGCCAATTTTAACTCATAGTACAAGAAGGTATGTAAAGTATATTTTATGATAACATAAAAATTACTGCGGGTAAAAGCAAAAAGTTATTTTTCTTTTTTTATTGAGTAAGGATAGAATCTATGACACGGTACCTTTCTACCTGTATTATTTTATTTTACAAACTGGTGTATTAACACTATAAGTTAAATTATTGATTTTAATTTTAATGTGCAAATTTTGTAATTAAATAATATATATGCATATTATAATTCTTTTTTAATACAGGATGTTTCTAAAACGTCTTTACAAAATTCTACCACAAATTCTTTGGAGCAAAATACAATAATCTAGTACAATTTACTTTAGTCGAAAAAATTGATCTTTTGCAAAATACAGGGTGTCCAAGTTTTTATTTTATTTTAGTTATTTTTACATATTTTACTTATTATAAGAAATTTTTTCACAAAATTCACTATTTAAAGGTTTTTCAGAGTAAGGATTAGTCTGGGAGGTAGCAACGTCGAGGAAACAAGAATTTTAGGTTGGGTCATTTTTGGATATGTTGTTCTCCCTCCTCTATCGAGTAGATCCTCGATTGTGTGGATGGCGGTAGCGGTTGCGTTCGCGCACAGCTGACCATGACATTTAAAGTTGTCACTAATATGTCAAAAAATACAAACCTTGGCTTATTATCGTTCCAATTTTTATCAAAATATACCGAATGGTTTAAAAGTTTGAAGAGGGACGACTCTATAATTAGCAATGATAAAAGTGTCTGGCAATAAACAAAAATAAGTTTAACAAACCTATCTAAAGACAGGAAATTGAAAATAAGGTTTCTTAAAATGTTTTCAAAACCCTGGATTATTACGTATACAGGTAAGATGCAAACTAATAAACGCGACCACCACCGCCAGCCAGACAGCCCAGGGTCTATCCAGAAGAGGAAGGAGAACAACATATGAAAAAACAGCTGACCTCAAATTATTTTTCGAAAACTTTGGCTACATCCTATACAACAACGTTCTTGTCTTAATATGTAGAGAGGACCACCTACAGTCCTTTGCCTAGGTTTAAAGTGTCATAACCTTTTTTTTGCCTCGGTATATTTTAATTTTGGTTAAAAAAACTTTTCTTCTATATTAATTGCACAAAAAATGTATACTCGATAAACAGCGCTACGAGCAATCGTTTCTGAGTTAAACCTATTATTCAATACAAAATTTTCCCATTGCATTTCTTTAGGCTTTATCTAAGCCACCTGGTAGTGTTCAAAAGGTCTGTACAAAATACTGTCACAAATTCTTTGGGCCGAAATACAACGATCTAATGCAATTTACCTTAGTAAAAAGGCTGCTGGTTTACAAGATATAGGGTGTCAAATGTTTTTAATTTTATACAGCGTGTCTGATAAAGTATGAACCATATGAAAAACTTTTTTATTATTCATTTTAGGAACAAAAGTTATTCTTTATAAAAAGTTACGCATGGTCTATAACTCAATATGCAATTACCTAATTATATATTTTTTAAATATTGAATGAGATATGCCAGAAAAAAAAATCAGGAGTAAAGTACCTTTATTTCTGACAAAATCAAAGAGTACTATTAAAAACAGTTAGTAAAAATTAAAAAACATGTACAAGTATGCAATAACAGCAATTTAGCATAATAATTCAGATTTGGTAATTATTTACGTTTTTTTACTACTTATAAAATTTGCCATTTTTATTGCAATTTTACCAAGACTAACTTATTCTGACGTTTGTTGTCAAATAATCTTTCACGCTAGTGCCTCCTATATTACGTTAAACTGTATCCAGCCAGAAAAAAATGATACCCTATACACAATGATTTTTTATGCTAAATTTCTGTAATTGAATATTAATACATGTTTTTTAATTCTGAACAAATTTTATAATTAAAAAAATTAATAATATTAAAAATAAAGGTAATTTACTCCTGAGCAAAATTTATATCTTTTAAGATATCTCGTATAAAATTAAAAAAAATAAAATTTGGTATTTGTATATTGCGTTTTAGACCATGCAGATTTTTTTAAAAAATAACTTGTTTTTCTTGAATGAATATTAAAAAGTTTTCCATATGGTTCCGACTTTTCAGACTCACTGATTACATTAATTATTAAATTAAATACGAGTACCCATTTTTTTTATAAGTAAACGTAAAGTAAACACTTTCACTTTATTGAGAAGACGAAAAAAGTATGTTTCATTATTGGGTAAAGCATAGTTTAAAAATAAATAGTCTAAATCACTAAATGTATCATATTGATAGCCTGTCGCACGAATTTGGCATCTTTTTAAACAAATATATAGAAAATCTTCGATCGTTTAATTTAAACCTGCTAATAATTAATACCAAATTGTGCTTTTAAAAATAATGAAACGTAAAAGTTAGTAGTATCTATATAAAGTAAGGACGCGTGGGTTAAAACTAATTTATTTAAAAATCGGTATTTTATTTTTTGTAAAAACAATCACATGTCAGACTTTATTTTTGAATGCGGTTTTTTCATGGTACTTTCAGAAAAATATGGTAGCTCAAAACTAAGCGACGATTATCAAACTTTATTTTTGTAAATAAAGAGATGGCACTCTTTTATCACATTTTTAAATTCTGCATCAAATATCAACTATGTTTTATTTTATTTTTAATACCTAAACCCAACAGTTCAATCCAACAATATTTTACTAATGAACATAAGTGAAAAGCAAAAAAATATAAATGTAATGGTCGTCACTTATTTTTGGGCCACCTTTGTATACAGAGTGTAATGTAATTGATGGCTAAAAATAAAACATAATTCTCTAGCCCATTTAAGGAAGAATAGTTTATATTAACATATGTCCTAAAACTCTTAACTTTTAAGCTACCGGATGTTAAAGTTTTAGGAAAAAAATCGTATTCGTATTATAACTTTAAAACTCTTCGGGATATTTTAATGAAATTTGGCATTTAGGCATTAAAAATAAAATATATTTTTACCAGATGGCATCCGTATGAAATGAATACTGAAGATTTAAAAAAATATGGTTCGCCATTGCTTTTTCCAAAAATAAAACTCATCTTTTGTTTTGCAACAAATTTTATTCCCTACCTTTTTTTCTTCAGATGCATAAAAAAAGTAAAAATAGGGCACTAGCCTACTAGTTTAAAATAATTTCGCCATAACAAACATGCATCAAACACGGTTTTTAATTTTTTTACGCGAAAACGGTGCACCGGACAAAAAAGATCAAGAGGTCAAATTTGTTGTAAAATATACATAAATTTTAAAAATAGTTTTTATTTTTGGGAAAAGCAATGGCGTACCATGTTTCCTTTAAATCTTTAGTATACATCCCGTACACATTCCACTGGTAGAAATAATTAAAAATCTTTAAAAGGTCTATTATTGCCGAGTAGGTGCGTGCAAAATTTGATGAAAATATCTTGAACAGTTTTAAAGTTACGATAAGAATACGATTTTTTTCTTTAAACTTTAACAACCTGTAGCTTAAAAGTTAGGAGGTTTAGGACATATGTTATTATAAACTTTTGATCCTAAAATGGGCTAAGGAATGATATTCTGTATTTTTAGCCATCAATTAAATTACATCCTGTATATTACTTTCGTGTAAATAAAAATAAATGTTTAACGTCATTGTGTTTACCAAATTTACAGTTTTTTATGAAGAATTATGAAGAATGTATTAAAGATTTATTATTAATATATAATTTTCTATTAAAATATATGGAAAAAAATATACCGTAATATCACTATGCAGTTAGAAATCTCTATTTATGGAGAATTACATTGCAAATTATTTTCATCAAACAAACATTAAAGTTAACCATCCGTTAAATTATATACAGTAATTTTAATAACTCAAAATTACGGTGCATTTCTCCATCCCTAATTAAAATGCTGAAAATGTGTTAATTTGATATTCTATGAAGACATCATACTGTGCTGTGCAATATGGCCACAACATGTTGCAAGTCGACGCGACGGAGTGAAACCCGTGGATATAAATACACTTTATTATTAAATGCGAGTTTATTTACAAATTCTTGAGGACATTATAAATGTTGCAAAATAATTTTTATTTTGGTTGGATTCTAAATTAACTGCATACTTTTATAATAACCATCACCCAACAAATATTTGACGGCTAATAATACCTATGTTAATTATAGGAGGTGCTTTGTAATTTGACAAATATTGTGGAGAAGCCCACTGAGAGAAATTTCTAGCGACCATAATTAAAGTTTTGCAATAATCATAACTAAATTATCTCAGTTAAATAGGGGACAGATAAGATCAGTTAATGTCATAATTAAGAAGTTGACTTTCTACTTCCAAATTAGTTACTATAACTAAGTCGGTTTAATAACCGAAAAAATATTATATATGTTAGCGACCATTAATTGGCATCAGTAGTGTCGTCATTAAAGTTGTCCAGTTACCGCTGTTACTCCATGACATTATGGTAATTAAAGTCATTTACTTTTTACTGCTCAGTGGACTTAGTTGTGACTGATATTCAATCTTATTATTATCAGTATTACTATATCAACATTATGATCAATATTGTAATGTTAATGGACTTAGCAAAGAGCTTTTGTATGGTTATAATTTTCAGGGCTTAGGGTAATACCTAAGCTTTAAGGTAAAGTAACAGAAAATGTAGCTTGCTGGAATATACAGGGTGTCCGGAAAGATGAGGTCAAAAATGATAGGGGTGGTAGAGTAAGCCAAAATAATATTGAGTACTTCATAAAAAAAAAGAAGTTCTATCCTTCCTTGGGAGTTATTGAGGTTCAAAGTTAGAATATAAAAAATGTATTTCATTAATAACTTTTGAACGGTTGCCAAAATAATAATATGTTAGGCATTTAAATTAACTCACGTAATAATGCTTTTTCCATAGGCAAATAATGCGCCGTAAGTCATAATTATACAGATTGAGACGAATTTTTTTCGTTTATTTAATGCATTTCTTACAGAGGTAAAAAAATTACATTTTGGTTTGACCGTATAATTTCTTTATCATTTTTGTACAAAAAAGGTATACTTTATTTAAATTGATACCTTGGACCGTTTTTCATAAAAGAAAACGCATTTTAAATCCAGACATACCTCCATTTTGTATGTAATAAAAAATCAGTTTTTGAAAATTATTAAAAATATGGTAAAATTTTTAAAAATCAGTTTTTATTTGTGTTATAAAGTTTCAAAGGCTTATAAACACAATTTTTAATTTTTAAACCACATTTTAATATTTTCCTCAAAAAATGATTTTTTACATTACATATATAAAATAGGGGCCCATGTCTGGACTAAATGCGATTTTATAAAGAATGGTCCAAGATATGTTACATAAAGGTATATCTTTATTGTACAAAATGATGAAAAAATTAGGTCAAACCAAAGAAATTTTCATCTCTGTAAAATATAATAATAACATGCATATGCATATAATAAACGAAAAAAAATTCGTCTTACCCTGTATAATTATGAATTGCTGCGCTGCTGGGAAACACTTTTATTTAAATGCTTAAATATATAATTATTATTGGGGCAACCGTTTAAAAGTTATAAATGAAATATTTTTTTATTCTAACTTTAAACGTCAATAACTCCCTAGGAAGCGCGATGAACTTTTTTATATGTTACAAACATTATTTTGGCTCACTCTATCATTCCTACCATTTTTGACCTTACCTTTCGGGACACCCTGGATAAGCCTTAGTTATTGTAGTATATGGGCTTTAGTTGCTTCCGCAAATAAGCTCTAGTTCCTGTAGCAAATTAAATTTATAAAATATATATGGTCAATGGAGTATATGAAAGTATTAGGAATTAGAATCTATAAATTTGTATGTATAAGGCATCAACTTGTTACGAGATAAGTGTGATAAGTGATAAGTGAGTGAGGTAGGTTTTCTTGGCTTATTATTTTTTATCAACGCCGTTTGACTGATAAACGAGTAAAATATTATTTTTTAAAAACCAAATATTTTATTCCTTTTTCTATGTTTGTGGTTTGTTTTTGCGTTGTGCAATTTAATAATGGCCTACAAACGTACTTTAGCGGAATCACGGGGCTTTAATCAAAGTGCTATAAAAAGCTTTTAAAGGTAAAATTAAAAAGGATTTTCAACTTCCTCATTAATAATGGTAATTATTTATTTTTTTTATTTTTGCGATTAAAAAAAAAAATAAAACTCACTTGTTCTAGATGCAGTTACTAACATAAATTCTTCGGGAGGAGCAAGAAAATATCGTTTTTATTTATTTATGAATCATCAAACTTTCGGGACCGCGGAGTGAATTGGGTTGCTGGGCTAACCCTTTCCTCTTTCTTGGCTGGGCGGGGTAAAATCATGGCGAAATATTCACCTTTTTGCAAAAATATATAACTGTTTAAAAATTGCCATTTATGACTGAACATTTCAAATTTTAAAAATTTGTCCGCAAAAACGTAATGAACCTACTTTAATTTCTGGACATTCACTTTACCTCGTCTTTTTCCATGGACCCCGCCCACCCACGGAACAGGAAAGGTTCGCCCAGCACACAATCGCATTTCCTAAATGTGATTCATGTAAATAAATAAAAAAACATTATTTTACTCCCGAAGGGTTTATGTCATTAACTGCCTCTAGGCCTGAAATTGAGTATTTTTTTAATCGAAAAAAAATAAAAGAATAAATAATTACCAATATAATAAGAAGTTTCAAATCTTTTTTAATGCTTACCTTTAATTCTATAACACTTTTGTTTAAAAAGCTCATTCCTGTAATACGTTTGTATACCGATATAAACTTGCATAACGCTAAAACAAACCACAAGCATAAAAAAACGAAATAAAATATTTGGTTTTAAATAAATTAAGACCTTACACGCGCCATTTTGAATCAGTCAAATGGCGTCCGGCAAAAATAATACGCCAAGAAAAACCTACCCCTATCCAAACCACAGGAAGCACAAATTGAAATACCATCAACAACGTTGCGCCTTTTGGAAGACTTTCCGTTGACAGAGCGCTACCGAAATATATCCATTTTTAACGATTCATATGTAGGTAAATGACTTTAGTTGTGGTTATTAAGCCTCTACTTGTAATACCTGAATATCTAATAATATTAGGAAGGTCTTTTTCTTATGCTTTATTAATGGAAACTTTTATTTGATGCATTTAATAAACACAAATAATAAGAAACTGAATTACCACAATTAAACCGCAACATAATAGTAAATCTGGTAAGATTTTATTAACACTTAAATGGATTGTAACTAAACCAACTGGTTAGTGTTATGCAGAAATTTATTAACAGTAATACCTTGATTTCAGAACAACAAATTTAATAGTTCCCGAAAGATCAATCTAATATCATTATTAAAAAAAAATAGCTATGTTACCTAAAAAATAAAGAATGGTTATTAACGAAGCAACTGAAAGGTAGTTTAATTAACTGTTTTCTTTCAGTGCAAGGCATTTATTATTTAAAATCATTATATCACCAATGTACAGGGTGACCCCTTAGGTTGCAACAGCGGGGTATATCAGTTATTATTAAAGATAGAACCTTACGGTTTTCGCGAACCAGAGCTAATTTTTTGTGAAACAAAACCATTTATTGCATGATAATTTATTTCAGACAAAAATTCTGGCTACTAAAAACGGTCAAAAATTTAATTTATTCTATTTTATTTTCGGTTTTTGGCTTTCACACATGTATTCAGCCTCGTTCAGCCATCGATCGTCAAGTGGTTGTGGTCAAAAATTTATGTCCGATAGATTTTTTTATTGTTAGCATTAGCCAGAATTTCTGTCTGATATAAATATTGTGCAATAAATTTCAGATGTGAACCTACCATTAGTCTCTAAACTACATGGCGATTATGAAAATTTTGCATTTTAAGGTACAATTTGTATCTCAGTTGGCTGATAATGTATCAAAAATGTAAAAACGGATTTTTATATAACTTTTTGTATAAAATGCAGTGGCTTGCTCAGATTTTTTTGTTTTTTTTTTGCAAATATTAACCAATGATGCTTATTTTTGTTTACAATACTCTATTAATATACAGGGTGTAACTAAATAAGTGTAAAACATTTAAGGAGGTGATTCCTTATTGAAAAATATGAAAAAAGTTCCATAAACATGGGTCCGAAAATGCATACTTTCCAAGATACAGGGTGTTAAACTTTTTAAATAAAATAGGTTTTTTGTAATTATCTTGAATACCCTGTAACCGATTTTCTTGAAATTCACCTTCTTTAATCTTCAGTTGACCTTCACTTTTTAATGTCATTAGATAGTCCTTAAAAAGTTAAGATAGGAAAGTAAAATTAATTTTGCTCTATCTTTAACTGTTTTTGCTCAGTAAATCGTCAAAATTCAAAAATTCCGTCCCAAGAAACATGCAATAAAGTGGTTTTTATTTTTTTTTCTCGAAAACGAAGCAAGATACTAAAAAATTTCAAGAGATAAAAAAGTTGTATTTTCAGTTGCTTATTCTAAAAAAATTAAAAAAGTTACAAAAAGTCAGTGACGTACATTTTTTGCAATTATTTTTGATAAGATGTCCCGTGAGACGCCACTGGACTTAATAATTTTAATTTAATTATGCCTAACTTTGGCCCTTATTACTAGAAATAAAATTGAAAAATTTCAAGAAAATCGGTTACAGGGTATTCAAGATAATTACAAAAAACCTATTTTATTTAAAAAGTTTAACACCCTTTATCTTGGAAAGTATGCATTTTCGGACCCATGTTTATAGGAACTTTTTTCATATTTTTCAATAAGGAATCACCTCCTTAAATGTTTTACACTTATTTAGTTACACCCTGTATTTGTAAAAGAATAAATTTGCTTTTTACAAGCTTTTTAAAAATATATAACACTGGGGTGTTTTTAATAAATGATGACAAAGTTTCCAGTTTTCATATTTTATATCCAAAATTTTGCAGTAGGCCATACAAGACAACATATTTGCTGTATGGCCAAGTACAAAATTTTTAATGTTAATTATAAATATAAAAAATTTATTGTTGTTTATAAATATAAACAAACACAATCCTACTATGTTAGAGATTGACGCTTATCTGTATCGCGGTATGATTTGGAGAAACCATATGCGCGTTTTAAGTATACATAATATACTACGTTATAGAATAGCACTCATCTGTATAATGGTATAGAATGTAAATACGCGAGCGGGAATAAGTACAGCCTTTGGCGCTAATTCGCTGAAATAAGTACCTATTTTAATATACATGTATGTGTTAGATGTGTTAAAATTATATCAACAAATTATTCTATGCAGTACTTTATCTAAAGTCGAATCATTAAGAATATAACTTCCAACTAATGATAGTTTGTGCATATCTTGAGGCATTTCTTCGAGAGATTTATTGCAATGTGACAAGTTCCTCACTAGTACGAGATCCGAATAAGAAGCGACCTGCACCCTTCTGTTTACCAGATTTAAACTATTTTATATTAAATATAATATTTTAACAAAGGTATTTGCACAGGGTTGCCTAAAGAATTATGATCAGGGTATATTTAAATTAAAAAATATCCTCAAAATTTTTGATACACCCTGTATAATGGCAACCCCCATTTTTTTAAATTTTAACGCTAGTTAATAAAATGTGTATTTTAAATAATCCACAATGAACCAAAAAATTGTAATAGTATTTTAAAAATTTTCCATGGCTTTATTAATAAAATTGAAAAGAAAAAAATTTAGAAATGTATTAGTACTTCATTTAGGGTAAAAGAATAAAAATTTGCTTTATACAGAGTGACCCAAAAATTTTAAGGTTATTTTTGACGTGACGTCTTATAATTCGATGGACCCGGCTGCACACACAAAAAAACATGATTCATGTGAAGTTACATCGCGAGTTCCATTTAAGGCTTGAAGGGTAACCAAGAGAGCGGAACCAGCGACAAAGAGGCACAATCTCTGCGTCTCTGCAGTGAAAAGTGAATGTGGTGTCAATTTTTTATAGCAAGGAATAAAAAAGTTTTCATCCGGTTAACAGATGAGTGCAGGTCGCTTTCTATTTAGATCTTAGACATTGTCATCGCTCTGTCAAGGATTTCTGTCAGATAAAGTGACGTTAAATTTTCTATTTAGAAAAAAAAAACTTTAAGAGATTTATGCTCTGTATGTAGAGGCATAGTTGCCGCCGTATCAGCAGTATCAATGATAAGGGGCCCCCGGGCTATGAGGGCCGCCAAATGTGTGTAAGAAAAAAATTAGTAATAAAAAACTGTAAAATTGGTGGGGCGCTTTTTTTTAATAGAAACGAAAAAACAATGCTGAAATAAGAAAAACAATGTTTTTGGAAAGGGGTGACCATTTTTTTGTTCTTTTGGGCCCCCTAACTCATTGTGACTCGGGGCCTTTCCAAGGCACGCTACGCCACTGTCTGTATGTTATTTTTTGTAAAAGAGTTAGTTGTAAGTAGGGATAGATAGCCGATTCAACGCCCACCGTCCACCGGTGGAGCTTATTATCTCAACATCTCTGACGTCAGCAATTATTTAGGAATCTTGCGCAACGCGTTATTTAGGGCGTGGCCTCTACTATCTGTCAAACCATAAGTGTCATCTGTCAAATGTCAAATGTCACCTGTCACCTGTCATATGTCAAAAATCACGTGACTTAGAAAATGGCCGCCATGCGTAGGATACTTGCGCTATGGTCATAAATTGATCTGCGCAAACGCGAAAATCCCAGGTTGTACCGTTCGGGCGCTATCGACAAAAATCGTAATTTAACCCTGATGACTCATCATGGGAGAGCGGTTTAAATTTTTTAAATATAGTATTACGTCATACCTATCGAATAGTGAAAACCGCATGACGCCATCTTTAGCCATAAAGGCGTTACAGCTGTTTAAAAATAGTTGAGAGATATCAATTAGCGATTAGAACGGTAACCCTATAGTAAATCGGTCATTGTAGCCTTATTATTAAACTTAGAATAATGAAACTTGGACAAAGAATAGTTCCTAACGGCAATAATTTCAAGGGCAAGCTTGGGTTAAAGCGCGGGGTGTAAGCGGGGGCTTAAGAGTAGGGTCTCGCGTAAAGGTGCGTTGGCCGAATTAAAAAAAAATTTCGGTCTCAGTACATACGATATTTACGATTTTTGTTTTAAAGTGAAGATTAGGGCTTAGGAAATATATTTAAATATAATTCGTAAGGGTTTCAGCCCTAATTTTGAAAATATTAGCCGAGCGCTAAAAGTGAGTCAATTTAAAAATAAATATTTTGGTTTCAGTACATACGATATTTACGATTTTTGTTTAAAAGCGAGATTAGGACTTAGGAAACATATTTAAATATAATTTGTAAGGGTATCAACCCTAATTTTTAAAATATTAGTCGAGCGCTAAAAGTACAATGGTTTTCGTATGTCAGATTTAAAAATTAAATAGGCCAATTTCTAGACATAAGTTTTCTTCAAATTTTTGTTTAAATGATAAATTAGGGCATTAAGAATAAATTTAAATATAACTGCATGGGGTAATTACACGCTCGCTTTCCTACACGCAGGGCGGCTCATATTGTTCCCCTTTTTAAAAAATACAGTGTTTTATGCATTTTAATTCACTTATTTTTGCCAATTTCCGTTTCGATATATAGGATATTTTCTAAAGCAAATGCAGAAAGTTTTCAGGTAAATAAGTCTTAATAATATACAAAGGGTTTAAAATATTAGCTTATTTAGCAGAGTACTGTAGTAATATACAGAGGGTTTAAAATATTAGCTTATTTAGTATAAGCATAAATATGATGGCAGTATTTAATATACAGGGTCTTAATAAGTATTACTAATATACAGAGGGTTTTAAATATTAGATTATTTACTGCAGTATATACAGGATCTTAATAAGTATTAGTAATATACAGAGGGTTTAAAATATTAGCTTATTTAGTTAACTGTAGACAAGGTCTTAAGTTTTGGTAATATATAGAGGATATAAATATTAGCTTATTTACTGCAGTATATACACGGTTTTAATAAGTCTTAGTAATATACAGAGGATTTTAAATATTAGCTTATTTAGTTAACTGTAGACAAGGTCTTAATAAGTCTTAGTAATATACAGAGGGTTTTAAATATTAGATTATTTAATGCAGTATATACAGGGTCTTAATAGGTTCTGGTAATATACAGAGGATATAAATTTTAGCTTATTTACTGCGGTATATACAGTGTTTTAATAAGTCTTAGTAATATACAGAGGGAGAAACTTGTTATGCATAGGTAATCTACTTCCAAAAACATTATTAGGCTATTAAAAACGCTTATTTGTATCAAATCAATATAATATTAGAAGTTGATAAAATCGGTATCACAAGGTCAAGAGGTCATTAGACATTAGATAAATACCCTGTCAAAGGTTTAAATATCGACTCTAAAATATACATTGTGAATCCAAAAAGATATTGATTAAGTTAGTCTAAAAATATACATGTTGAATTTAAAAATTCTAAAACTAAATAAAAGGAGAATTGAGTAAAATCTGCGAGCACCGAGCTTTAGCGGGGATTGCCGTATTTTAGAAATTTTCTCGTTTCGTCTTTCTAAAATACGACATCGTTTTTCTAAAATACGGCACCGTTTTTCTAGAAATACGGCACCGTTTTTCTAAAATACGGCACCGTTTTTCTAAAATACGGCACCGTTTTTCTAAAATACGGCACCGTTTTCTAAAATACGTTGCCGTATTTTATAAAAACGGTTCCCCGCTCGCTGCTTGACGGAAGTTTTCTAATTTTATCAGCATGTTTCGCCCACGCCGCGCTCATGCTCCCGCTACCGTCCCGTTCCACTTACTGGTTGCCGGAAACTTAAGTCCAAAGCGGCAATTTGGCAATTTGAATATATATAATTATTATTATTTGAACACAACAGTGCGAGACCATTATCGCACGTTTATCATTGTGCCAGACAGTTTGGAAAGTGCTGAAAAAAAATGTTGAAAGTAGTGGACCAGATATCACACCTATCCTGGTTGTTTGAGCAATCAAGGCAGTAAATTTAACGTCAAAGTTTCCTTATTTGTCATTTGGTTGTCATTTAGCTAATAGTTTATCTTTTTAAATTTAAATGGTAAATGAGTAATAATGGTCTTTCATTATTGTTTTCCGAATATAATAATAATATATATTTAGTGTCTTCACAAGGAAACTTTAAATTCACGACTTAACACAAAAATTTCCTAAAAAAATTTTATCGTTGATTCTTGCCTTTAAACTAAACAAGATACGAAAATAAAGTAAAAAGACAAAAACCTGTATTTTTATTTGATTAATCTAAAAATTTTACATACATTTACAAAGTCAGTAGCGTACCGTTGTTTTGTTTGGTATTGTTTTTTGAGTTGCCGCTCTAGACGCAACTGGAATTAATAAATGTAATTAAGTAAATGATCAATTACAACCCTTAATGCTATACATACCATTGCCAAATAGAAACAAAATTGTTTAAAGAATATTTAACATATATTAAAAAACACAATTTTTTACAAGTTTAACACCCTATATCTTGAGATCAATTGTCAATTGTAAAATCTGCCTTTAAATTTTTGAACAACATTCTGTAACACTGTGTATTTAAAAATGGGTAACGTTATGCTGTAAGTATCTATGCATTCCTAATTTTTAAGCCTTTATTTTTATTGGGTAAAAACGATAAATGAGAACAAAACCTTTTTAGGTTACCCCCGAGCGTCTCTTGTAAAGTAAAGCAATATAATGCAGTTCACGTAGGTCTTAACCGGAAATCAATAGCCACACATGTAAGCGAATAAATCTGTTGCAGCATATGGTGCCCCTAACCATTTAGGGTTCATCGGCAACATTATAGAGAGATAGTAATTTAATGTTTAAATGTCTATCCTTTTACTCTGCAAGCTTCCTGTACTAAAATTATTTAAATAATCCGCCATAATATAAATAAAAATAAGTAAATACTTATAAGCATAAGGTTAAAGTAAAAACAATTGCTTAGAGCAAAAGGTAGAAGTAAAAGCAATTGCTTCATTCAATATGAATAATGATTACCTTATACTTTCAAGCAAATGCTTCATAAAAACGAGTAAACAATGTTCGTAGATAAATATTCGGCCGGCAAAAAAATACACCCGTAATTTATTTTTCTTTTAATTTTTGTTATATTTTTAATTTCTTTTTTTTTTAAATTATCGACCTAATTATCGACCTTAATCTATAACGTTTTTTTTTCTCCAAAGCAAAAGCATTAGTCCTCGGCCACGATACAAAGCGTCAGCGTCAGCGTTAAGTGGAAAATGAAAGAGCGCTGTCTTTTATCTTTATGCGAGACTAAAAGAACTTATTTATTAAAATCAGCCGCTCAACGCTGGCCTTAGGCCTGTGACACGATACTAAGCGTCAGCGCCCAGCGTTGAGGAGGAAAGACCTTCTCTTTTTTAAATATGCTCATGGGCGTAGTAAAGGGCGAAGGAGGTTTAGGAAGTTTGAACCCCACCCTCCCTCTGAGCATGAGTAAGAAGGTATATTTGTGCTAGAAAAGCTTTATCTTGTTGTGTTTTTAATGCATACCGTTAGGTCGACCCCTACCACCTTAGCACTCGTGAGGAAAGAAAAAAAATGGTTTAAAATCGGTTATTTGCAGTAAGTATTATGTTTTTTTTTAAAGTAAGGCTCTTCAAAAAATTTTTGTTTCGCGGTAACCCCCTCCCATAAAAAGTTATAAATATGTCTGTGAATATGCTATATAAATATCGCTAATATACAGGTCATCAGGAAAGGTAAGGTCAAAAATGATAGGGTTGATAGAGTGAGCCAAAATAATGTTAGTACTTCATATAAAAAAGTTTTATCGCCCTTCCTTAGGGAGTTATTAACCTAGAACTAAATAAAAAGGATTTCATTTATACCTTTTGAACGTTCCACAATAATAATGATATTTGGTCATTTAAATTAACTTATATCAATGCTTTTTTCATAAGCCAATAATTGCGCAGTAAGTCATAATGATACAGGGTGAGACGAATTTGTTTGTTTATTGTAGGTATGCATTTTTGCAGAGGTGAAAAATTTGACATTTTGCATTTACCGTTTAATTTCTTCATTATTTTTGTACAAAAAAGGTATACCTTATTTAAATCGATATCTTGGACCGTTCTTTATAAAATCGCATTTTAAAAACCAGACGGGGTATGTCTGGTAATAAAAAATCAATTTTTGAAGAAATTAATAACATGTGGTAAAAATAATTAAAAATGCCGTTTAAAAGCCTTTAAACTTTATAATACAAATAAAGACTGTTTTTATAATTTTACCATATTTTAATTCTACAGAATTTTTTATTATATACAAAATGGTGTGTGGTATGTCTGGATTTAAAATGCGATTTTATGAAAAGCGGTCCAAGATATCGATTTTAATAAAGTATTCCTTTTTTGTACAAAAATGATAAAGGAATTAAACGGTATAACCAAAATGTCAAATTTCTCACCTCTGTAAAAATACATACAATCAACGAAAAAAATCGTTTCACCCTGTATAATTATGACTTACTGCGCATCATTTGCCTATGGAAAAAACATTGGTTAGAGTTAATTTCGACGCCAAAATATCATTATTATTGTGGTAACCGTTCAAAAGATATAAATGAAATACATTTTTTTATTCTAACTATGAAGGTCAATAACTTCCTAAGGAAGCGCAATAGAACTTTTTCTATATGAAGTACTAACATTATTTTGGCTCACTTTTTTACTACCCTTTCGGGGTCATCCCACCCAGGTTTCGACTGTCGCCCCCCTAGGTGGTGCACTGCAGCCTTAAGGCTTAATATGCCCTGACCCGTACTCCTTCTCATTCACACACCATTCATTCCATAGCTTGGATGGTTGCTGCTTCGGCCGAGCAGAACATTGCGTGCAGTTGCCCAAAACTGACAACGGCCCGGTCACTCATCCAAGTTATGGGCGCGCTATTCTCTGCTTTAGTCCGGTGATCGACACTGCCGATACAACCGGAGCAACCACAAGCGCTCACTCTATCACTCCTATTATTTTTGACCTCACCTTTCCGGACACCCTGTATATGCCAGTGTTTAGTATACGAGAGCTAAAAAAAGGTTTTTAGCGGTAGGTTAACTGTTATGGAAAGTGGCTTTCGGGTAATTTTTTTAAAACTATTATGGTACCTAAAAATCAATTATTACATCCGGCCTATAGACCGGTGGGTAATTAATTAATAAAAATTGAATTGTAAAAATATCAATAAGTGAGGTTAGTTGGCAACATATCTAAAAGTTATTTATAAGATGTGTTTGAAATATAGAAAACCTGATTTAATTTAGAATTTTTGTTTGCTCTTTCTCCTAATAAAACACCACCATATAAAAAACATATTGGATAAGTCTTTGGCTAAAGTTACTTTGGTTGTTCCAGATTTCTAGTTCTTTGCTCTTACCAACCAGAAACTCTAACAGTACGAGCAGGAATTAGCTTACCAAATGGTCAGCAGCACCGTGGTCAAGTACAAATGCAGTCTGCGTTACCATATGATCCCGAAGTCGAAGAAAATTATCTGGGAAGGCGATCAAGAAATTTAAGGATGGGACGTGTAATGCAAAAGCCAGAGGCATTAGGTAAAAATAGTTGTTGGTTTAGTTCCGTTATTTGTACAGTGTGGGCATATTTGGGCGTTTTTATGGGCTATCTCAGTTATTACTAGAGTTATTAAAAACCAGTGTAGGTGTTATGGGCTCGATTTTGGAGTAACTAAAAATGACGTAGTCAGAATTTTAATAAAATTATTTATCTACAGACATAAAAATGTCTAAATAAAATGTCCTCGTGGTTTTTGCTATTTCTTATATTAAAGGATATATAGGGTAAAATCAAAAACGACAATTTTTCAATTTCCCCTCGGGCTCCTCTCTTAGATAAGTAATTTTATTAAAATTCTGACTACGTCATTTTTGGTTTCTCCAAAATCGAGCCCATAACACCTACATCGGCTTTTTAATAACTCCAGTATTAACCGAGGTAGTCCATAAAAGCGCTCAATTTTGCCCACCCTGTACACAAAATCCTGTTCAACAAAAAAAGTGACGCGTTTGTGCAGTCTGACACATTGAAACATAAAATTTGTGTTGGTGAGGGGAGGAGATAACCACAAAAAGACTTTACTATTTGTTTTAGGACTTTTGATAGGTATACAAATAATGAAATTATACAGGGTTGCTCGTTTTCATTTGAAAGCACTGTATACGTAAATAACTAAGAAAGCCCTTTATATTTTATTATACAAAAAATTTTATGATAAAATAATATGGCCATATAAAATAAAAATTGCTAGCCGCCACCAAAACTTACTTTTTGTGTTATCTGTATACGTAAATAAATAAGCTGGGTTTCAGAAGAGATAGCTTAGGCGGAATAGCAGTAGAAAAGGTCTTAAAAAAATTGCCTTACAGCAAACTATTGGTAAAGTTTTGTTAAGTGCATCATAACTTTGTGAGAAAAAGACTTCCGAACCAAAATAATGCGTTAAGGGGTGAAGAGGGGGGCGCTTTTAGGGGTAAAAATGGTTTTTCGCAATTTCAAGCCAAACAGTAAATCCTATTAAAAAAGTTAAATGTAAAAGTTGTCGACATTAAAAAAATGTACAACTTATGTCATAACCATTTTTGAGCTAACCTCAAAAATTTTCGAGAAAAGTAGAAAGACTGTTTTTTTCGGTTTTTACTTTTTATCTTTTACAAAAATTGTTAGATTAAGCTAAAATTTGGAACAGATATGCTTTTTTACCATTCGTAATATTCTAAATTATTTTTATCAATAAATATTTACCTTACTTAAAAAAATAAAATTTTTAACCGCTATTTTGACTTAATTTTTTTATCCAGAATGGTTAGCTAAGGCATTATTTTTTTTTGTTTTTAATAAATGCAAAAATATATATACTTCAATTAAAAAAAAACACACAAGATATTGACATTTTTGATTATACTCGTACATTGTGTTATTTCCGTATAAAAATTAATACTTTTTATTAAAATTCTAATTTTTAAAGTATTTTTGAATATTTTGAAAAGTTTAGAAATATTTTTAAATGTGAATGTGGGATTACAGGTATACAGTGTGACCCAGAATTGGTGTTACAAGAGGACAAATGGAACAACATTTTTAAATTTTAAATCGGTATTTTGGGAAAACTGCTCGCATGGTCCAAAACTAAGAAATACAAAATTTTGTTTCATTTGGTAATATACATGGGCAAGTTATAACTAAAAATATGAAAAATGACCTAGTGTAATGTACTTTTATTTTTAAAAATTGAACAAAATTGTATAAGTAAATGTTGTACAGAATTTAATTTTTCATTAAAATTGTAGTTAAAGAATTAAAGAAAACAAAATGTTTTTGTCATTTTTTTAATTTATGCACTTAAATAAGCAAACAGCACACTATCGCGAATCGGAATACCCCTAACGCATTATTTTGGCTCGGAAGTGTTTTTCTTACAAAGTTATAATACACTTAAAAAAACTATACCAATAGTTTGCTGTAAGGCAATCAGGTATTCCGTCTGGACTAATAACAAATTTTAAAAAGTCCAAATACGTTTTACTGTCGGCCAAAAGTGAGATTAGGGCAGAAGATTGGGTTGCGATCACAGCTCTCACAAAATTGTTTGAGGGGTATGGTTGCGATCAACACTGTTTTGACATTACAAGTAACTGATATACAGGGTGTTCGTGAACCGTGATACCAAACTGTTATGGTAGAATCCTATTATCAAAATAAAAGAAAATTTTCATAATAACATGAGGCCGCAATTTCTTTGTTCTCAAGGTACAGAGTGTTAAAGTTGTCAAAAAAGATTTTTATTAAATTTCTTAAATATCATTTACCCAATTTTGTTGTTAATTGGTAATGCTATTTATGGCTTAAAGGGGTCAGTACAGCACTAACTTAATTAAATTTCAATAAGTCCAGTGGCGTCTCGAGCGGCACCTGAACGAATATTTCTAACCAAAAAACAGATATGCCACTTACTGTGTGTCAATAACAAATATGTTATTAAATGATGGGAAAACCCTTTAAAAAATAATAATAAAATAAATTGTTTTTTTAAGTTTAACATCCTGTATCTTGAAAATAAAAAAATTGCCAATCATATTTATATAAACTTTTTTCTCTATGTTTATTCATAAACATTGTGTTTATATGGAGGGTCATCCAAATAAAAAATACGCCATTGATAACTTTGTTCTTAGTACAAAATTAATTACATTGACAAACTATTACCACTTCTAATGCTTTTTAGGATTCAAAATTAGAACAAAGAACAATTTGTTACCGTGTTTTAAGTAAAATAGTATTTTAAAGAAAACAACCTGTGTAAAGAATTTTTAAAGAACTTTTAAAAAATATTCTATGTGATATATGGGTATTTATTACTAAAGGCAACCTTTTTGCGGAACAAAAATGAAAAGTTGAAATAAGTTGTAATTTTAATATTAATACTTAATAATTATGTCTTAATATCTACTATATTTGGCAAACCCAACTGTAGAGCTTGTTCTAATCAAATTTTTAAATTATAGAAACATTAACCACAGGCAAGTTAGGAAATAACGGGGATTTTTTTTGCTATCTTGACTATTAGAAAAAATATATATAAAGGGCTAGGGCCTTAAACATTGTTTAAAAGCTATTTAAATAAAAAAACATTTAAAAATACCCTTTAAAATACAAGCATGATCTTCATGTTGAAAATGCACGCAACACAGCCCATGATTTAACAATTGTAAAGTAAAAAAAGTTCTTTAAATCAGTCCTAACCACCTAAGCTTTATAAAACCCTTATCGCTTAAAAACCAAAAATTGTAGGATCCAGGTTCACACTTTGAAACTAAAGATATGTCAAAATAAACGTACCGGGTGTCAAGTTATAAATTTACACCCCCTTAACTTCTTTATTTTTTATAGTATAAAATAATTTAAAGTACTAGTTTATTGGGCCTATTCTGTAGTTTCCGAATTAGTAATCAGATTTTTATTATCTCTTAAGATATACAGGGTACAACAAAAGTACGATTTTTTTTAAATAGAACACTCTATATTTTATTTCACCATTAAAAACATCTTTTAAAAACGTTTAAAAACAATATTTCATATACCTATCTCAATTAGTTTTTGCAAGTTTATGCAAGTCTGATAAATAATTTGTAATTCCCTTTAAAAACGTAATAAACTTACATTCCTCTAACTTTTTTATTTTTTAACGTATGAAAAAATAAAAACACAGTTTTGTTAGGATGATTCTATAGTATCTGTATCTTTAAACATAATTCTTTTTTCTTGTAGGATATACAGGACACGACTAAAAATATGTTTTTGTTTTAATGGAACACCCTATATATATAACATCCACTTTAAAGATAATTTAAAGAAAGTTACTAAAATACCAAATTTTATGAATCTATCTTTAATGGTTTTGGAAATATTGAGCAATAATAGGTATAACCTACCTACATATACCTAATTGAAATATACACGTATTCTTTAGATTTGAATGACCATCTTTTCGAAACTAATAAGGATATTAGGATAGGATATAAGGATATACAGGGTGTTTCTTTAAAAAAATTATACTTGTTGTCATACCCTGTATATTTTTGGAGATATTAAAAATAATAATATTGATGTAGAAACTAGAGAATTAACCCAACAAACTAATATAATTATTCATTTTGTACGATAAAAAATAAAAATGTTAAGAGAGGTGTAAATTTATAACTTGATACTCGAGACATATTCAAAAATTGCAGAAGTGTTTTATGTACGAAAAGTCAATATTGTATCTCTTTTAAAAAATAAAGATATTTAATAGTATTCCAGCAACAAAAGCTTTTCTTATTACACAAATCACTACCAATACAGCTATTTCAAGAAATTCCTACATTTATGTTAACTGGCAACTAAATAAGATAAAACGTATAGTGAGTTGTTCAACCTACTTTATGTTCTTGAATAAAACTTAAAAGTGGTGGTATAATGCTACTAAGTAGTACTTTACAGGAAGTACTTTGATTGATATGTACGACTAAAGGTGTATACGTGCTACACACGTTTAAGGCTAGTTTTATTTATCAGGATTTCTCACATAAGTCTCTGTTGAAGAAGCGTGAGACCAAAAATGCAGTTAGATTGGTAAAACCTTTGATTCTATATGGTGTTTATAAAAAAAATGAGGCATTGTTTCTGGGATTTTGGACATTTTTTACTGTTTAAGTAAACATTTTTGTATAATAATGTCATGCATATACTTATGAAGTGTCAGGGGAAAGAAAAAATATTCCAGTCTTTGCTGAAATCAAAGTAATCATTGCAAAATAAATCTTCCTCGACTCGCATGCACAAAGTGGTTATTTTGTTTTTCTGCTTCATGAAACATCATACTATCTTAAATGTCCTGTCCAGAAATGAACAGTACTTCATGATAATAGCCCAGTTAAAACCTATTTAGGTGGGTTCCATTTAACGAGTCTACCACGAATATTCATACCGTCATATATGGAAGCGGCGCTTTAACCCTGCCTGTTAATATTGACATGTTTCTAGTGTCGGACTAGGCAAACGCGTCCTTTTTTTATCGGACAAGTTAACCGCAATTTTTAAACATTTGGCTACAAATGGAAAGGAGAAACAGTTACGAAACCCGCCCAGCCCGATACTCGAAACATGTCAATTTTGGGCGCCTTATGGTTTTGTGGCTGTAACCCTTACCATTTTTCGCACAATGTTTAAAAATTGCATTTAAAACATTGTGGTAAACTTGTCCGACAAAAAAGTGACGTTTCTAGTCTGATACTCGAAATATGTCAAAATTGGCAGGCTGTATGGCGGTATAAATATTCGTGGTAGACTACTTAAAAGAAACTCCCTATATAGGTTTTAAAAGGATTATTATCATGCATAAAGTCCATTTCATTGCTGGCTCAGGCACTACTCGAGTTAACTCAGTAAAGGTTGCTTTACACATACCAAGTTATTGACAAAAACCGCCTTTTGAATAAATAGTTAATCGATAAATTAAAAAGATTAAATTTTTCGTACATTCTTTAAATTATTGTCCATTTATTATTTATTTTTATGCGGATATTCATATCAGTAAAGGGGTAATAGCTGGTTTGAAAATATTTACTTTATACAGGCTGTTACAAAGAGATCTTAGGAAAATGTATGGGCTAGAAATATAAAAAAGTTCATATAAACATGTGTCTAGAAATCCATTTTTTCCCAGATACAGGGTATTAAACTTTTTAAAAAGTCGGTTTTTGGTAATAACTTTGAAATCTCTTATTCGGCTATTTTAAAGATGTTTTTAATGTAAACAAAATATTATCTGGCTTTTCTCGAGAATAAAATTAAAAGTTTATTTAACATTTTAAGAAAATTAAAACTTTTAAACAATATAAAGATCTATTCTGCTCTTACACAATATAATAAAAGTTAAGTAAGAGCAGAATAGTTCTTCATAATGTATAAAAGTTTTAATTTTCCTAAAATGTTAAATAAACTTTTAAATTTTATTGTGATATTTGTAACGTTGCCAGATTTCCCAGTTTGGTGCTGCACATATTATTTTTTTTTTTTTGGAATGTCTCGTTTACTTTTTATCGCGATAAATTGCGCAGGCTAAATTAAATATGTTTACACATTTTTAAAATTTTCTTTTAACTAGTTGGTAAGACACCACATTTTAGATAGAAAATCTAAAACCTCTTAAGCTTCGTTTTCAAATTTCGGTATGTAAAGGTTCCTGGGCAGGTAAAATTGAACAGTGATATCGTCATTTTTACCAGATAGTCCGGTTTTGCGCTATACGCAAAATGTTTGGCACTTTAAATAAAATACCCGATTTATTTTGATTGCAATCAAATGAGCACGCCGACTTTTACCAATTTTGTTAAATTGTAAATGTAGTTTTGGCAATTTTAAAGATATTTCAGAGTTGCGGTACTTTTTACTAACCCAGTATAATATTAATAATGCATGAGACGTCTAACTATAAAGTCCCAAGCAGCAAGCTGACGTCTTATTGAAGTCTCTTTTTAGTAATTTTTGTTCACATTTGGTCAGCAAAGACGTCTTAAGATGACGACAAAATGACGTTAAATTGACCTCCCTAAGTCACATACAAAAGACGTTCCGTTAATGACGTCTTTAAGATGACGAAAAATTGACGCATATACTTTTTTTGAAAGCTAAAATTATACGATATTTTATTTCAAAATTGAAATAGGAAAAAACTCCTTACTGCTCGCATTTCCTTGCACTGCAAGGTCGCATCTCTCGGAACAATGTCCAACCTGAAGATGCAGATTTTTACACTAGCTGAAGATATTTCTTTCAAAGCTAATTGAGTTCACCAACCGCAGTCCGGTCTCGAACTATTTTGGTCTCATTGGGACGGTGTAGGCGATAAAAGAAGTTGTTGAATAAACGTAGTAGTTTATTGTCCATTACGCAATTTATCGGTAGAGTTTTTTCCTATTTCAATTTTATAAAAGTATTAGTCTTATTTTTCTGTCATATAATATTTCGGTTGGATTTTGACACGAATCGTATAATGTCACAAAATTTTTCTGGCGTGTTTTCTAAACATGACGTCATTTGATTTTTATGAGCTAGTATGACGAAAAAATGACGTCAAAAAGACGTCACTTTAACGACGTCAAAAACACGTCATTAAAATGACGTTATAATTTTGGTCTGATGACGTCCTATGACCAAAAATGACTTAAAAATGACGTCATAATGACGTCAGCTTGCTGCTTGGGGTAAAATTAGGAAGTGAAATTTTATAATTTCAAGTAGGAGTGCTTCGGACCCCTAAAAAATATGTTTCGTGGTAACTCTTGTTATTAACAAATATATTATATTCCAAAGAGGAAATAAATACCATTTAGTATTTAAAAATTAAATTATAATACTGAAAGTAAAAGCGAATAATAAAGGAATAGAAAAAAAGAAAGTTACAGCCCTTATGTCAATACCTAACCGAGATGAATGTAAATATATAATTTAAGTTTTGCTTTTTTGTAAAAATTGGTTAATAGCAAAAACCTTTGATAAACCTTATGTATTCTCTTTTTAGGTTATTAAACTATCTACAATTAAAATACAAAACAAAGATTTGTTTTAATAAATACCTATATGTACAATGAAAATGCAAGAATAAACAATAGGACTATATTGTCCAAATAATGAAACCATTGTAACAATGCTGAAGACATGTGTAATGTTTCAATTATTTTAAACCCATGCATGTATAATGATGCAGTTAAACGTACTACAGGCCGTATCAAAATTAATGCAGTTTTAAATAATGATAACGACAACGACATTTTATTTATTTATTTTTTCGCATATTTAAAACAGCTGCAGCATATTCGGTAATGTAAAATAATATTGCTTTAAATTGCAATTTACACTATTAAATTGCATACTTATATATATTTCTTTAATAAAACGCATTTATAACATCTTATACTTACCAGATGCGACTTTGTCACTGTGTCTCCTAGCTGTGCTAACGGATCTTAGAAATAAGAAATTTTGTTTCTCTTTTAGGTAGTTCATATTTTTCTATAATGTCGCAGTTTGTTAAAGAATTAATTAGCAGTAGTTAATAACTTCAAACATATTGTTTTCACTGCTATGGTATGTCTTCCATTTATTGACATATTTTTACGATTTCTGTAATAAGGTACCTACCAGTTTAACGTGTGTCTAAATGGGCTGTAATCAGTGTCGGACTGGGTAGCATTTGGCAGAAGTTTGTACAGAGGTACAAGATGTCCCATATTCGAGGGTGACCAATGGTATTTCAAAACCCGTTAGAGATACAAAGTGGGAAGTTGCTTAATTGGGAGCTTTTTAAATGTTTCATTTTAAAATTTAAGAAGTTTTTAAAACTGTTAGAGATATCTTGTAAAAAACTGAATTTGTGATTTGGTTTTATATTTCTGTAAATGTTATGCACCATTAAAGTCTTCTTGAAAAACTCTATATAACAAAGGCTATACATATATTGTGTTAAAACAATAAAACTATAAATATAATAAATTGATCATCAAAAAAAATCCCTAAAATAGCACAAGAAAACCATGCAAATGTTTGCAATAACATTTGACCTTTTATTTTAAACCTATTTTTTTTTAATATATCCAGTAACACAAACATTTGTTTCAGTAAAAGAAGAATCAATTGCAGAATTACGAGCACCATACAAAAGCCAAATAGTCCCAATCTTTGTTATCACTATGCTGTCAATCGCTGGTGTTATAGGACTAGTTGCCATAGTCTTAAAATTATCAGGTAAAACACTTATGGATGAAATGGACAATGTTTCCATAGCTTCAGATTTGTCAGTTAGTAGTTCAAGTACAATTTCCGAAGTGGAAGTAGACATCGAAGAGAAATCTACAAAGATACCAAATAATAATGAAAATAAATAATTATTTTGGGTGCTTGTGAACGAATGCAGTGTTAACAATATTAATTTATTTATTGCGTGTGATAATTGACAAATATCACATTAGAATTGCGGATGAATGCATTTTAACGGCGATAAGCGTGTTTGTATTTGTAAAGTTATATTTCTAACTTGTGCATTCCTAGAAATGTGATACCTATGATATTGTTAGAAGTTTTAGGATTAGCTAATAACGATTTTATTTTTTTGTTGTATGTTTTTTAAGCGACATATATATACTCGTATACACCTTCAGCCAAATTAAAAGGTTCATAGACAATGCGTGGAGACAGTCTAATGCGTATTAAACACTAACAGGTAAAGTTTAGATAGAGCATGCCGGCATGTAAATACACTGTCGCATAGGTCTCGATTTATTGTTGCTTTACTTGCCAATGAACCTTTTAATTGGCTAAACGTGTATATAACTACTAAATTATTTAATGTTTTTTACCGCTGGCATTGACATCTAAGAAATTATTTAATTGCGTAAAATTTCATTATTAAAATGAATAATATAAGTGGGGAAATTTGTAAGTCTTAAATTTTTTTATTGTTGTTGAATCTAAAGAAATGCATAATAATTGAAAAATGGTAAATTCTAGAAAGTTGCGGCACCTCCGATTTTGACGAAATTTGGTATACGAAGTTTTTGGAACGCTGATTACAAATCTAATTGCCAGCAACGTATTGTTCCCGAGATATCCATAATCAAAGTTGAAATTTAAACTAATCCTAATTTCACTAAATTCCCCCTTCTTTTTGCACACAATTCTTGATTTAAAGCCAAAGTGGCATACAATATTTGATTTGCACCTTTTAAAACCACTTTTTTCGTACCTATGATACATTATTTTTACATTAAATTGCATAGCTTCACTTTAAATCGTTTTCAATCACAGAAAGCTATGACGTCACCGTGTATTCATACATGGTTAAGTATTTTTAAATAAGACTTTTGCAACTTAATTGATAAAAGGTGTAAAATAAATTAAAAAACCAGGCTTTAAAAGGTAAAAATCAAATACTGTATGCTACTTAACTTTAAATCAAGAATTGTGTGAAAAAAAGGAGGAATATAGTGTATATAGGATTAGTTTAAATTTTAAATTTAATGGTCGATATCTTGAGATAGAAACGGTTCCGCTAATTTGTTTTTTCAGATTCGTGATCAGCGCCCCAAAAAACCCGTATACCAAATTTCATCAAAATCGGAGTTGTCGCAAGTTTCTAGGAAATAACCGAAAAAATATCAAAATAATTATTAGTTCTTAATGCATAATTTCGCAGACCTAAAGTTTACACTTAACGGTTGGATACAAAAGTCACTTAAGAAATCCCATATATTGGCATATTTGTAAAGATATTAAATGTTATTCTGGAAATGAGTGTTCCGTTAATGACGTCTTTAAGATGACGAAAAATTGACGCATATACTTTTTTTTGAAAGCTAAAATGATACGATATTTTATTTCAAAATTAAAATAGGAAAAAACTCCTTACTGCTCGCATTTCCGTAAAACTGAAACCAACTATAGAAGGTATAATTAATATAATTTAAAGCACAAATTTCTGATCTCGGTTAGGAAGCAGCGAAACCACAGTCAATATTTTACCTACAAATTAACAGAATATTTTTGTGGACTAAGAATAAAATATTATTTATCTTTAAATACCAGCTAGGTTGTATATTTGGCAATTACTGGAATTAAATGTTGATTATTCGTATTTTTATTATTACTTTTAATTATTGTTTTTACATGTTCATAGTGAAATTAACAAACCCAGTAATGCCGCATATCTGTGCAAAAACAGTTTATACGCAAAACATGCATGTGAGGGTACCAACGCTTTGCATAGAACTTGGCACTGAAAAAAAAAACGCTTTTAATACATTTTAAATTTTCATCACCAAATTCCTATTTTAAAGTTTGAAGACCACCGACATAGAGACACAGCTTAATAACCGCTTTAATGCCATAAGAGTAAGTAAGAGAGAAAGATACTTAAAAAAATCTTAAGGGAGGCAAAGTTGAATATTTTTCTTAAAGATAAATAATATATTGTAGCAAAAAATGGTCCTGGCATAATTTCTCGAAAAAAATCAATAATGATAAACAACTAAGACTTTTAGAAACAAAATTTCTAACAATATTAAAAATATTACAGTTTATTTGAAGTGCGCATATTTAATTAAAATATATTTGCTAAAAAGTTAAAAAAATAATATGGACCCCTTTATGCAATAAGGAACAAATAAATTATTTTAAATTTTTAAAATAGTAAAAAACGTTTTAGATTTTCACTTCGAATATTCTTTAAATCAATGCAATGTCGGTTATACATTTTGTATGTGTTGGATACATATGAGTAGGTATATAGCAGTCAAAATTCTTCAATAAAATTGAAAGGAAAAAACACCTTACTGCTTGTAATTTCCTTGCACTGCAGAGATGCAGATTTTTCACTATCCGAAGGTAATTCTTTCAAAGCTATTTGAGATCACCAACCGCAGACCGGTTTCGAACTATTTTTGTTCTCATCAGTTCGGTGTAGGCGATATCAACAACCTTCCAAAAAATGCCTTAAGACACGAATATGTCGAATAAACGTAGTAGTTTATTGTCCATTACGCCCTCTGCCGGTAGTGTAAAAAGTTTCTAAATACCTTCGGCTAGCGTAAAAATCTGATTCTTCATGTTGGACAGTGTCCCGCGAGATGCGACCTTGCAGTGCAAGGAGATTACAAGCAGTAAGTAGTTTTTTCTTTAAATTTTGTTAAAAAATCAGTTTTGTGATAAATGGGCTTAAAGTTTTCATTGCTAAGGTAAATGCATGAAAATAATTTAGTTTTCTTTAATGAATATTACCTTTAAATTAATATTTCGTTTGCCAGTGTTACTGTTGAAAGAATGTGTATTTTCCTAGTTACATCTGCCTTAGTCCAAAGCTTGTATTTTTTAAATTGTGACAGTATTGCATCCCATGATCAAAATAAAAAAATTCTAAACGTCTTTCAAGTAATATGATTCAGTCACAAATACCAACTTTCCCGCAAATTTTTAAAGTTAAATTTCCTAGGAGTCATTTAAATAATAATAACTATTATGAATGATAAAATACGACCTTCTGAAAAAAAAAACCAAAGCACAACAAATATGTTGGAAGAATAATTTAAAAAATTGAACAAACCAGACGCTTAAGTGTTGAGCATATGATTGGTTTAAAACTTTTTTATTCAGAAATATTCATTAATGTAAGACATTCTACTTTCTATGGTTTGCCCATTTAACTAAATGTATAAAAAGTAGTAAAACATTACCTTTACGCAAACTGTATTTGTATACTTTGTGCAAACTTAAAATGTAAAACCAGGTTACAACATATACATATTCAAATTGATTTACTATTTATAGGTGTTATTCATAATTTTTAATATTCACTATGTCTACGGATGGACTTTACAATAGGACAAATGGACCAAAAATTTAAATGTTTAAACAAGTGGTGTATGGCACCTACTTTTACTTCTTAGAAAATCAATATTCCCGTTGAGATATTTGTTTTGTACAGGGGTTCCAAAAACTACAAAAACGTGAAAACGGACTAAACAAAACTACCTTTATTCTTAATAAAAAAGCAAAATTATTAATTAAAAAGGTTTTAAGAATTGAATGAGGTTCCCATATCTAAAATTTCACATAAAATAATCGAAATTTTGGTTTTGGTGTCATATTTTTTAAATCATATTTGACACCTTTTTGTGTAGTTTACCTAGTTTTAATACAACATAATAATTTATGTCAAAGTTGGTTAAATATATTTATTTAAGTAGAAAAATTTAAAACTGTATGTGTAAGTAATTTACGTGCAAAGAGGTGTAAAATTGTAAAACATGGGTTTAATTCAAAAACCCCTTTTATTTGACAATGTACTAAGTTAGTTCTGGTTTATGTAGTTTTTGGGGCCCCTGTACAAAACAGAATACATTTCTCAATGTGAATCTTTTTTTTAAGAAGCAAAAGCAGTTACCATACACAACTTTCGTTAACATTTAAATTTTTCATTTGTCCTATTGTAAAGTCCATCCGTGGACATATTTTATAAGAGCTTTACAAGAAACTTTTAGTTTAGACAAAAATCGGTAAATTATTAAATTGCATATTGTAAAAATATATACTAGGTGTTCAATCCACATATTATCTAGGTTTATATTACATTGTTTTATTGATATTAAGAGTTACATTTTATCATATAAGCATATTTCTAAATGTTTTTGGCCACAAATAGTTATATATACGCTAGATATGTGTATGAACATTATAGCCAAAGAGTTTTTTCAGGGCTTACCTACATAGTTTTATTGGCTTAATGATTCCGGGCCCCTTTTTAATATTATTTGACAATCAAAAGAGCTGAATTTTTATTTATAATAACAAAGTATTTTTTAAATAGAATATAGAATATAGAATATAAATAAAAATATATTCTACGGACACCCAAAAAATATATTGGTAACATTAGATATACAGTAGCTAGTGTTGTGTAAATGTAAAATTTCTTTAAAGAAATAACCTAATTTTTAAAGATATGTATTTAGTATTGAACACTGGGTATAGTATGCAATTTTGGGTATATTTATTGTCTCATATAAGCCATAGTTTTAATAATATAAGTTAATAAAGAATGTTTTTTGTTTTATTTTATAACCTCTCATTCCTAATTCACCAACATACGCAACGATACTTTTAAAGCACCCTAAAAAGCTTTCCTTTTTGCTCACTGACGAGTTGTAGGAAATATATTGCTCTTTTACAGGTGTTTTTACAACTTCTGCTCCGGGAATTGGACAGCGAGATTTCTCCTTTAGCAATCCTTAACACAATCCTATAAAGTTTGGCAGGAAATTAAAGTTTAGTTAATGGTAAATAATTTTAAATAAAAATATTCTCTCCTACCTTGGCTTACTATATTTAATAGTCTTAAAACAACTCTTCGCAAAATAAGTTTACACACCCAAAGTATTTATCGAAACTTATTATTTTATTTTTTGTCTTGTGTTAAATGCAAGAGAAAATACTATTAAATAGGTATACTATAGTTTATAAATCATAATTAATAAAATCAGTTGGTCACCTTATTGTTAGCACACTTATTTTAAAACAAAAAGTCAAGATATTAAATTTAATTAAAGAAAAACCACCACAGTGACCTAAAATTAAATTCAAAACATCCTTTTAAATACCTTTTTTAGATATAATACTAATTACCCTTACTTTTTAATATTTTAATTCAATGATTATTTACTATTTTCCCAACCACAGCCTATAAGCAGAATATGTTTTTAGGTTTACGGGATAAGTAATTTCAATTTACAAAAAGTCTTAAAATAATTTTAAAAATAGTTTGTTTCATATGTTTCTCTTTAGTAGTCCTTGTATTTACATGACACATCACAAAATGGATATAAAATCAACAATTTTTCACTTATTTAGGAAATATCTACGTCTTATAATATTTAACTTAAGAAATATAAAGGAAATGACTACTTTAAAACGACATAGCCCATAATTAGTAATTATTAGGTAAACAAGTAGGTAGGTAACAGATTTACAGTCTGTATAAAGTTGATTTACCAACTTCACTCAGACGCCGCAATAGACTAACTACTATTACCGTATCCGGAAAAATCGGTCATTTTAAGTCTTTTATTATTATTTTACATTTAATTTAAAAAATATTATTATATTTTTTAATTTAGTTTAAATTATAATTATTAAATTTAAGTACATAAGTAATGCGCATCGTGTACTTGGGTGAATCAACTTTTATTAGTCCCAGAGCAAGCTGGTAAAAAAAAGAAAATATATATAAATTTAAGTGTTTTTTAGTGACTTTTTATTAATTTGAATTAAAACAAATTATTTACTAATAATATTGTTATTATTGATTTAACTTATGGCTTTTTAATAGTTCTTCAAGTGATACAAAGTGACGTGTTTTATAAGTTTATTCTTAGTCCCCTTGGAACACTAGTATCTATAACTTCATATTTTTGATATTACTAAAAAAGCTTGTATTTAAATAATTGTAATTTTAAAAATTAGTATATGGGTATACTACTTACTAAAAAAATGATGCTATGTTTTATTAAATTGTTTAGTTTGGCATTTTTTAAAATATATATTTGGTCCCAGAAAAATTCCGTCACACCGTATGTCCGTCGGACAACCACGATATTTTTTAAAATCAAAATATAAATGGCGTACACACAGTACGGTAAGTCGGTATTCTTGGTAAATTATTACGACAATTTATCTTTTTTATTTATCATAACTGCGGCCTCAGTCGACCAAGTTTAGCCAAAAAAAGTGGTTGGCTTTAATATGTGTCCGTCGGCCAACCAGCAGAAATACGTAAGTAATTGCCATTTTTTAATAGGTTATGGTGTTTAGGATCGTATTTGATCTAAACATTACTGCGAGCTAAAAAAATGCCAAAAATAAAATATATTCTATCAGACAGTTCAAGGTATAAAAATTCCAAAAATATCCGTCGGACAACCAGTCACTTGAATAACTTGAATAATTATGGTGTTTTGGATAGTATTTGATCTTAGTTTTACTGTAAGCATAAAAAAACAACAATTAACTATATTCTATGGGACAGCTTAAAATTTTAAAAGTTTTAAAAATGTCCGTCAGACAACCAATCTTTTGAAAAATCAGTCACTTGGATAATTGAATTGTTGTCCCTAGGACAATTTGATTATTCTTGGGATATGGTAATATTGCTTAATGATTGACAAGTTAGTTAGCTCTGTTGCTAGTGACCCTGCATTTTGATCCTGGCTGTTTTGGGTTCAAACTTTGTATACATGAGACGTACCTAATAAGGATTTTTATGGTTTTATTCTTGAAACTGATTAAAGTACTTTGCTTATTGCAGATTACAGTTAATAAAGTAATGACCTATTATTTAAAATAGGTAACTATTACAAAAAATATGGAAATTTTAAAACTGGGACAAAAAAGTTAATTGACCCATTTATAAATTAAGAATAATTTTAATAGAAGGGCCCATAATATTTAAATATTAAGTAACCTAAAAATATCACAACATTTATAAAAGAATGATAGGTACCAAAACTAAAAACACACTTTTTGCAATGTATTAACTATTATAGTAACAACTAACCAACTAACATTAAATTGTGTTTAAAACATTTAGGTATCTATTTTATTTTTTGCTACATCGATTTGCATTTTATACTTTTTCTAATTAAAAGATCCGTTTTTGGGTATAAATAATTAATATTAGTTTTTTGTATTGCGGACCATTGCTCAACATAATTCTTTATGCAGCTTTATTAACAGTCAGCCTACGAGATGACACATGCTTTAAAAACTTCAGTGAAAGCTCTATAATATCCAGTGACCTTTTATCCTCGTCAAAGATAATATCAAACAACTTTTGTAAAAGTTAGTAATTTTATCACGTCCCGCTGTGGCTAAAAATAGCCCATATCCAAAGTTCTAAATTTAATAAAAAATTTCTTCAGTGCATGGAACACTAGCAGGTAGAGATTAGCCAAAGAACGCTTGCATGAAAACCTTTCCTGACACGAAGACGAGTCTGACTCACTTTGTCGTTGCTTTAGACCGTCTCCTTTTCATGCATGGGTAAAAATTACTCATGATAATTTTGAAGTGGCACAAAGTGTATAATAATATGTTAAATAAAGAATAAAACAAGTTATGAGTACAGTATACAGAGCTTGTCAATTTTTTTTATTATACGGTATTATCTATAAAAACCTTGTAAAAAATTTATGATTGTTATAAATTTTAAGTGGATGATTATAAGGTTCTAAACACAAATAATTTTTGTGAGTTCTATATATTTTACCTAATAAACCACTAAACATTTAAAATCAAATTTATTAAACTTTCAAGTTTTATTAGTTTAACATTATAATTTTTTATCCATATTGATTTGTGGTGTTGGGAATACAAAGGTTTTCATGTTCTCATTCAATTCTTCCAAAGCTAGTTGTGCCTGCAACCTAAAAAAAAATTATGGCCTTCGGACCCTACAGCTTGTATTTAAATTTTAAAGTAAGAAAAAATTTAATAAATATACCGGGTAACAAGAAATCACCGCTCCCGCTGTTATTTTCTTGATTGAATTCGGCATGATACAGTATCATCAGATGCCGATTTGGGATATAATAACATTTGGCTTTACTTCTGGCTTAACCGGAAGTGAAAAAAACGATGACATGGAAGGTGATATATTTTTAAAAATTGGAACTCTGCAGATCGTTTTTAATATAAAATCTGTATCATATACAGACTGTCCACGGATGGGGTTCACAAAAGGACAAATGGACAAAAACTGGTGTCAGATGATTGACAGTCAATCATCTGACACACGTTAGATAGCATTGAAAATGCCAAGTGTGATCCTGGCGAAACGTCTGCAAAATTCCACAAGGAATACAAACGACCAACGGATATACTCCCGAAATGATCACTCTACATATTCATCTATATATATAGAACTAATAGCCTTAATTTACCAAAACAAAAATTGTCTATGAAAAAAATAAAGTTGCAATCATATATATTTATTTATATATATATATATATATATATATATATATATATATATATATATATATATATATATATATATATATATATATATATATATATATATATATATATATATATATATATATATATATATATATATATATATATATATATATTTTTTTCATGGACAATTTTTGTTTTGGTAAATTAAGGCTATTAGTGAAATAGTGGATTAAGCCGTATTTTGGTAAATGAGAGCAAAATGGATTTTGAATACTAACAAGAAAACTATTCCAGGTATCCCTCGCCGATTTTGCGAGGTACATAAATTTTAAATCAAACCATCCGATTTCACAAAAAAAAATCAGTTGTTATAGTGCTTGTCGATAGAGCTATAGGACTATCTGATCCGGAGTTTCGTAAGAAATGTATTCAAAAAGCAAAAAATGATTTAAAACTTAACAACTATCCAGTGGATTTAATAAACAAAATTTTTAAAAATAGAATAAACAAATATTACAACTCGGAAAATTTAAGAAAAAAAAACTAAAAATAAGCCTCAAAGGTACATTTCCCTGCCATATGTTACTGGATTATCTCAACAGTTTCAGCACCTACTCGGGAAGTACAATTTACAAGTCTGCCACAAAACACATAATCTTTTGGTAAAAACTTTTCAAAATTAAAATCTAAAACTCCCAAAGAAAAAACAAGCAACATTGTTTATGAAATCCCATGTGGAAACTGCGAAGCTACATATATCGGACAAACAAGTCAATACTTAGAAAATAGAATGTTTTTCTTATAAAACGATTTTTTAAATTTATATAACATCAGCATTCTTGTTATAGTTTTAATGTTTGAAAAGGCTAAACCCATGTGCCGAAACGTCACAATGATGATTTTTAAAAATTTTATGTAGCTCCTTTGAGCATTTGACTTTCATAAAAATAAAATATGACATTTTAACCATTTTAATATTTATTTAACACACAAATTGTTTAATGGCCAATAAAAAATAACGTGTCTCTTAGTTTTTGATGTACTACAACTTATTGCAGTTTTATCAAAATCGGCGAGGGATACCTGGAATAGTTTTCTTGTTAGTATTCAAAATTCATTTTGCTCTCATTTACCAAAATACGGCTTAATCCACTATTTCACTAATAGCCTTAATTTACCAAAACAAAAATTGTCTATGAAAAAATACTTAGTAAAGTTGCAATCTTCATCGTCATTTTTAAAACAAATATTTTTAAGATGAAGATTATTAAGTTAAATAAATAATTGTACTCGTAAAGCATTCAATATTGGCACACATATTATGAACTACTTATTAGATCTTGCGGTACAAGGCATTTCTCCATAAATACCTATATTTACAAGCAGACCTGACATACCATTACATAAAGCAATTTGTAACTGTAACGTACCTCATAACATCGTCCTTATCGTTCAGATAAATCTGTTTTAGTGTTCTGTATACAGGAAGAATATCTTCTTTAAGAAATGAAATCATTTCACTTTCGAGGCCGGTCAGCAGCTGTCTTATAACTGTAACGGCGGCTCTTCGCGCCTCTATTGCCTTGTCCGTTGTAATAATGGCGTGAACGCATACCAATACCTTAAAATAATAATCATCAATTGTCGGCAATTAGTATAATTTTGTTTGGCACATTAACTCTTGTAGGTGCAATCTTAACGGGTAAATTTATTATGTTGTGGGTCAATATAAAAGATATAACGGTTAAAATAAATAATAGTTATAAACGTTTATTATTAAAGATGGCAAAGCGATTAAAGTAAAATCAATTTGTCATAGCTAATAAGTAAGACCTAAGATATAATATTATCGTACATCAGCTTATAGTCCCTGGGCCAGTAATGAAATGCACTTCATGATAATAACACTTTTAAAACCTTTTTAGGCAAGGTGCGCACTGAAGTGGCAAGCAACTCGAATTTAATGCGCGCTTCTGTATTTATCTACGCAGGTTTTAAAGATTTCTTTGGTATTGACTTGCCACCTGGCCGCCACGTCACTTGCCTACCATTTCAGGGGGTTTCTTTTGACGAGTGTACCACAAATATTCATAGCGCCGTATATGGAAGCGGCGCTTTAACTCAGCCTGTCAATGTCAAATGATTTGGGTGTCGGACTGCGCAAACGCGTTACTTTTTTGTCGGAAAAGTTTATTACAATGTTTTACATGCAATTTTTAAGCATGGTGCCGAAAATCGTAACTGTTACAGTCACGAAACCATAAGGCCCAAAAGCCAAATATAATTTTGTTTATATTTAAACTCTCAGAAAAGAAATAAACTATAAAGTACTATTATGGGGGTTATGATATAACCGTCATATTGGCGATCACTTTAGTAACGTCACCTGGTACCTTTTCGGTCATGTTATTAAATCAGTTAATACCAGAGCTGGATCAGCTATGTCGAGGCCGCTAGGCAATGCAATTGTCAGGGCCTCTTTTTAATAAAATTGAACAAAAAAGCCTTTTCCTCCTAATAAAATGGAAGAGTAAAAAAATATTTCACTTTTCAATACCAACTAGGTATTCATATTTTATTTTGACTTCACGGATAATTTCACATTTTTTAAATATTCTGGTTTACTGAGCCCCTATTTCGTTTCATGTGGTCCCTGTCTCAAGCGGGGCCCCTATGTAGTTGCCTACTTTGCCTAATGGAAAATCCGGCTCTGGTCAAAAGAGTTTAAAGTATTATAGGAACAACCGTTTCAAGAACTTTTTAAAATCAATTTAAAGTTGCAACTTTTTCAACTTAAAGCAAAAAAATATTTGGGAACACATCTCATTTTCCCAAAAAATATAACTTTAAAAACAACGCACGCTAACAAAACATGTATTTCTCTTCCTTGCCAATTGTTTCCAGGTTAAATGCCCTTCCTCGCGTTCCCAATTTCTAAAGTCGGGTTTATGTCATAATCCTGTCAATTATGTACACGTTCATAGGTGGAAAGGAGACGGTGTAAGACCTCTAAACCCTTAAGTAGGTGCGCGAGGGGTCAAATTGACCCCCACCTTTGTCAATTTTGTAATAACTTTTGAGATTTCTTACAGTTAAAAAAAAATCTCCAGGTGCCTTCCTAAAACCTCGTTAGGTATATGATAATAACAAAAAATACAAAGAAACAACACTATTCATTCAAAATTTCATGTTTCTTGCGCGTGCTGGTCAAATTGAAATATGTTAGTATTCTTTCTCAAGAAGAATAAGGTTTTTCTAGTTTCATTTTATAATTTTAAGGCCAAATGTGAAAACGCTGTTAGAAATAAATGTAATAAAAATTTTATACTTTTTTAAATATTAATAATAAGGGTCTAACTACGATACCGATTTTTGGGCTCATATAATTTATTTTTAATTAATTTATGTTAACTTAGGCAAAATATAAAGTGTATTCATAAATATTAAAATTTAGTTTTTTGCCTTTCTCGCATTGCTGTCCCATAAGCAGCTATAAAAATATAATGACAGTGACTTCAATTAAAATTATATTTTAAATGTTTTAATACGAGTAATTTCTTTCCTGGGCAACTTTTTTTTATTAATCAGTTATAGATTAAAAGAAAATGTCCCCAACTAAAAATATAATTTAATAGTTTTTAACAAAATCAAGGAAGAAGTGGTTATTGGATGTTCACGGTGGGGGGGTCTATTTGACCCCCACGTGCCTACTTACGTAATAAAAAACACGCGCCTACTTAAGGGTAAAAAATATTGTCTGATGATGACAAAAAGTAAATTTGTGAAAATAAAAGATGTTTCTTTTTGCTCTTCACATTTTTTTTCTTGGTTTTCAAAAATTTTGAACTTGCCTCCCCCTCGCCCTAAAATAAATTTTTGCGTACAGCCCTGTCAAATACTGTACTATTTTAAAAATTTATAAATATTCTATGCTGCCGATATAAATTATTTTATTAAATTATATTATTAATATATAGAACGATATTTTCAAATTTTTTAGGCTTGCCCTTGGCATACCTGCTGTAGAAGAAGTGATTCTTGATTTGATGTTCTATAGATGGTTCACAAAAACTTTAAAAGCATTATTTTTCTTTAGGAGTATTTAGATTGCCGTTATTTTTAATTTTTAGGCAAAACGCATTTAAATGTATTTGGAGTAAAATTTTTGGTCAGTATCTTAATTTAAAATTGAAAAAACGGATTACATTCGTTTATAGCTGGAAAATCGTGTAAAATATGGATTGGAGATGGAAGATGTTTAAATAGCAAATTTTGATAGTAAATTCATTACTGTTGTATTACGGCTTCTACTTTATTTCATTATAAAATTTAAACCATTTAATTCCTTATAACACGAAAAAGAATTTACCAAAATTTTTTTATACCCCTATAAAAGAAATAAAGTCCTTATTATAAGGTCTGCATTTCAACCGCTATTGCTATTTAAAAAAAAAAGTTAAAATTTTGCTTAAAAATTTAAAATAATGGTACTTAACTCTTTAAAAAATATATTGTTTTTAATGTTTTTGCAGAACCCTGTATATAAAATCGACATTATCTCTTTGGGCGCATTCAGGTTGTCCCAGCGGCTGAGATTACTTAGTTAGAAGTCACTCTGAATGTAAAGCTGATTACTGCTTTGTCGATAGCGGCTGAGTATTTTGCTTAGCGTAAAAATGACCGCTGTCGCTTTTCAAACAGCGAATTTTGATAGTTTGACATTTGATATTTGAAATGGAAGCTTGGTTATAATCTCGATAAATATTTATTTTGCTAATACTTTTAAATATTTTCTTTGTAATAACGTATAAATCCAAACAATTATTATGGATAAAAACAAATTTGGTCCGGATACCCATCTTTTGATCGTAAATAATGGAGAAAATCCTATTATAGAAAATAATAGAGGGTAATTTTCATAGAAACCTGCGGCAACTCCGATTTTAACGAAACTTGGTATACTGGGGTTTTTGGGGCGCTGATCATGAATCTGAAAGAATTTTTTGGCGGAAACGTTTCGTTCTCGAGATATTCATCATCAAAGTTTAAATTTGAACTAAGCCTATTTTTACTATATTTCCCCTTCTTTTTGCACACAATTCTTAATTTAAAACTAAAGTGTCACACAATATTTGATTTTCACCTTTTAAAACCCTGTTTTTCTACGTTTTTTACATTATTTTTGCATTAAATTGCGTAGCTTTTCTTTGATAATCCGGCAACCATACATACACATAGGGCTTCATGGCACACTGGGATTAAAATGATTCAAAGTATAGCTATGCAATTTAATGCAAAAATAATGTAAAATACGTAAAAAACGGGGTTTTAAAAGGTGAAAATCAAATATTGTGTGCCACTTTAGCTTTAAATCAAGAATTGTGTGCAAAAAGAAGGGAATATTGTAAAAATAGGATTAGTTTAAATTTCAAGTCTGATGATGAATATCTCAAGAACGAAACGTTTCCGCCAAAAATTCTTTCAGATTCGTGATCAGCGCCCCAAAAACCCCGTATGCCAAATTTCGTCAAAATCGGAGTTGCCGCAGGTTCTAGAAAATTACCTAATAGAGTGTTGGTACAAAGTATAAAAGGTGAGGTAAAGATAATATTTAAATGTACTACATATTTCGTAAATTTTTATTGAAATTACCATAGCTTTATTAACTATGCTCGTAAATTTTTAGATAATTCCTTTGTATATATTCCTCTGTGTCCCCAAGTAGAGCAAGTTTTTGGTTTTACAACTGCGACAAGAACTAACTTAAAAAAATGAAGATGTTTTAAGTGCTTTTGATAATTATAATGTACTGGGTAGGTGAATATAGCAGTTTTATTGTCTATAGTGGTATTTTGCATCAATTACTTGGTAGATGCTTACAAAGTTTGTCAAACAGTTACCATTACTTACTGTAAATTTATAAATACTTAATATATCTTTAAACCAAATTTATGTTATGTTTGACCAGCTGTCAACCTTTAAGTTAGCAATGCATTTAGAAAAAATAAAAACGCTGACAAACAGCGGTCTCAGCATGTTAAGTTGGCTAACTTAGCCGATGGGACCTCCTGAATGTACCCTTGTAAATCATACTTTTTTAACAGGATTTTTTTCAAACAGATTCGTGCTCAGGCAGTAAATATATAGGGTGTTACACAATGTTGTTAGGAAAATTCTAGGACATATTTTACTCTTGACATTATAAAAAAAAGTTCACATAAACGTGTCCGTAAATACCTCGTTCTTAAGATACAGGGTGTTAAACTTTTATTCTGTTTTTTAACCTAAATATACTTTACCCAATTTTGTTTTATTTCGCAATGTTATTTATGGCATTAATGGGGTTATTTATCACTAACTTAATTTTATTCAATAAGTCAGGAGCGTCTCTAGAGGTAAATGAAGGAACATTTCAACAAAAGCGTATGCCACTGACTGTGTAAATTTGTGTAAAATTTTCGTGCTTGCTTTAGATTAAGCAAATAAAAATACAGCTTATGTCCTTATTTTTGTTTGTATCTTGTTTAATTTACGAGAGAAAAAAACTACTTAATTGCATATTGTTAGACCATAAAAAAGCATTGCGGGAACTCTTTGTTTTAAAAATTAGGTTTTATATTTTTTTTTATAGCAACTGGGTAACAACAACAGTTTTTAAAAAATTTAATATCCTGTATTAACAAAAATAGATTGAGAAATAAGTGTTAAGTTTAAATTTATGGCTTAAGACACTGCTTTCCACTTGAACTATTGAAGTTTTTTATTGCTAAAAGTCAATTTCTGTGGCACTTCCCATAAAACAGGAAACTGTATTTTTACGGTAATAGGATATAAGGTTTATTAAATATATGTAAAAAATCGCATTAGCCTTTTTGTCATCATTTGTTTTTTAATAAATCGATAAAAATAGCGCTTAACATAACATTTTCGAACACCATTTTCTCAAAAACTAATTAAAATAGATATAACATGTGGTACATGTATTTTCTTAAAATTGCCTGTAGAATTAATTTTTAGAAAAATATATAGGGCGTTCCATTTAAAATAGCAAAGTTGGTAGCACCTTCGGCTAAACCGGATATGCCACATAAAATCTAAAACATTTAAAATCTGCATTCTTATTTAACCATACATCCGACCAAAATATAAACACATAAATTGTGGAACCCTTCTCAAGAAAATACCAGGTTTGAGAGTAAACTCGTGGGCACCCGGTATTATAGTGATATTATTTCGAGACATCATCAGTGAACAAACTGAGGAAAGTAAAACTAATACCGTTCTTTTGAAACATATGTGGCTAACTTCATTTTGAATGTTTAATATTTCAAATGGCATCTGCCACGTGATTAAATGAGCATGATAACTTGCAAGTAAAGGAACTGAGGGAAGTATAAATGATAATTTTTCAAAAGAATACCACTTAAATGATCAGTGAACAAACTGATGGAAGTAAAACTGATACTATTCTTTTAAAACCTATGTGGCTTACTTTATTCTGAATGTTAATTAATAATTTAAATGGCATCTGTTACGTGATCAAATGATCATGATCACTTGCCAGTGAAGGAACTGAGGGAAGTGAAACTGATAATTTTTTAACAGAGTATCATTTATGATTATTTAACTGCACTTAAACGTCACTAGTGACCCAATAACATCCAACGAATAGAGACTAAATGAACACTTCTCGAATACCAGTTACAGTTACACCTTTCAGTTTGGCCTATAAAGCAACAATTTTATCCGTTAAACCAACCATTTGAAGCAACACCTACGACAAGCAACAAGTTCATTTACTCAGATATCCAATTAAAATAATTGGATTCTTGAACGTTGTCACGTCCAATTACCTTTAACTTGCATTACTGTCTTTTTTTCTTTCAGTTATGATGAAGAATTTCATTAACAAGCGTTGACCTTATTTTTTGCTTATATCCGCATGCAAATAGCTTTTATGGGTACACGATGCTTTTTGCATGAAATCGACAGATAACATCTAACTATCGTTTATCTTTGAGCTGCAGCATGACTTTAATTGTTTTTGTGGACACCATTAAAGATAACAAAAATCTTAGTTTATGCGGCTTTTTACTTAATAGAGTAAGAGCCCGTGAGTGGCACACCTTCGTTATTTAGTAAAAGCTGAAAGTTTGTTAGTGCATTTGTTTCAACATAGTGGCTTTGGCAGGTACATACCCAGGTAGCAAAGGTTAATTATTTAAAACTTAACTTTCGTCATTTTGTTAAAGCTAAATTTTATATACAGGGTGCTTCATTAGTGCGTCGGGCTTCTACAGCGCCTTAACTATGAAAGTTAGAGATTTTGTTTCAAGTGGTTTATGAATAAGAGAGAAAGTCTATTTTGTTTATATACAGGGTACTCAAATTTGATCATTTTTTTAAATGGAACCCCCAATATTTTTACATATTTGGGAGTCCTTTATGTTTGTCTATACATGTGTACAATATTAGACTTATTAAATTATTAGTTTTTATGAAAATTAAATTTTCTTAAAAAATATGAAAAAACATCGATAAAGGAAAAAAAATTCCCCAAGTCAATGAAAAGGTTACTGTCTCCAAAAAGAGTTAAATCTGATTGTAGAGGGTCAAAAGATACCCTTCTGTAATTTTTAAGCTAATTTTGACATTTTGACATACAGGGTGCTCAATCGCCTCCCAATAGTCAAAAATTCAATCGGTTTTTCTCGGTTTTTTAAATGGAACACCCTGTATATTATTATATAGTCTAATAAAGCTTTAGTAAATAAACAATTTTGGTAATAGACTCAAAGTCTCTATCTATCTTTAATTTTGTGTTACTTACACGTATTTAAAATTCAGCCTTTAAAATCATTTTTAGGTAAAAAGATATTTACAATTATTATTAATTTAAAAAATAATATTAATTTAAAGTTTTAAGGCACCATATAGTATACTTTATAAGTGAATATAACATATCTTGTTAAGATATTCCAAATGATTTCCTTATAAAACGCTCATATTCAGAATATCTTCCTTTGCGCCTCATAGTAAGCTTAGACACATTTTTGTTTAAACAACTTTGGCAGTTTCAAAGTGTCGAAGTATTATTTATTTGCTTGCTGTTGTACTTACTTTCTTTGGTGATTATAAATAGGGAGTTTAGCAAAGATGCGTTGGTTGATATGGTTTTTGCACTTGGTGAAAGTGAAAAAAATTGTTTTCTGGCTAGCAGGAATTACGCGGCTCGTTTCCCAGAGAGAGGGAGCTCCTGACGAAAAGTGTTTAAGGAGACAACTGGAGGAAACAACAGGAATAAGCGATACGTCAGTGCAGCGAATTTTAAAAAAGAACAACTTTCACGCTTACCATATTCAGTTACATCAAGCATTAACGGAGATAGATTTTCAAAATCGAACAACCTTTTGTGAATGGGCAAGAAACAACTTGCAAGAAGATCCTTTATTTTTCAATTACGTTATGTTTTCAGATGAAGCGACATTTCATAATGGAGGTTGTGTCAATAGACATTACTTTCATTATTAGTCTTCTGAAAACCCACGAATCATAAGACAAATTGATCGTCAACATCAATGGTCAGTAAATGTTTGGGGCGGAATTGTTGAAGATTACTATAATAGGCTCACATTTCTTTAAAGGTCATTTAAATGACGTTATGTATTTGGAGTTTTTGCAGCATGAATTACCAAGGCTATTGGCTCATCTGCCCCCACAGATCCGAAACAGAATGTGGCTTCAACAAGATGGAGCACCACCTCATTTTCGCGGGATGTTATAAACCAATTGAATCAAAATTTTAGCTAATAGGTGGATTGGAAGAAACGGGGCCGATTCAGTGGCCACCCAGATCACCGGACCTGACAAAGCTTGACTTTTTTTCTTTGGGGTTATGTTAAAGGGCAGAAGTATATCAGGATCCACCAACTGTGATGAATATGCAAGATAGAATAAGGCAGGCATTTGGTCAGGTTTCTTCACAAATGCTGCGTGAAGTGGAAAGAAACTTTGAACTTCGTGTTAATTTATGCTTAGACCAGAACGGAAGGCATTTTGAATATTTATTTTAGTTGGTTATTATTTCAGTATTTTTGATTTTTTTTTTTAGCAAATAAATTAAATTATTACCTAAAAATAATTTTAAAGGGCGATATGTGTAAGTCACACAAAAATTAAAGACAGATAGAGACTTACCAAAAATTGTTTATTTACTAAAGCTTTATTAGACTAAATAATAATATACAGGGTGTTCCATTTAAAAAAACCGATTGAATTTTTGACTATTGGGAGGCGATTTTACAGCACCCTGTATTTTAAAATTAGCTTAAAATTATAGAAGGGTATCTTTTGACCCTATACAATCAGATTTAACTCTTTTTGGAGACAGTAACTTTTTCATCGACTTGGGGAAATTTTTCCTTTATCGATGTTTTTCATATTTTTTTAAGAAAATTTAATTTTCTTAAAAACTAATAATTTAATAAGTCTAATATTGTACACATGTATAGACAAACATAAAGGACTCCCAAATATGTAAAAATATTTGGGGTGTTCCATTAAAAAAAAATGATCAAATTCTAGTAGGAGAAATTTGAGTACCCTGTATATAAACAAAATATTTTCCAAAAATAGACTTTTATCTCTTATTCATAAACCACTTTAAACAAAATCTCTAACTTTCATAGTTAAGGCGCTGTAGAAGCCCGACGCACTAATGAAGCACCCTGTATGATACTTGGATACCTATTAGAAGATATTTCTTTAGTCGCCAGACAGTTTTGACAGTTCTAACCCGTTGGCAGATATCATTTTGGAGTTGCCTAATGGTCCGAGGAAGTCCAATATTTCTGTTATTTAAGAAAATATGGCAAACAGTTTTAAATAGGGGTTGTAGGGTTTTCAAACAGGCATGCCCTAAAAATATTTTAATGTATACAGAGTGCCAAAAAAACAATTAACACAAAAACTAACCTTGCAGCAATAATTTTTTTTTGACACTCTGTATACATAAAAATATTTTTAGGACATGCCTATTTGTAAACCCAACAACTCTTTCTTAAGACTTTTGGTCATCATCTTGTTAAATAACAGAAATATTGGACTTCCTCAGACCATTGGGCCATCCCAAAATGTTTGTCTGCCGGGGGTTGGAACGGTCACAACTGCCTGGCGACTAAGGAAATCGGTACCCAAGTAAAATATATAAAATTCAGCTTTAACAAAGTGACAAAAGTTAAGTTTTAATTTATTAACCTTTGGTACCTGGTACCTGCCACAGCCACTATGAGTGAAACTTCATAGTCTACCATTATTGCTTCTACCTATGTTAGGAGCATGCTCTAGCAAACTTTCAGCTTTTACAAAATATTAAAGGTCTGTCGCTCACGGGCCCTTGGACTATAAATGAAGCTAAATTCTAAATTTTATACATAAATAAAAGCATTCAAGTTCTACAATTTAAGCCATCCATCAAAACAAAACATACCATCAACAAAAGTCTTGCAAATGGGAAATCCATAAAACATAAGACCCACAAATTTTATGAAAAGAGGATTGAAACACCAACAAAGACAAAGTTTAAAGACATATTGGTACAAACATTTTGGCAGAAAAAAAATATATATATACACAGGGTGTTACCAGTGGTTTTACCAGTGCCGGATAAAGGCTTTATTTCTAATAAACCCAATAGTTAAATTTTGCCTCAGGGTAAGGATTCTAATATTAAGGAAGGGTATGGTATATTTTTATGAATGTTTTGTGACGACATAGTCAAAAGATATTTATCAAATCTAATGGAAGGGTAAAAACAAAATAATAGATGAATATTGTATACAATTTTTTGTTAGAAAAAAAAAACTTAATATTACGGCAATGACAGCAATTATTTAGAAGTATCTCGAAAAAAGGTGAATTGCGGTAGCCAATATATCCTGGTGCTGGATCAAAGTGAAATAAAAAAAAAAACAGGTTTGTTTGTTACATAATCATTTTCCGCAGATAACTCTGAAAAGGTTTTTTAAAATTTCAATTTTTTACTTTTCGGAAACATTTTAAAATAAACGTGTTTTTTAGAAAAAAACACAGTTTTTTTTCTATAAAAACTAGAAATATTGACAAATTTGAAATGAACTTTCCAGTCTCAAATTATGAAAAAAATACCTAGTGGTAAAAATTTCAAAAGCAAATATTCCGCCTATTTAAAAAACAATTATTTTATAGAAGAGGAAAAGTGGCAATGATAATGTGTCGTTTGTTTTAAAATATTATTTCAATTAAACTGAAAAAAAAATCAAAACTGTTTCGCAAATTTAGTTTTTGGTTGGGATAATTCTGCAACGGCTACAAATTTTTAAAATTTCAAAACGAAATATTGTTAAGGTTAAAAATGCGCAACTTTCCCATAATTTAACCAACTCTGTATGTCTTCCGTTTCTGATATCCTAATGGTGCCTCCGGAATTTGTAACAGTCTGTATAATATGTTTCCTTTCTGTCTTTAGACGGATTTTTGTTTAGATAAAAATCTAATTACAAAATTTGTTAAAGCGATAGACATACAAATAATGATAGGATATAAATGTTGCGGGCAACTTTATCAACTAGGCGTTAATAATAAGAACCGGTAATTATTAATAATGCCCAAGAGTGATGGGCAAAATGATTATTTTATCACCTTGACCGGCCATTATTAATAATGCCCGACGGCCCGTGGTTCATGTAATAAGTCAGTGTTTGAGATAGCTTAAATTTATCTTTTTATCATATCACAATTTATTTTGGACCGGGCAGATTGAATAATTCCCTACTTGCAGGGCCATGTCACTAAAATTACCAATACGGCAACATAGGCCAGGGGTGTTCTGGTTAGTATATTGGTTGGTATAAAAACACTACAGTTCACCTATTTTATTACTTTGCCCAAGCTATTAATCATGCGCGCTCGTCAAATTACACGTAACGTAAATACCGCTACCAAAAGTATTTGCAGCACTTATGGCCGTGTTTGCCATGCTCTAACAAATATTTATCATATAGCCTAATTTTAAAGAAGTTATTCTGCGTTTTGGTTCGTTTTTTTGTGGTTGAGTTTCTTCCTTTTTTATCAAAGAATACATAACTATATAAAGCCTGTCGAAATTCGACGAGTTCGATCTAGTAATTAATATAAATATTGATCCTGCTTAAAAATACCAATTGAAAAATGTCGGTACTAACTGTTGCTTTATTTTGGGGTACAAAAATGTACCAAATATTTCTATTCAAGGAGGTATTTGTTATTCGTAACAGCGAATTTTAATTAATTACATTTGTTCTTTATTGTTTCCACCTTCTCCACGTTTCTTTCGTGTGTAGCTTTACATAATTACCAAAGAAGATAAGCCAATATAAGCACGACTTATTCAAGTTACTGTTAGTGCCAGTTAAAATGATAACCCAGTAAAAGTACAGTTTCAGAGAGCATTTTAGAATTCCGTAAAAAATCTTTGTGGTTACTGTTACCTATTTTTACAGGGTAATTTTTACCTTCCTTTGAAAAGTAATACTGGCTTCCATGGGACGCCTAGTACATCCTTTAAAAGTTTTAGGTTGAAAACTTTTTTTTGCTCTTCAAAATTTTTTACTTACTTACTATTTTACATTTTAGTACAAAAATGGCACGTGTGATACCAAAGGTTCGCCATCCCTGCTATGCTATAGTACGTACAATAATCATGTAGTTGTAAATATTTTGTATTACTTTATAACGTAAAAAATTATGGGCTTCTAAAATCTGGAAGTCCAAAATAAACGTGCTGATGAAATAAAATATGTTTTTACTTATCGGGCCCATCACCGATTTTATTAAAACTCGGTTTACGGAAGTTGTTTATGTCAATGGTTGCAAATATAAAGCCTTATTTCCAAAACTGCTGGGTATAGTCCCGCATAAATATCATTTGGTTAAAAGTCGAGATCGAATCGAAGCATCCTTCATCCATCTGCTAACCGGATGAAAACCATTTTATCAAATAAGTAAGTATAATGGCAACACCATTTTTTAAATACATGCTAGTACTAGTTAATTAAATATATATATTTACAAAATAAAGAATGTATCAAAAAATTTTAAAGTTTACTATTTAAAAATCAAACAAACTACATATATAAAAATTAAAGCTGTACAAATAAGTTTTTTTGACATAAGAATAATAATAACGGATCCCTGGACCATTTTAACAAGTCATTACTAACAAGCCAATTTTTTTGTGAGTAGCTTCATTTTGACGAGAAGACCAACTTTTTCTTTACAATTTTCGTTGGTGGTAGCATACAGGTAGGGTAGCAGAGATTAAATATATTGATTTGATGAATATCTAAAAACCAGATAGTACCTCGCAATTTGTAAGACGATGTGGGTGTTAAATTATATAAATATAATTTAATCAACGAAAAAAAAAATACCTGGCTAGTAGTTATTTTCACGACATCGTTAACCATACATTTTGGTGGGACTCTTTATTAAAACTTTACATTTCGTAGATTTTTTTTTTCGGTTTATTTAGATCATTATCTTGAAAATAAACAGAGAAAATCCCTGCTAGTAATACATTTTTGATATTCTTCAAATCAACAAACTTAATTCCTGCTACCCCTGTGGTAAGCTACCACCAACAAAAATTGTTGTAAGGAAAAAAAGTTGGGCGTCTTGTCAAAATGAAGCTACTCACGAAAAATTTGCTTGTTAGTAATGACTTGTAAAAATGGTCCAGGAATCCCTAACTATAGCTCTGTTCGTAGAGAAGTCACAAACTAGTCAGCGCCAATCGGGTATTATTATTTAGTCAGGTGACCGGTTTCCAACTGGTCACCAGACGTGCTTGTAAAATCTGATTGGCGCCGACTAGTTTGTGATTTCTCTACGAACACGAACAGACCTATACACTAGGCGCTCAGGTCTCGGTACGCTCAGGGACCGGTCAAATATTTAACAGGCTATTTAAATGCCATTTAAGGTCAAATATTTAACAGGCTATTTAAATTCCATTTAAGGTCATTCATTTAAAATGCATGTAAAATATTTGATCGAACCGTGACGTACCGATATATGAGCGCCTAGTGTGCTTTGACCTTAAGTGTACTCCTAGGTTTAAGATTCCTTTCATATTAACCAGTATTAAACATCATAGAATCCTTGAGCCTAATACCATTTTCCATGCCGTCTGCTTTGCTTTTTAAGTGCAGACAAACAGTAATTCACACAAACTATTATATTTTTAACATACTGTTGTTTTACACTTAAGAAGAGCGCAGATCCTTTTGTCAAAGCAGATAATTCAATACAAGTATACAACTAAAGAAGATACTGTTAGTGTTAGTGCAGGTTAAAATCACAATTTATCATTAAAAGTACAGTTTTAACTGGAAATTTAGTATTCTGAAAAAATACTAAAAGTCTTAACTGATTTACAACCTTACGGTTATCGCACAAGGGCATCGTGGTTTCCAACTGGTAAATTTTATTACCGATAACGATATAAATCTTCAAAGTTATGAACTGACCCATAAATTGAACATGTATGTTAACTGCATAAATAGGCATGCTTTTATTTTATTAAAAATATGGCTTTATAGTGCCTCCTTTATTAGTTAGTCAGTGTCGTAACTGAAAATGTTTGACAACCATGCAAAATTAATTTGTGGACCCCTAAATGGAACCATACAGTTGTCCAGTAGCTCTAACAAACTTTAAGGGAAAATAAGGATCAAACTGTATATGATTATGATTATATAGGTGTTCATTTCAAAAAGTTAACACCTACTTATCTGCAAAGAGTACAGATTTGAGAAAGTCGCCGAAACACGTCAAGATATTTACTAGGAGGAACGTTTCAAAAAAAAAATGCATGACGCCCTTCTAACCCTATAGCCACCAGGCCCCCAACCCAAAATTCTTAACGGAAGGGTGGTCGAGGTGATCATCTTTAAAGCTCATAACGAGTAATTTCTAACCCCAAAAATATAAACTTAATATCTTTACCTACTACAAATGGCGGTACTTTTAAAAATTGTAAAAATATCTGATTGGGATGGCCGTATTTCCGAAATCAATAAGCCTTGGACGTACCTAATGTGGTATTTTCTTAAAGTTTTTTTCAAAATATTTTTAATAGTAATAGTTATAATAATATACAGGTAGAATAAAAAGTGTTTTTTTTAATGAAGCACCCTGTATAATATATTACCAATAAAATAGCTTTAAGAAAATCCCATTAGGTACATCTTGTTTTATTAGATTTTTCGAAAAAATGGCCATCCCATCAGGTATTCTGGTAATTTTAAAAGTAGCGCCATTTTGTAGTAGGTAAAGATATTGACTTTATATTCTAGGGTTATAAAGTACTCGTCACGAGCTTTAAAATGATGTATCACCGGACCCCCTTCCCATTTAATAATTCTGGGGTGGGGGCCCTGGTGGCTAGGGGTCTGAAGGAGTGCCGTCCAATTTTTGTAAAAACGTTTTCCCTCAAAAATATTCCTGACGTTTTCGGCGATTTTCTCAAATCTGTCTCTTTTCGCAGATAACTAAGTGGTAACTTTTTAAAATGAAACACACCGTATACAGGGTGATTCAAAAATCGATCACCGAAAGTTAAGGGGTGATTCTACTTGACAAATTAAGGGTAGAGCTACATATATTTTTTTTTCAAAATGTCATTCGTTTTTCGAGTTACAAGTCGTCAAAGTTCCAGTTTTAATTTTTGTTTTTTGAATTGCCTGCATACAGGAAAATCGATTTGACTAATATTTGAAAGATAGACTCAAGTCGTCTGCACTTCATCATTTTAGTAACAAATCTCAAATTGATTGTGTGCCGCTAGAGGGCACTTTACCTACATTGCCATTAATTGCTTTTCTTTGTCATAATTGTTTAGTGTTGACAGTATGGATGGTGGAGGGGAGGATAACCATCTGAATGTTTTAAAAAGTGTCCGTCGAAAGGAGCAACTTAAGGTGGCGACGACAGTAGCCAGAGGAGATTTTTTAAGCAATGAGCATGAATTATTAGAGTGAGATACAAAATGAAAAAGGACAGATAGATACAAAATAAAAAAAGGAAAGAAATACCAAAATCCCTCCACTGGTTACTGTGGCATCATCCCAATTTGCTACATTCCGATGGCCACTTTTTAAACTTGTCCGCCATAAAAGATGGTTATCCTCCCCTCCACCATCCATAGTTGACAGCTACAGTGAGTTTCTGGCATCTTTCTGAAAGACTGATAGCAGGCCATTAAAAAATGTGCTCTTAATTTAGCTCGCTAAATCCAACGGTTTAGACGTAAATCACCCTTAAAAATTAAGTGGTAAATTTACTTTTCTCATTTCGTTACCACCAGCTACCAGGTAAATAGCTATCAAAGTATACTAAAGCTGCCAGTTTAACATCAGATAAATTCGCTTTTTAAACTATTTAATTTATAATCTTAAAATAACTAATAATGGCTCATCACCAATATTCAAATATCGAATATTGTAATATCCATTTTTGTTGTGGAAAAGCAAATGGTAATGCAGAGTTGGCAAGAAGATACTATATGGAGAATTATCCGGAAAGAAATATATATCCCTCATACTCAAACATTTTTTAGTGTGCACAGAAGGCTTGCGGAATGTGGGTTCTTTAAAAGTTATAATGGAAATAGGGGAAGACTTAGAACTGCTAGAAAAGTGCAACAAGAAGAAAGAGTGCTTGAAATTCTTGAAGATAATCCAGGTACTAGTACTAGAAGAATTGGAAATGAAGTGCGGTTCTGTCAGGCTAGTTCATGGAGGGTACTAAGAGAAGAACAACTCTACCCGTTTCATTCACAAAAGGTGCAGGCTCTTTATGACGATGATCGGCCGAGACGGTTGGAAATGTGCAATCAGATCCTAGCTAAGTATGAACACGATAATCGATTAATTGGCCTCATATTATTTACTGACGAAGCTGGTTTCTCTCGTGATGGCAAAACAAATCTACACAACATCCACATATATGCTTACAAGAAACCCAAACAATGTGGTAGAAACGAAACATCAGCGTAGATTTTCACTGAATGTGTGGGCAGGGATAATAGGAGATTGCCTTATTGGTCCTCATTTCTTTGATGGCCCATTAACTGGTGACGTATACTTAGATTTTATCCAAAATCGTCTCTCATTGTTTCTGGAAGATGTGCCATTAGAAGTAGGGGCCAACATGTGGATCCTTCAAGACAGAGCTCCGCCCCACTTTAGTATCCGGAGCAATGGATAGGACGAAGTGGACCAATGGCATGGGCAGCGAGGTCACTAGACCTCAATCCTACGGATTTTTCTTTTGGGGTCATTTAAAACAATTGGTGTACGATACTCCAGTAATCAACGTCGAGGATCTTCAGGATAATCGAAAAGTGCCAAATTATTAAAGAATGATTTTTTATCGAGTTAGGCGACATTTTTCAAAAAGTCTTAAGAAATGTATTGAAGAAAATGGGGGACATTTTGAGAATCCTTTTTAGTTTTTTTAGTACTGTTTCATTAATTTTTAGCAATTAAATGTATATCGCAATAATCCATATACTATGAATATTTACTGATTAGCCACTATTAGTTATTTTAAATTTATAAATTAAATAGTTTAAAAGGCGTAATTTATTTTACACTGACAGCTTTAGTATAATTTGATAGCTATTTACTTGGCAGCTGGTAGTAATGAAGTGAGAAAAGTAAATTTACCACTTAATTTTTAAGGGTGATTTACGTCTAAACCGTTGGGTTTAGCGCCTTTTTTAAAGGCCTGGCATCAGTCTCTCAGAAAACATGCCAAAAACTACTGTAGCTGTCAACACTAAAAAATTATGACAAAAAACAATTTTTAATGTAGGTAAAGTGCCCTCTCGGGCAAAAATCAATGTGAATTTTTACTAGAATGATGAAACGCAGACGATTTCGTCTAGGTTTCAAATATTAGTCAAATCACCCCTTAAGGTTCGTGATCGATTTTTGAATCACCCTGAATATCCTAAATGTATTAGTTTTAAAAATACGGAGAGTTAGAAATTTGAAAAATGTTCTTTTTTATAATAACTTGCGCGAATATACGAATTAGAATACTTTTAAAACATTTGCAAGACATTTCCGTAAATAAATCCAAACAACTTTTTGGCATGATCATTAGGTGGAACGAAAAACATTTTTTTTTTTAATTGTTTTCGGACAGTCTTCAAAATACGCCTCTGGATGTACGAAAACTCATGTTAAAACCTGAACTCTTTAACTTTTTATCTTAAGGTTCTGGAATTTGCTAAATATCTTAATGTTATTGATTTTTTTCGAGTGAATTAAAAATCTAAGAATACATATTTTACATAATGCTTACAGCCCTATATGTTTACAATGATGGTAAAAAAATGTATTTTATAAAATATTACTTAATTTGTATGCCTAAAGTTATGTTTAACCATTTAAAATCTTCCGATTAAATATAGCGCGCTGGTTATAATGTAATTTGGCAAAGAAAAACTGTCGGTCTCTGATGGAATTGGTGAATAAAATTCGTCTAATGTTTTCTCCCAAAATTCGTTTTTTCCATACCTTTATCGCAACTTATGCTACAATATTTTTAGCCACCAAAAATACTAATAGTATTTGCATTTACCTGGTACACTTGGGTAAGCCTTGCGTTGATACACTTGAGCTCTCCTGATCTGAATTTAATTTATTGTTATGATATTTTTTTAAAGACTATTCTAATATCTTCTAATAACGTAGGTTTCGCCTGTACGACCATAAACGTTTCCAAATGTCATTATTACCAGCGCGCTACATTTAATCGGAAATTGGCCATAGGCGGGCAGTTTTTAAATTGTTAAAGAAACGTTTAGAAATACAAATAAGGTAATTATAAAAAAAAATTAGCAACATTAAAAACATAGTATACTTGAGGAACTATGTAAAACATGTATTCTTAGGTTTTTGATTTACTCGAAAAAATCAATAAATTAATATATTTAGCAAATTTTGGGGTCAATGAGGAACCTGAAGGATAAAAAGTTAAAGGGTTCATATTTTAACATGAGCATTCGTACATCCAGTGGCACATTATGAAGACTGTCCGAAAACGATTTGAAGAAAAAATATGTTTTTTTGTTCCACTCTAAAAAGATTATATTAACTACTGTAAAATTAGATAGATGATCATGCCAAGAAATAATTTGTATTTATATACACGAAAACGGTACATCAAATAAAACTAAACGAAATCAAATTTGTTTTTTATTAAAAGAAAGTTGCGTACGACTCCTTTCTTAAAAAATATTTACCCCTAATGGACGACACTAATGAAAGTTTATTTTATTCTTGTATGTAAAAAATGTCTTTTGATACATTTTAAAAAATATCCAAATTAGTATAATAGTAAATATAAAAAAATATATATTTTTTTTATTTTTAACATCTTGCACCTTGAAAAGTAAGTCGTTTAGACAGACATATGCTCATAGAAATTTTTGTTTTTATTTTTCATTCTATAATCCCCATTAAAGTTGTTAGGTAGAGTTACTGGACACCCTATATAAAAGTAAGAAAAAATGTCCGTCCATAAAAGATAAATTAAAGAACATTAATTTTAGGTGTGACACCAAAGAGCTTTGTCAATTTTCATAACATTAAAATACAGGGTGATTCAAAAATCGATCACAAAACTTAAGAGGGTGATTTTACTTAACAAAATAAGGGTAGAGCTTCATATATTTTTTTTTCAAAATGGCATTCGTTTTCGAGTTACAAGCCGTCAAATTTCAATTTTTATTTTGGTTTTTTCGCCATATTGCATTTATTTTTTAACCAATTCAGTTGATATTTGGCACACAAATCGAGCTTTGCAGATTTTAAAATTTTAGGACAAAAGTACTTTTTTAAATACCGCCAGAGGGTACTTTACCTAAAACTTAAAATTTATTTACATCATAACTTTTTCATTTTGACAGATATCGCAAAGCTGGAGGCGCCATTTTATAGACAATCAAAACCTTAAAAAATAGGATACTCTTTATTAAAGTCGATAAACCTCACCGTTTAGGCACCAACAGACATCAAAGTTTTCATCAATTTCAATCAAATTACCTACATACATACAGGGTGTCCAGTAACTCAACCGAGTGTGTTTAGTAATATGTTTAATCTAAAAAATGAGACAGGGGACCAACCCCAAACATATACCCGATACTATTGGTCTAACGAGGAACACTTTGGTACAAAAAATATATTTTAGAATTTGCAAAAAAGTTACCCCTTCCAGAGAATTTATATTAGGATATTTTTGCAAAATTTGAGATGTGTCGATACAAGTGGGTTAAAAATACGGAAAAAATAAAAATAGAGAATTTGCTTTTAAATGTTTTTATTTTTTCTGGGAGGCGCTTGCCAAAAAATAACCTTTTTTTGCAAATTCCAAAATAAACATTTTATTTACTCCTCTTACGGCCAATACCACATGGTATATAAATGCTGTAGGTCCCATGTCCCAGTTTTTAGATAAAGTAATTTGATTTGCTTTGCTGCATCGGTCCCACTTTATTGTTGCTTTACTAGCCTATATACCTTTTTACTTAGCTGAACCGGTATAACCTACGCACCCAGATAAAGTTTTATAGATATACTAAAACTTGACAGGACTTTTCAAAATATTCCACAAGGAAATGAATATATAGGATAGATTTTTAAAATCGTTTGACTAGCTAGAAAAAACATGCTGCAAAGAATAAATAAAAACTATATCTGGGACAAATTTGATCACATTAATGAAAAATATAAAATCCTAATTAAACATCAAGATTCTACAAGAGCCTAAAATGACAAAACAAAACAATCTTACCTCCGTAACAATGGTCCCCAATTTATACCCAAGCACTCGACAAATCTCACCCAAATTTGACAAACTGGACGCTCTTACGAGATGATCTTCGTCTTTGGTGCCATTCAAAAAGTATTTAACAATAAAGCTTTGTATTTAGGAGCCATGTCACCTGCAAAAAATAATAATATTTGTGTGTATTAACTACTATAAGGTTGATGTCTTGTATTTTTTTAAACTAAAGTATTTAGAATAAAATCTTTCTCTAATTTATTAACCTTAATTCCTGGAGTTTTTCATAAAATTCGAAAGTAAAGAAACAAAATGTTTTATTGGAAAAAGTTAAAGTTAATGTTATCTAGGTCTTTTGAGCCATCCTGTATAATATACCATAGAATATGTAAGATACTAAAATAAACTTAAAGTGCCCCATCGTATACAGCGAAATCAATTATTTATACGTACATCCATACATAATTCAACAACCATCACAATAGTTCTTGTCAAATAGAGCGATTAAACATACCTACATAATATCTGCATGTCATAAAGCCATCAAATAAGAAATAACGGTATAGTTCCTTTCATAGACATCTTATTCCTGTTATAAAACTACATTAAAACTTACTTATAAAATTAAAAATAAAAAAATTAAATAACAGTTAAACTATAGAGACGTCTAAAAATTAAATTAAAATTGTTAGCTTTTTGTACCACAGCTAGATTTTATAAAATAATTTTAAACCATGGGCCATGAAAAATTAAAATAAAGCGTATTTCCTCTTAAAAACTGTAAATGGGTAAAAAGTGTACACAGCTTACATATTTATTTTTAAAAAATGTATAGTTAATAACTAAACGATGTACCGCGCGGATAAAGAAATTGGTAATATACCAGCCGTTTGTGTAATATTATAAATTAAAAACAATTTTAAACACAATAGATTTATATTACTTTTTAACCGAATTCAAAAAAGAAGAGGTTCTCAATTCGCTTGTGTGTTGTGTGTATGATACGCGATTACTCCGGAGTTTGTAGACTGATTTTAAAAATTCTTCTTTTATTTGAAAGAGTGCACTTCCGCCGTGGTCCCATAAAAACCAAGTCAGAGTGGCGAGAGGGTACTATATCTATTTTTGCCTCTAGTAGATATATGTTGAGGTAATAAGGAAAAAGAAAGAGATAGGGGCGTATTTAGAATCGATAAACTTTCACCCAACTTATAGAGATAATAGTAGTGTTTTTCAGTGTATGTTTACCAATTTCATAATAATAATAATAATAATAATAATAATAATAGTAATAATAATAACCATGTATGTTCTCCGCCCCAGCGGAAACTAACATCGATATAAAAGAACGGGAGAAACGAGCCAAATATCAAGATCTTCTTGGCGAACTTCGGAGGCTCTATCCGGAGTATACCGTGCGATTGGTTGTCCTGATAATTGGCGTTTTGGGAGGCATGAAGAATAACATATTAAGGAAATGAGGTACATTCCAGCATGTGAAAATACACCCGAACAACTGGTGATGAAGATGCAGAAATCTGTTGTCCTTGGATCCCTTCGTCTACTGAGGCAAATGAATTTGGCCGAAGATCACTGACCGAGCGGACGCGAGGAGTGGTCTTCGATATGGATGGCCTTCCGCACGACGCCCCATTTGGTCGGAGCCAGGATACGTCGTGTTGGATCTTTTAAAGATAATAATAATAATAATGGATCCCTTCGTCTACTGAGGCGAATGAATTTGGCTGAAGATCACTGACCGAGCGGACGCGAGAAGTGGTCTTCGATATGGATGGCCTTCCGCACGACGCCCCATTTGGTCGGAGCCAGGGGATACGTCGTGTCGGATCTTTAGAAAATTATAATAATAATAATAATAATAATACGCCAAAAAGCAATATTTAAATATTAAAAAAATATATTAACTGATTTTAAAAAATTACTTAATTTTACTAAAAAGTCGAAAATAATATAAAAAATAAAAAAGAGGTCAACGTTTCCAGTAAAAAAAAACATTATGTTTTTAAGACCATACCAATGGCCGCTTACTTAGGGTGGACAGGGCCAATAACTAATTTAAATATTTTTCACTGAAAAATAAAACATTTTTAAAATAATTAAACCCTATAACTTCTTACCTTATAGTCCTAGACATTCAGCTTCTTCTAAAAAATAAAATTATAAACACAAGACTGTTTTTTCAACATTTCATATAAAAATTAACTAAATAAATTACATTATTTTTATCACTAACCAAATTTGAATTATGTACCTACACTGCTAAATCGCATATACTTGTTTATGGTTGGGTGCCACCGTTTCCAGAGTAATTTTCTCTGGCTCGATAACATACTTTTTTCTTTAATATTGCAATTTTCTTCAAAAACCTTACCAAACGTAACAATTCACCAATGCAAAATAAAATACAGGGTGTCCCACCGGAAACTGTCGCGATTGATTTCTCAAAAAGTAAGCTTTGGAACATTTTAAAAATTTGGTGACAATATAAAGTCAGTGGGGGACATACAACTAAAATATTTTGACAGCTCTACCACTTCTGGTTATACCGGAAGTTTATGTCAACTTCCCTGTTTTAAATGGAACACCCTGTATATTATTTATTTTTTAGATTCTGCTTAAACTTCTAAGCATAATTTATGTATAATGTTATATACCTAAGTCCAACCGTTTTCGACTTATTTTAAATTTGATGTCAAAAATGACGTTTGCAACCCATTACATAACCATCAATTTCTTCTAAACAAAAGACTTTATTATAAGTTGAGGTTAGATTTCTCATAAGGTATAGAACATTATACATAAATGATGTTTAGAATTTTAAGAAAAACCTAAAAAATAATTAATATAAAGGGTATTTCATTTAAAATAAGGAACTTGACATTAAGCTGTAAAGCTGTTAAATATATTTTAGTTGTATGTTCCCTACTGACTTTAAATGTTATCAAATTTTCAAAATTCAAAAAGCGTACTTTTCGAGAAATCGATACAGCAGTTCCCGGTGGGACACCCTGTACAATCGATCACCTACAATTTGATATATATTAATGATGCAAATTAATTCCTATGTTTGGTACTTATGTTTGAATTTTCAGAAAAGAAAAATTACATCATCCTGCATCTAAACAGTTCTTTTACAACTAAAGGATTAAAAGTGGTTGCGCGGAGCGAAAATTGGCTAATTTAGCAGTTTAGCTGTATTTTTGTACTTAGTGATAAATATGTTACCGATAAGAGGTTGCGTTTAGAAATTAGGAGGGTAAACGGCGTTACCTGCTGGGCGGGGCTTCCCGGACCTCCCCTACATAGTGTTAAAGTGTTTGTTGTTCACAATCGACAACAGTGAATATGTAAAGTATAGAAAAAGATGCCTTTTGGAGAGAAGGAAATGTATTGGAAATATGTAAATTGCCGTGCTATCGAAGAAACAAGTTTTTGTCAATGGTTAAAAAAGCAAAGAAACACTGGTGACTAGGTGATATTATAATATTTTAACAAAGGGGTTAGTTACACTAATTTTACATATTGGACTCTATTAGGGACTACTGTTGCCCAAAGGTTCATGTCACACTAATATTTAATAACACATACCCAACATTTTTGTTACTCTAACCAAAACTTCTCCAAGTTTTATCCTAACTTCGTGTCCACGATCATCTTTTTTCAAAATCTGAATATTCTTCACATAAGATTTTTATAACAGAATCAGGAAACACATCACCCATAGATGCCAATCCATCTATTGCGTTAAGATATATAAAGGAATCGTCGTTTTTAAGAGTTTGCTAAAATTGAATTAAAAAAGCTTTATAGCAATCTCCCAGTAGCACACCCTCAGTGGAGCGGCCGCCCGCTCCCTTGACCACTAAAATAATGGTTCTTAAAAAAGTCGACTATATAATTTTTTATATATTTTTTACAAATGAAAGCAATTGATATTTATAATATACCACGACAATTACAACAACACAAACTGTATATTAATTACTAATCTGAGTAAAATTTTGAATTTTTTAGTTTAAAACCATGCGACTAGTTTTCCCGATGTACCGATTTAAAAATCAAAAATTTTTGGTCCATCTGTGCTCTTGTAACACCTATCCTAAGACACACTATATATAAAAGACATGTTTACAAATAAAAATAACTTTTTAATTTGCAGTCCTGTTCATTGACAAGAAGAAACTTTTTGTGCAGAAATGACAAAAATTTAAGTTTATGCAGTAATGCAATACATTTAATAATTATTAAAAATGAGATAAAACCATGCAAAATAAACTTTTTAAATTTTAAAAATGATAGTGTATCAAAATTAGTATAGACTAATGTACAAACCTTAATTTTTCCGTTGTCGCAGACAAAAAAAAGTTATCTGGTAAGTAAGCATGTTTGCTTAATATGTGAAAGTTAATTTTTAATTTTAATGGCACTGACTAAACGATCACCGGCGGTTTTGCTCAATTATAACAAGAAAACGGCCGTCCGGCGTTTTATTATATCTACGTATATGAAAACCGCCAAAAATTATACTCAATTTGATATTACCGGTGGTTTTTACTTATTTTATTGATAGAAGCAGCCGTCCGACGGTTTTTCCTTTAAAAACTTTTAAAAACCGCCGAAAAATACTAAATCTAACCTTAATAATTATTTAATTTGCTGTGGTATTGGCAATAGTAGGGGAGCCCACGATGCTAAATGGAGATTTACTCAAGCGTCATAGAGACCTATTGGGTTGCAAAGTTTAGATGATAAGAAGAAAAAAATTGTTATATAATGTATACCTTTTCATCGGTGGGGAAAGTGGCTATAAACTTTTAAATATGTCAAAAAATACTATTATTATTTCGGCTTTTGGAAATCGTTCGGGTCATATCGTATTATATATTTTATGATATTCCTGAATTATTTTCTTTAAAATTAAAAAAAAGCTACGCTCGAAAATGTTAAACTGACGTTTTTTTTTGTAGCCCTCTGTTTCTTTTACGTCACTCTCAACTTGTCAGATTAATAGAATATACACTGTTTAGCATATAATTAACTCACCCTATCTTAATCTGACGCGTTTGACAATTTCTGATGGATATATTTTGGTTTTTATGATCGGCCCTGTATACGAAGCTCATATTTGGTGGAGGTACTTACCCGGGTACAAGCTACGGTATATTAATCTGCCGCGCTGTAGTAAATCCCCAAATCCCCTCTTGGGCTCCCCTACCATAATATACGTACTTTAGTTATAGTTCTATGAAACGATCAGTTTTTTTCTTGCCGCCAAAATACTTCTGGCTTTTCTTTTCCTAAAAATGTACCATCGTGCCAAAAAAAACTCGGTCTATAAGAAACCTCATTCTTTATATCTGGAATTTTTTTTGACGTGGCTGTCACAAAATCACATTGCTTTGACATTACGTCACCCTAATTGCCAACACCAGTTTTAATAAAAACTGTGATACCATCTTTAGCCTTATAAAATAAGGCATCATGTTTACATTTTTTATTGATTTATTTATTTGTAAAACCACCTAACTTCATTTTTTATAAAAATATGTGATTTGAATGCCATCTTTAGTCTTATTTTATAACATTACAGTTTTTATTAAAACTGAAGTTAGGTAGTTTTACAATTAAGGTGACGATTATTAAAACATATTATTCTAATAGACCAGGAGATAAAACTAAGTTCTGTTGTCCCACTTTTTTTGGCACGATGGCACGTAGGTACATATTGTTTAACTTATGCAGGGCTTTGACCAAATCTTCGAAGGTGTCAAACGTGTCTCCGACTTTTATTTTTGTTTGTTGATCAATAATAAAAAATAATATTAAACAATAAAACAAATATTTATTAAAATTAGGGCAAATTTAACTATTATTTGACACACATCACAATTCTGTAAAACCAGCAAAAGTTTACCATATGCCGCCAACTTATGTACTTACTGACATTTTATATAATTAAAAATGCCTACTACCTGCCAATTTGAATATTTCTGTATTTATTTTAGAAGAGAGTATTTTCTGTTTATTTTTATTGAATTAAACGCGTTGCCTTTCTTTTCCAATTTTATTGACCAAAAAAACATTTTGTTTTTATAAAAACAAAACAGGCGATTAAACAACAAAAATGTTAAGTGGTTCCAGGAACCAGAGGATCATTAAAAAATGTTAATTCGTGCAGTATGACTCTCACACGGACTTGCTAAAAAGTTTTCTTTAGCGTTTAAATATACGTAAGTTTAGATATCGATGGGTTTTTGATAAAAAATCGTAAGCGACATTTGTCAAATTGTCTCATTGCGTTATTCTTAAAACAAGGTTAGTATTTTTGGAATGTACATTAGTGCACAGCTTTATTTCAGTTTCTCGGTTTTTGTTTAAAAAATAACTCAATGAAATGAAACATTTATTTTCCGTAAAATTGACAAAAGTCGCTTTGTTTTGTAAAATAATTTAAATTAAAAACTTTGTTAATAAACGTTTTATAATACGTTAATGCATTTTTTAGCCATTGTACCGGGTGTCAAGTTATAAATTTACACCCCCTTAACTTTTTTGTCTTACAAAATAAATAATTATATCGGTTTGTTGGGTTAATTCTGTAGTTTCTGAATCAATAATTAAATTTTCAATATCTCTTAAAATATACAGGGTAGGACAAAAAGTATAATTTTTTAAAATAAAACACCCTGTATATTATATAACTAATAAAAATATCTTTAAATGAGCTCTAAAAAAATACTACATTTGATATTTCTATCTTTATTAGTTTTGGAAATGTGGTCATCCAAATCTAAAGAAAAATTGTAAATTTCATAGCAATAATTGCCCAATGATTTTAGTTATGACCATATTTCCAAAACCAATAATAATACACCCATAAAATATGGTATTTTTGTAACGCTTTTTAAATTATCTTTTAAATGGTGATTTAATATACAGGGTGTTTCATTTTAAAAAATATTACTTTTTGTTGTACCCTGTATATCTTAATAGAAAAAGAATTCTGATGAAAGATACAGATACTACAGAATCATCTCAACAAAATGGTGTTTTTATTTCTTTTTTACGTTAAACATCAAAAAAGTTAGGTTAATGTAAGTTTATTACGTTTCTAATGGGAATTAAGAATTATCTTTCAAATTTGCATGGTCATATTTCAAAAACTAATTGAAATAGGTATATGAAATTTGGTATTTTTTAAAGGATTTTAAAAGATCTTTTTAATAGTGAAATAATATATAGGATGTTCCATTTAAAAAATCCTAGTTTTTGTCGGACCCTGTATATATTAAGAGATAATTAAAATCTGAAGAATAATTCGGAAACTACAGAATTAACCCCACAAACTGATATTTTAAATTATTTTGTACAATAAAAAATAAAAAGTTAGAGGGTTGTAAATTTATAACTTGACACCCGGTACAATTGGAATCACGTGTGTTAAAGCGCGTACTTACAACAAAACTTTGTGGGACCGCAAAAAACTTTGCTCCCCCTCCCCGCTTCGCCACTTATTTAACCAATCTGATATATCAGATTCTTAATTACTAATATTAATGTCTTTAAAAAAAAGATTATTTACCTTAAAAATTGTTAAAATATATTGTTTCTTTTCCATGACCAGTGGATCTTTCTTTTCAACAAGCTTTTTCAAAGCCATTAATCCATGACCTCTTACCGGAAGCAGAGGATCGCAAATATCTTCCAGAATTATGTCAAGTTCAGATTTACTCTGTATCTCCTCAATAGGCATTCTTTGAGTTTTTCTGTCACATACTTCAATGCAATATAAAATCTTCTCAATTAATTCAAATAATTCTGCATGCCTGGTTTCCTCTTTAATGGTTTTAAGTGGCTCTTCTAATATTTTAAAATCTTTGAGATTTCTATTAGGCTGACTTGTGACTAGCGCGTGTAAAATCATTATAACTGTAAAAATGGTCTGAAATTCATCACTTTCAAACTCCCTGGTCAAATGCATATTTGTTTTAATTGTTCTTTCAGTCACATCTTTTATAAAACTGATAATTTCTTCCGGGGAATTAATAATCTGTTTCTGGATATTTTTATCATCAGCCAAATCGGATAATAGTTTGTAAGTAACCAGCTTTCTTTCAAAATATTCATTCATAATTTCAGTCTCGGTACTCAAAAGTTCATCATTAGATCTTCTAAAATATTTTTCTCTCATACTCAAGCATTGTAAAAGATAACCAAAAAACCGTGTTAGTATTTTGGTGTTATTTTTCAGTAACAACAATATACTTTCGGAGTTCTCTGATACTGACACCACTACCGAATGTTCTGGAATCTCTAACTTAATGTTTCCATTTTTAATGTCTAATGTTATATCATTTCTTAGAGGTAAAATTTGATTAGGTTCATTAATTCCAAACAAAAAATTGTCAAAAATAATAGAGTCTTCCCTTGGAATTTCGGTAAGGTACCTAATTAATATTTCCTTTGATTCACTGTTTAATTCTTTAAACTCTGTGTTTAAAGTTAAAGTATATAGTTGAAATATTACACCTATTAAAGGTTTTAGGATATCTATTGGTAACGTTGGGCTTTCTACTGACTTTTCTATAAAAATGGCATGGATTATTCGTATGCTCTTTGTAATTCTACCCGTTATATCCCCTCTTTAAATTTATAATCCTTATAAGTAAACTGTAGTAAATCGGTGAGAACTTTCCTCACAAATATATCTTTACTTAATTCCTTATCTTCTAGATAAAAATTCTTTGTACATAATACAAAAAGTCTTTCTAAAATCACACTATTATCACTGGTGTCATCTATAAGATTTACAATTTGCTTGCAAATATTCTTTCGAAAATCTAAATGTTTTTTACTGCTTAATATTAATCGGTATATGATGTCCAAGGCCTTCCAAGTTGTTGTTTTATCATTCTCAGTACCATCCATCATAGCTACAGAAATATTTCGAATACCATTTTGAGAAAACATTATGGTCGTTAATGTCTGAGAAACCTTTTTCTTAAACCAAGGAGGAGAGTTATGTCTAAATACAATCATGGTTTCTTTTACAAAAATTATAGGAAATATAGATTCCCGTAATTTATTAATTAGCAATATTGCCATATCTTTGTCTCGAAGAAGTATATCATAAATTTCTTGTGTAAATGTTGAATCTATGTTTTTGCTAAGAGGACAATATGCTATTTGATAGAGTCCTGTTAAAATTGCTCTTAAACTCTCCGTTAGAAACAACACACGTAAGTGACTATTTTTTAAAAATTCACAATAAGCCAAAACGGTACATTTTAAAATATTGTAGTGAAAAAATATATCTGTAGCCTTCGTATAGGTTTCATTAACATAAAATGGTAACTTTGGCTGTAGTTTAGTGTATATACCTAGCTTGGTCAATTGGGCAATTGATGTCTTAATGACCTTAATTTCTTTAACACTCAATAATTCAGTATTGCCAGAGTTTTCGACGATATCTCCAATTTTTAACAAAATATAAAAACTGCATAACAGGTATTTCCATTCTGATAAATTATGATCCGAAAAGTAAAGTGTTTCAATATTTTTTAAATTGGACACTAAATCTTCGTAAGTTACATTTAACTTAGAACATGCTTCTTGATATTTCGTCTCGAAGTCTACAGAAATATCTGAGTCGGTATTATCTGAAAATTAAAATTAAAAACTGTTTTTAACCATAGAATAGTGAAATTTAAATGACTTAGTAATAATGGAAAGTATAAAAGGTGAGTACTATAGCGGTGGAAAGACAGTTTTTATACAGTGTGTCCCAGGACAGGTGTTATAAGAGGACAAATGGGCCAATAATTTTTGAATTATAAATCGGAATTTTGGGAAAACCGGTCACATGGTCCAAAACTAAGAAATACAAAATTTGACTTACTGGTTATATACAAGGCAAGTTACAACAGAATTACGGACACGTATAAAGAAATCGGCACCGAAAAAGGAAGACCTCTCATAAGCCCGTTTATAAGAATTCGAAGCTCGCGGCGATAAATCGTTCGTATTTTCAGCCATTTGAACTGGACTTCTATTGCAGTAGCTATTATATTCTTTGGTTATAACTAAAAATATTAAAAACGCCAAGGAGTAAACTACTTTTTTTTTTAAATAAAATGAAATTTTATTAGTATATGTTAATTTTATGTCAAAATTTAACGTTAAAGCATTAAAGAAGGAAAATATATTTTTTGTTATTTTTTACATGTTATACATTTACACTAAAACACTCCACAGAAGGGAGCGATAATCAGTGTTTTAATTTTCTTTTAAAGTTTGCTCTCTCTTGCCCAATATTTAAGTTTTAATGCACAGTGCAAAAAAACTGACCAAAACTTTATTTTCTTTAATGCATAAACTTAAAATTTTGACATAAAATTAATTTTTTCACAACATTTACTTATGCAGTTTTGTTTTATTTGTAAAAGTAAAAGTACTTCTTTATCTCGAACATTTTTTATACTTTTAGTTAGAGTTAACTCTCTATGTTCAGACCGTGCGACGAGTTTTCCAAAAGGCAGATTTAAAATTTAAAAAATTTTGACACACATATACTGGGACAGACTGTATACCTATTTGAGAATTTAATTTATTACACCATGAAATATAATATGTAAATATAACAACGTCTTAGTATGCAGCCCAGTTATGCACTGGGTTAGTAAAAAGTACCGCTTCCCCATACCTCCAAACCAACATTAAAAAAATCCGGTATCTGGAATATTTTAAACATGTAAAATTAAGATACGCGCACATACGACGGCATCCGACGGACGGTACAGATAAAAAGTCTTAAAATCAGTGAGTTAAATGACACACACACACACACACACACACATGCGAGTCATGGGTCAATCTTAAAATTTCCGATGAAAAGAGTGTAAAATTTCCCTTTTGTTTGTCTGTTTCTATTACATTCAAAAGTAGGAAATTGGAAAAGAGATAGAATAATTTTCTCTTGGGAAGCTTTCTATTCTCTTTCTGTCGAAAATCGAGTCCCAGCAGCTTAATTCTTGAACGTAAAGGAACATTTTCCTTAAAGAAAATCCGCCCAATTTCAACAAATTTATACTTTGATAATCCTATTTTCCATTTATTCTTCTAGTATCCAGTAGAATATATTCAAGGATAATAAATTATCAATTGCTATGGCGGATTTTTTTAAGGAAAATGTTTTTGACCGTGACTTCAAAACCTTTCTAACAATATTTTTAAAATTTCAAGTGGGTTTTTTAATGTTTACCTTTCTTAGTTAATTTAAATGTTACTTACTCTAAAACAGTAATCTGCGTTTTCGTAAAACAAATAGCTATTTACCAATAATAGGTTTAAATATATTATGAAATTTGAATATTTTAAGCGATACTAAGGTTTCTATTTTCGAATTACGATTTGCATTCTTCGTTCCTATTAAGCTTCTAATCGGTAGTACAACATTGAACGCATTGTAACTTCGAAAATATTACTTTAAAGAAAAAAGTTTAAATTAAAAGTTGTAGAAAATTTATCGGTTTAAAAGTTTGGTTATAAGCAATTTATTATTTAAACAATTATTAAAAGAGATATCGATTTAAAAAAAAGTCAATGAACAAACAGTAATAACCCTATTAATCGTGAACAGTACACAGAACGAAGAAAATTATTGAACAAAAAAGATGGGAAATTTAATAATCTATAATAAAAGTTTTTATAATTATGGGCCTCAAGTACAGGCCCAAACGGCTTTTTGCAAAATGGCGGCACTTCCGTTCCCCATATTTATAAGTATTTTGTGTTTTTATATTTATTACGTCCTACTGTATCTGTGAACAAAAAATCCTGGTGAATTTTGGACATAATTATTTTTAAATTTGTTTTTAATGTCATTTTGCCCTAAAAAAATTGAAGTAGTTTTATTGACAACAAATGTTCTTTTCATATCATCAAGTAGTGTTAATGTTTTAAATCCATTAATTAAAAAAAACACTTTTATAGGTTTTTAGTAATTGGAGACACTAACTCTTAGAAATCAAAAAATATTTAAGTTTTTATTTTTTAAAGTATTTCAAAACGTTTAACAAAACATTTATATTATTTTTAATGTGCTAAATTTAAAAAAACACACACACTAAATTTATTAAAATAAATAACAAAAATTAGTAATTAACAAGTAGGAAACAATTTAACTACTAAATTTACTACTATAATAATTTTAAAAGTGCTGTTAATTAAACTAAGCAAAAAAAAGAGGAACATTACTACTTAAAAATTATCGAAAATTCCACTATTAACTATTGTCTGCACCAATGCTATATCTTTTAAAAACCAAATTTGTTGCCTTTAGGACACAAAGCCTACACGTTATAATATTAAATAATTATTTTTACGTAAACTGAGTGACAAGCATGTGAGAGGTAAAATATTCATTGGAAACGCTGTTTAAAAAAGAAAAGATATTTTCAACAGTACTAGTTTACTTATTTCGGCGCCCACTAGGAAAACACACAAATTTAAAAATTATTATGTCCAAAACAACGTTTTTTTTTTTATTTAAAGTATATATTGTTAGACATCGTTAAAAAGCTTATAAAAAGGCCTTTTAAAAAATGTCGAAGCAAACTATGGTTTCTATTTAAAAAAATGCCAGTTTATGTTGTAGTTCAAAAATGGACTACTAAAAGGTTTTCCATTTTTAACGCTCGATGTTTGACAACAGCGCATGACCAAGGCAAGAATGATAGAGCCGTTAAATTTCGGCGGAGTACTTAGTAAGTAGTGACATTTTACTATGGAACGCTACACGATTGAACAACGCGTAGAAATCGTTTAAACTTATTATCAAAATCAGTGTTCGGTTTTCCAAACGTTCCGTGCACGTCATTTAATTTATGGTATTTCCACCTAGGTACTGCGATTTAACTCCGTTGGATTTCTTCTTGTAGGGCTACATCAAATCTCGAGTATATGCGGAAAAGCCACAAATAATTGCCGCCCTAAAGGCCAACATAACTCGCACCATTGGTGAGATTGGGCAAATTTGTGTCAGAATGTCATCGAAAATTGGATCTCTAGGATTCGAATGACTTAGCGAAACCGCGGCGGTCATTTGGCTATAATTTTTAAAACTTAATGTCATCATATATGCTTTAAAATAAAAATACAGCAATTGCAATTTTTACGGCCTCTCTACTTATTTTTAGTTAGCATATCCTAAAAGAGAATTTTCTTTCAAAAATAAATAAGGTTTTTATCCAAAAGCATGTAATAAAATAATTATAAACCAAGCATTATACTAAATGATAAAGATCGATTTATGACAACATCAGGTATTTATTATGTGTTCTGTAGCAAAAGTCTTACCCGAAATTCCGCCTATGTGGTACCAAATTATTAGGAATAAAATGTTTTTTAGGATATGCTAACGAGCCACAATCGTTCCGTTAAAAAAAAAAAGAATTATTACCATAAATAGAATTTTGCAAACTTTGACTCAGCCCTGAGAAGCCGTAAAAAATAAAAGATTAATTTTATTTTTCCATGGCTACTTCAGCTAAAATAAACTGTTTTAGCTTAATCATGGCACTCTAGATTTAAATTTAAAAAATATATATTTTTTTGACAGCAACAGTGTCAAAAATTGACATGTAAGGTATCATTGTATTCAGAATGTCGTATTCTATCAAAATAAGATAAAATACCGGGTATCAACGAATTTATTAGACAAGTCATAACTCCTAGAGTAATAAACATATCAAAATGAGACTTGGTATAGGTAAATGGTATGATCAGACCAGAGTTTATGCATATTTCGCACTTTCCAGTCACTTCCGGTTTGACCGACTCCAATTTTAAATTTTTAAATGGAACATCTTGTATATTTTGACATTTTTGGAATCCTGGTCCAATTTTAAGTCAGAATGTGACATTTTAAAAAGCTTTTAACCCTACTTGATTTATTTTTAGAGCCATTTTTAATATTGTATCTTGGTGGCCATGATTGGGTGCAAATTAATTTAGTGACCCTGAGTGATTAGAAAAATATAATTGCAAAGTTTTAGTGACTAGTATGAAAGATAGGAATAAAACAATTTGAAAAATTGATATTTTCGGGTGTAACTATTATTTTTCAATTGGCAACTCTTTTAGACAAGCCCTATTTAAATGAAGGGTTTTTTGACAAATCTAACGGCATCAATTTATTTGCGATCGGCATAAAAATAAAGTAATAAATAAAGAATCATAGCCACCTAGAGGCAATACTACAAATGGCTCTCAAAAAAACAAGTAAGTGTAAAGTGTAAAACCTTTTCAAAATGTCAAATTCCTATTTCGAATTGTCTCAGGAATCAAAAAATGTCAAATTAGACAGGGTGTTCCATTTAAAAATTCAAAATTGGAGTCATTTTTGGTTAAACCAGAAGTAACCAAAAAGTGAGAGATATACGAAAACTCTCCTCTGTCAACACCATTTACTTACACCAAGACTCACTTTGATATGTCTAATACGCTAAAAGTTATGGCTTGTATAATAGATTAGTTCACACCCAATATACGGTTGCCACTTAAAATTTGAAAGTAACAGTCGTTTCCGGTTAAATCGAAAGTAATAGAAAACAAGTAAATAAATCAACAAATGTAAGCTTATGTCAAATAAAAATATACCAAATGTCATTTTTCTATTGTAAAAGGTAAAAAAGTTATATGAGGGAATTACCTGTCAAGAAAAAGGATTGGTCAATGGATGCGTTGGCAGACATATTATTTCATTAGTGAAATAGAAATAAAAATTAAAAAAGTATATTTTTGAATATTATATTTTTTATTTGAATGTATGGTTGACTTAAAAAAAAAACAATTTGAAATTTAAAAAAATCACACATTGTACTTTCTGTTTAGGATTTTTTAAAATGGTTTCATTAAATAATAATTTCCAAACTCTCTATACAGCTAGGTGTGGGCGACACACACAGCCTCGTAATATTGCGGCCTTGGCCTTTAAAAGCGAGATAAAATTCCCATTTGATTTTAAATAAAATAAAACTTATACCGGTACCGAAACAGAATTGTCCACCCTAGAAAACACATTTATTTAACACCTTCTATTCTGCTATGTACTCTCCTACAATTCACCTCTGCAACCAAGGCGCCGATTCGAGCGCTGCCGGCGCACCGCTTCCACCTTTCGTCAGACGGCGATGCGGCTAGGGTATACCCCACTTTGAATATTGCCATTGCTTTAACTTACTGTTTAATTTTCTGTGGTCCGCCATGTCGTTTCCTTACCTGTATATTGGCAGTCGTCAGTCGGTCAACTTAATTTGCTTGAGACATTTTATGTGATTTAAATAAGTGTGACATTACCACACCAACAAGTTTTCATTTATCTTTACTTAGCTAAAATCACTTCTTGATTATCAAATAAACACAACATTTTGTTGCTACTCATCTTTACCCATGGGCGTGTCAAAGCAAGTTGGTAAGACAGATTTGCGAAATAAATCTAGGAAACAAAAGAAAAGGGGCCTCACTGATAAGGCTATTATACCCTCGATATAACCTACTACTTAAATTAATTAATAAAAATATTATAAAGAACTTAAATCCTTAAGAAAAAACTGATTTTAATTTTTTTATTCCTGTCCGATAGATAATATCGAATATAGTACTAAAACCCAGCCCCAGATCTTAATTTTTTGTAAAGCGGGGCAAAACTTGTCGTATGCCACAGTTTCTGCGATTTATATGATTGAAACTGAAGCTTTGCAATTTAATGGAAAAAATGGTTTAAATAAATAAAAAAATGGGTTGGTAGAGGAGGAAAAATCAAATAGTAAGTGCCAATTCTTAAAATAACTCAAGAATTGCCTGTAAAAAGAAGAGAGAATATAGTAAATTGTTAGTTTTCTATTCCTGTTTAACGATGAATATCTTGAAAAAGAAACGGGTCCAACTAAACATTTTTTCAGATTGGTTAACAATTACCATAGTAATAAATAAATACCTTAACCAAATTAAAACAGAATTGGGTACCTAAGGATACTTAGGATATTTAAAATAAATAATAGTTTAAAAAAAACTAAAAAACACGCTTTTATATGCAATTGAACTAAACATTAGAAAATAATTTTTCATTACAAAGAGTTTGTCACTTCAGAGTAAAAAGCGTGGGGTGCTTAATATATTAAATGTTATAATTATTCTATTTGCAAATATCTATGAGGGAAAAGTTATAAAAAAATAGTAAAATGCACCCCACGCTTTTTACTCTGAAGTGACAAACTCTTTGTAATGAAAAATTATTTTCTAATTTTTAGTTCGGTTGCATATAAAAGCGTGTTTTTTAGTTTTTTTAAACTATTATTTATTTTTCATTTTTTAGTTAGTTTTTTAAAAATAAATGCTCAAGTTTATTCACTAAAAAATTCCTTCGCCATTTTGTCCAGAGTAGTATTAGGATCTGTAAAGGAATTTATTTATCCTGGCGGTCCTAATCAGGATAACGGGATACTGTTTTTAAATTATTGCATTGTCATCGGTCCTTGATACGTGTGCAAAGTTTCAAAGAAATTGAATCGCTGGAAGTTGGTAAAAATTAGGCTCAAAGATTCCGTTACATAGATCGATAGATAGTTACAACCCAAGCTAATAAAAGCGTGTTAAAAAATACAAGTTTAACACACTGTATCTTGAGAACAAGGGATTTGTGGACCCATGTTTATATAAACATTTTCATATTTTTTGATGTAGAATCTGCTATTGGACTTTTTAACAACATTCTGTTACACCCCTGCCACACAGGATGATACCAAATTCTTAAAAATAAAATGGTAAATAAAATAAAGCCAATTTTAAAATAAATCGTTTAGAACGTTATAAACTTATTGGAAATAGTGGTGGATATCCTAAAATTATTATGAATTACAAAAATACATAGCCATTACCTGATATATTTAAAGTTAATAAACTATTTAACAAATTTACCAAATCACTTTTATTCATATTTTAAATCCTAATAAAAATATTTGTTTTTGTTTGTGGGCCTTTAAAAACATAACCTTTCATATTAGAATGGATAAAATGACAATAGATGGTTTAAATCCTAAAAACCTAAAAATCTGAAATAACGCACTTTCAAAAAATCAATCTGAAGCCAAATTTTGGAGTTACACGAACATGTTGTAGGTTAGAACCACACCGACCCCAGAATTTCCGAATGTCGGTCGTGACGTTTATTTTTTTAAGGGTAAGCAACCGAAAAATAACCAGAAAGTATTAATATTTGCTTGAAATTGCTTAAAACTTTTTGACAGTACGGTTACAGTGACAGAGACAGTTTATGTACAGTTTGAAGAATTTGGCAGGCAGAAAGTTTAGATATTAAATTGATTATTATTATTAAAACAATGTAAAAAAATTGTTACAACTAGTAAAACACTGAGAAAACAATGGATTGGGTAATATCCGACGAGCTCTCCTTGACAGTAGGGCATGTCGTAGGATGGGTAAGTGCAGGGGCTATGATAATTGGGGGAGTAGTTCCCTACATACCCCAATATCGTCAAATTAAGAAAACGAAAGATGCCGAAGGCTTTTCTTTGCTGGTGTGTTTGGCCCTACTTATAGCAAATACTTTGAGAATAATGTTTTGGTAAGTTCTTTCTTTCTATACCTAAGTAAATGTTTCTCAATAACAATTTTTTTTTGATGCTGGTAGGTTTGGCAAGCATTTTGAATATCCACTTTTGATGCAGAGTTTAATAATGAATTTGACTATGTTTGGAATGATTCACTTGTGTGTCAGAACAAGAAATAGAAACCAGTTACATCAGGCAAGGCAAAGAATATTTACAGGTAAATTGATTTCTTTTAAAAACTTTATTTCTACTTTTTAAACATAATATGTCGTTAACTAACTTTGATATAAATGATGGTAAATAACTTTTAGTTCATATATTATAAAGAGTTACCTGACCTTTAAAGTTGATATTTTCAAAGGTCATTATTAAACCAAATTCCAAGAGAAATGTAACATTTAATTTAGCTTCTCAATTTTAAAGAGCCTTATTTTCAGGTTTCCTAGTTTAAAGGTCAGTCTTTATCTGATTTGTTTTTATTTCTATAAAATATGGTACTAGTTGTGTACTGAAATAATCAGTAAAACAATTTATCTAGTCAACTATAATAAATTACTTTTAATGTATTTACTTGTACAATAGAGATTAAGAAATTGTATGGAATGATAAAGGGGTAGGTATTATGTTTATTTTATAATAATAATAGGGAGAAAAATAAATACATTTTTGGTAGTGGTAATTAAAGTCCCCCTATTGTTTATTCACAAGTTTTCAGGTGGGTCTGTAAGGTATAAAAAATAAATAGGAACAAGAATAAAGCTTAAACACAAATAAGGTTAAAGTCTTATGAACAAAAAAGATTTGGAATAAAACTGATAAATTCTCAAGGTAATAATTCTTTACATCTGTGGTAATTACTTTATTGCATACCTAAAACTTTGCTGTTTTATTTGTTGTCTGTCATTTTTTTAATTCTTTGGTACATGCAGTCTTAAAGTCTAAGTATTAATGTACCATGTATATCTTAATGTTTTGTATGAATAAAAATAAAGTAGGTACTAATACTACAAGTAGTGGCATTTGCTTTGTAACATTTACCTACATCAAATAAAAATACTGATTAAAATTTGGTAGCACTTTCTCTGGACAATTCTTCAAGGTGTAGTAGGTACTTCGGTCGTGTAGTAGATTTTTTAAATTTGATATGTAGGATATATTTTTTTCAGGTTAAACAATCTGTGAATTTGCTCAATAAAAGTAGATATTTGGCTGTGATGACATTGTAAATATGTCAGTGTATAGTTTAGTACTGCTAAAATTATTGTGAATTAACAATTTTTTATCTACACATTTTTTCTAATTTTTAAAGTGTCAGATTGTTATTTCTTATCCTAATAGCACACGTATGTGCTAATAGTGTCACATATTAAAAAAAAAACTATTTTCATAATAAGTTCTGCACTTTTTAACACTTAATGTAAGAATTAAAACTATTTTTAAATGTAATTTTCTTGTTACTTTGCTTTTTTAAGTTATGGCACTATTTACTTAAAGATGCCCCCTAGATAATACATAAAAAAATTAGGGCAAATAAAGTGCTCTGCAGTCATGGCAGTTAATAAAACTTATAGCAAATGCTATATTACTACTACTATACTATTTTATTAATAATATCCCTGTGGATCTAAATTATAAATTTGAATCTCCCTATTTATATTTTTAAAAGCTCTTTTTTTCCACTTACATCTCAAAGTGATTCTGTTTTGGTGATTACACTTTAAATATTTAGAAGGCCATATTAAGAGTTCATTTTGTCTAAAGGAAAACTCACCCTGCCATTTTAGAAGTGCCATGATACTGTTTTTGAATTTGCCAGATAAAAATAAGTTAATCAGAAAAATGTAATACTAGTTACTTTTAACACTATTTTTTTATTTTATTTTATACTCAAAATATCAAGACTGACTTTCTAACATGCAATGGCCACCAAAATTTCAAAAAAGTTCCATTTTTAATATCTGAGATAATCGGATGTATATATGAAAAGCTGGACACACTGTATACATTAGCTCAACCAACTTAATCCATTATGTCTTTCTGTCAGGTGGCATGCTTACAGGTATCAGTTATAGAGCTACTTCTGAGTAAACTAGGAATTTTGTTGAAACTACTTTTCTTGACAAGTTCCTTCATGTAACAGGGGTTTCATGTGGAATATTTATTCATATCCTTCAAAGATTTTTCCAATTATCTTAGGTAAAAGTAATTTTCAGTAATCAGTCGTTTAGATCCTATGTTTTTCAAGTAATGGGTCCATTGGACTTAGAAATCGTTTTTTTCTTCTAAGAATTCTGTCACAGTGGGACAAAAAGCAGAAATAATATTAAGCTAAATTTCGCCTTTTTGTACAGAATTACGTTTATTTTTTATGACATGATTTAATCATTTTACTTTTAATATTACTTATCGTTTGCATACTAACTCCCTATTTAATATAATATGTATATGTAAATCTAAGGTAAAATTGTATTAAATTATACGTTTTTTTTCTGTTTGCCTGCAAAATTATGGTAATTGCATAAATATATTTATTGACAAATAAAGTAATCTTTATTCATCACTCAAGCCATTACAAAGAAAAGAAATAGCTTATCGGACTTCTCATACATACATACACTAAGTCTAAATTTAAGAATATGTAAATTAAATAAAATAAGCACAATAAAAGAATAAAAGACTAATTTGCTACATACTTAAATGATTTTGTTTTTTTTTTTTTAATACAGACTTTAAAAATATATATATATTTTTTAATACAAACTATAAAAATAAAGCACAAAAACAATGGAGATGTGTAACTCAAATACTTTTACTACATATTTAAAATCACAACCTACATTGATAGATACTCATTTACATCATAAAAGGCTTGGTCCACTAAGAAATTCTGCAAGGTATTCTTTACAAGCATATTATTTTCAAAATTACCAAAATGTTTCAGAAATTTATTATAAAAAATAGTTCCTTTAAATGTCGGAGAACTCTGGCCGACCCTTAAGCGAGAATTATGTAAGATGTAGGTGGTTATTAGTTCTTGTATTATAAACATGAGTTTAAGAACAGGTGTAAATAGGAAAAAACATTCTTTTAGCAGCAAAACTTGACAAGAAAATATCAGCTTAAAGGTAATCTTCATTCAAGCAAACTAAAGTATTTCGTATGCATTTTTACCTTAGCAATGAAAACTTTAAACATATTTATCTCCAAACATGATTTTTTGAATTGTGCCGCTATTGAAGCAGCAATGATTATTTAAGCTTGTACAACTTTGTATGGTTATATAAAATTTTAAGGTGTATAATGGGATATTATACATTTATAATTTTAAATTACTTGTAACTACTTTTATACTTAGCTGTAGTTTTACTGTATCTATTGTATGTAGTACATATACATATGTAGTGTTTAATAGGTATTATTTTTAAACCCTATTTCTGTATTAAATTTATTAAAAAGTTGCAAAATAACCCATAATTTTTTATAAAGAGTAACACAAGCGCAACATTAATTTTATTTTAATCCTGTTTATTTTCTAACGCTTTATTTTTATTTGGCAGCTAATCCCCGAGAAGTTAAGAGACTTAAACTTCTCTCTGCAAAACCGCGTCCTCCTCAGCGTATAATTGGTAATAGGCTTGCACGCTCAGCTTCCTTCTTAGTTTTCTACCAAAAACTAATAAACTAATATCATATTACTAACGTGTAGAAACATCTTTACTTTACAGGGTATTTTCAAACCAAAGGTCTTTTGGATTTGGAAAATTATTTGTTAACTTTTTTCAAAGAAAAAGAGGGTTATTATGTGCATCTTGTAAATATTAAGAGATATGAAGGCGGTTAAATGAGAAAAAAAAAGAGGTTTTATCTGCTTAATAATATGTTGTTTTAGAATTTTGTGTATTTCCGGAGATATCCAGAAAAAAATTGAAAAAGTTAAAATTTGATTTAGTTTGTTCCTGGTCTAATTTATAATCGAATTTTAAAATAAATTGCTTTTTGCATTGCCACTTTCTTTATTCTATCCAATGGTGGTATTTTATTTAAAATGCAATGTTTCGTTTTTATGGAACCATCATTAACTTTTTTGAATACAGCCCTAATATTCTAATATTAAAATTTAAAAGCCAATTTTAATACAGATTCAATGATGACACATTGAGGTTTAATCTTAATACGAACGTAATTTTTAAAAATTGAATAAAAATAATAAAACTCCACGCTAAATGATTAAATTACTTTAATAAACAACGCAAAACTTAAGAAAAACATCCAAGCATCATTAATTTACATTTTTCAAATATGGTCCTGATATTTTAATATTAAGATTTTAAAGCCAGTTTTATTTCAAATTCAACGATGTACTTATCTTACATTTTGGTTTAACCATTATACAAACCTGTATTCCTAAGAACTAGGTACAAACAGTAAGCGGCATATTTTAAATTAATAAATTACTTTAATAAAGTATGCTTACCTTTACAAAAACCCCTACCATCATTAACTTTTGCAAATGCAAAACAACTTATAAATCCTCCGTATGATTATGCGCACTTGCGCAGAGTTAGGATCATACCATCAATGTTAAGTGAAATAAATTATCTACCACTAACTTAATTGTTTTTTACTAAGACTTTTCTGATATTTTGAACAATTAACAGTTAAGAATTATCAAAGATGTTTTACTTGCAGTTGCAGTACCTGGAAGGCAAAAGCTTCAGTTATTATTTGTTTACTGTTAAGTTATTCGTTTTTTACTAAACTAATGTATTAGTTTAAAATTTTGAGCTTACTATTTTTACCAAATTTTAAGAAAAACAGGTCTGCATCACAGTTATACCATAATATAAATTTGACATAAAATTGGCTTTAAAATTTCAATAAAAAATCTCAGGACAGTATTTAAAAAATTTAGTTTATTATAGCTAGGGGTTTTAGTTAAGGTATGCGTTATTTAATGAAGTAATTTATGAAATTAAAATGTAGCTCTTACTGTTTATATCACATCCTAAAAAATAGATGTTTGTTTCTTGGTTATATTTAAATGTAAGATAAATTGTTATATCTAAATATAAGGACCTTATTTAAAAGAGAAATATTTTTATCAACTTTTTAAAATTACATGTCCGCATTAGAATTAAACCTCAATGTGTAATATATTATTGAATTTGTAATAAAATTTGCACCTAAATTGATGTTAGAATATCAGGACCGTATTTTAAAAAAGTTGATGGTACTATGATTATGAAACGTTGCATTTGAAATAAAATATCACTTTTGGCTAGAGTGAAAAAAGTGGCAATGCAAAAGAACAATTTATTTTAAAATCCTTTTAAACAAGACCCGGAAAAAATTAAACAAATTAACAATTTTTTTTTCGGATATCTCAGGAAGTACTCGAAATTTAGAAACTTTCTACACAGCCTATTATTAGGCACATGAAATCCCAATTTTCTTCTCTTTTAACCAACTTCGTACCTTTTACCATTTAAAAGATGCCCATACTGGTCCTTTTTATCTTGGACACATTGTATAATGTACTAAAATTCTATGCAACTTACTTCTTTTACAGTATAAACAGTTTTTAATTAAATTTTATTTTTTTAATTTATATTTTTTTAAATGTCAGCTGATTTTTAAAAAATAAAAAAAGGATATCTGCCTTTTTACTTTAAATAAAAAGGACCATATTTTATGTCTATTTCAACTAGATTTATTATAAATAGACCATGAACATGGTACAAACAATACTTTAACATTTTTAAATTAAAAAAATAATAATTAAAATCATCTAGAATTTGATACCAAATATTAATGGACGGAAGGAGGAAAAAACGACAAAATACTAGATTAAAAATAAACCTAAATGTTTTAATGTGTACATTGTTAAAAAAATATTAATTTTTTTGTTCTTTAAATTTTTATAATAGACCATCATGTATGAAATGCCCTGTAAATTATGCTTTAATAAATTGGGTGCCTGAACGCATAAATATTTAAATATCATTTTTTCCTTATTTTACCATGGTTTTAATGAATATGGGATAAGTGGAGTAGAATACGCCAAAAGAATTTTTGCTAAAATGCTAGAAGCAATTAACCAAATTATTCATGGTGGATATACAGGATGGTCCACTTAACCTGAGACAGGTAAATAACCGAAAAACGGCGCGTTTAAGAAGAAAATGTTTTAAGTCAAAGTTGTTAGAAATAAAGGAGCAAATTTAATGGTATCACTATTTTGTGACCTTGACTACAATTTCAAGGTCATATTCATATCAACTTTGTTTTTTTTATGGGAACCCCAAATTTTTGTTTAGAATCTTAATCTACGTACAAAAATGAGCAACTTTTATGTAAAACTTTTTTAGTCCGATTTTAATTTTAAATTAAAAATAGTGTTATATAAAATTTGCTTATTTTCCATTTAAAAAACAAAGTTGATATGAATATGACCTTAAAATTGTAGTTAAGATCACAAACTAGTGACACCATTAAATTTGCCCTTTTATTTGAAACAACTTTTACTTGAAACATTTTCTTCTGAAATGAGCCGTTTTCCGGTTAAATGGACCACCCTGTATTGAGTGTATTGTGATGACTACACTAAAATCCCTTAATTTTATATAAGCAGCTAGAAAGCTTAATAGAAATAGTGCCGTTGCAATTGTTAAAAATCCTCTATGTAACATTTACTGGGAATATAATATGGTTGGATCTTTTGAACTTAGCTGTTAAAGTTTTAGATAAGAATAAAAACAAACAAATATGACAAAAAGTACAGCGACCCACCGAAGGTTCTGCTTCGGAAAAAAACCTTCTCAGTCAAAAAATGGCCAAAACTACGGCCACGATGATAGATACTCACAGTGAATTCACGTAGTCGCCTTATGCGCACTAAGCTCGAACTCTGGCAGTGCAGTGCAAATTTTCATATTCACGCCAAAGATTTCTATTGTTGAGCAATAAATGTGCGTGTTCAATGGATTTGCCCGCACTCTGAGCGATTAATTTTCGTATTCACGGTGCTGATATTACACTGGGGGATTTCGAACTTTTCGGATTTGTTGTTTTGGCGGTGTCGCAGAAGGGAACTGAACGTCCTAACCTAAAAATCATAATATTGTTTTCCTTTTCGTTGTGCTAGTCGATTTTATGTGACATAACCAATATTTCTTACAGCAGTAACTCATGGGTAGTAAATTAGGAGACTGCAATAAAGATAGTAAAATACAAAAATAATAAAAGGGAAAAAGTATATTTGTGAGGTTAAATTTTGTAACAGATTGGAGAGATCAAGTTCATCTTGAAGTCCTATTCACGTGATAATTTAACCGGGCTTGGTGACAAATGCGCATTTCTCAGTTCGCACTTGCTCTTACAAGAAGCAATATCTCTTTCTTACTACAAACCCCGAACTCTATCATCTGTCATACCCCTAGGTCGCTCAGATCATGGCTTAGTTACTATATCTTACCCTGCACATCCGAGGTAAATGAATACATGCCACCACGCACCGTATGGCACTACAACTCAGCCGACTGGGATGGCCGGGACTCATCGCCACTTACCTGGGTTCCATCTGCTTTCTCGTGATCCTTCCCAAATTTAATCAACACTGAATCAATTCAATTGGGCATTGAAACCTATATTCCACCATCAAAAACAAAAATCAATAACAAACCTGGTTTTCCAAATCTTGTGAAAAAGCCAGAATTTTAAGTTCAGGCTCACAAGAAGTTTCACAGGATCTAGTCCAGAAAACCGACAGGCCAAGCAAGAAACTACTACAATCAAACAATTTCTGAAGCCAAAGACTCCTTTGACAATCGTATCAAAAACAAAGTTCTTTTTGCTCTAATGGCAGCAAATCTTTCTGGTCCTTTGCGAAAAACATAAGTAGGAATTTGTGCAGTTCTTTTCCACCACACTTTGGAAGATGAAATTATTTCTACTAAGGGAGGCAGAACTATTTGCCAAACAATTTGCTGCCAATTCAACCCTTGACCCTCCGTAAATCATCCAATTCCAACAGGTTACCCCAGTTCCTCTTAAAATGCCCGATATTATTTTTTAAAGGCAGAAACACATTAAGCGTGTCCTTTCCTCACTGCACGCAAGAAATCGTCTGGGCTGGACGGCATACCAGCAATCGTTTTAAAAATGTGCTCCAGAACTTGCACCAATCTTAACTCGGCTCTTTCAATTTCTTACGACACAGGTATCTTTCCGGAGAGCTGGAAGGCTGCACGTGTTCAACCTATTCCCAGAGAAAGGATCTAAATCGCTTCCATCTAACTATAGACCAATTTCAATTCTCTCGGTTCAATTTGTAAAGTAATGGAAAAATTAATTGAATTCACAAACTTAAGTACTTGGAAAAACACAAAATTTTTGCACGACAGGCAGTATGGATTTCGCCACAAAGATCTACAGCAGATCTTCTTTCCTTCGTATCACACTGTTGGAATAAGTCTCTTGAGTTTCTAGGTGAGTCCCAGATCGTTGCTCTTGATATATCCAAAGCTTTTGACCAGGTCTGGCATGCCGCACTTCTTAATAAACTTCCCTCCTATGGTCTTTCAACTAAACTCTGTACTTGGCTCTCTAGTTATCTATCTGATCGACGTATATCAGTTATTGTGGACGGCCATTCTTCAAGCTTTCACCAAATAAATGCTGGAGTCCCTCAGGGCTCCAGTTCTGGCACCAACATTGTTTCTTCTTCACATCAACGACCTTCTCTCGTCCACAACTAATTCCATTCATAGTTTCGCCGACGATAGTACCCTTCACTCCAGTTTTCAGGTTCCTAAACCCATCACTAAACCTGACTTGGAAAATAAACGCAGAGCGATGCAGATATCTCTTTCTCAGGATCTTAATTTAATATTGGATTGGGGCGCCAAAAATCTCGTCCATTTTAATGCATCCAAAAACACAGTCATGTTCCTTGTCGCGAAAAGAGTCATCAAATACTCATCCTCTACTTATGAGCGGCCAAGTTCTACAGAGCAAAGACACCTTCAATCTCGTGGGCGTCACATTTGAAAGTAACCTTAACTGGCATAAACACATTGTATCTATAGCCACGGCAGCTTCAAAAAAGCTTGGATTTCTCTTTCGAGCTAAAAGTATTTTTCCGCTTCTAATTTATACACTTTATATGTTTCCCAAATCCGACCTCCCTTGGAATATTGTTCTCATATCTGGGGCATGGCGTCCCCAACAACCCTGAGCATTCTTGATTCTATTCAAAGAAGAGCTGTTCGTCTCATTAATGATCCTTCACTTACAGAAAGGCTTCCCTCTCTTGCCCATCGTCGGGCTGTGGGCGATTTATCGCTTTTTATAGGTACTTCCATGGCTTCTGCTCTGAAGAATTGACCAGTATAGTTCCTCCACTCACGGTTCCCAACAGAGAAACTCGTGGTTCCGCGCGTATGCATCCCTATACGGTCCAACTGGACAGGCCCCGAACTTCTCACTTTGTTCGTTCTTTTATCCCTAGAGTTTCTAGATTGTGGAACCTGCTGCCCGCGGAGGTCTTTCCTTCCCCCCAAATCTTCAAGTATTTAAGTCCCGTGTCAACAAACTCCCTCTTACCTCGCTTAAGACACCCACGGTACGTTAGTATTTAGGCTTTTAGCCTTCGTGGTTTGTCCAAAGCTAAAGTCACTGCAAAATATTTGGGCATCCAGCTTGACTCAAAGTTAAATTTTAAAAGTCACACCTTCATCACGAAAAACAAAGTCATAGCACGTGCAAAGTATTTTAGGTCCTTAACCTTTAAAAATGAAGGAATCAACAAAAACAGCAGCAAAAATCTACAAATTGATCTGTAGACCAGTACTGGAATATGCGCATATGTTGTTATGTAATGCTAGACCATCAGTCCTCAAAGGTCTAAGTGTAGCTGAAAGATCAGCCTTAAGAGCAATAACAAAGATGCGCCATCCAGAAAACCCACTGCACAATCCCAGCAACCAACTCCTTTATCAGAAAACCGAAATACAGCCTATTGAACAAAAATTAATGGACATGACACAAAAGTTTGCAGCCAAGCCAAAGAATAGAGAGCTAATTAAAGATTTGTGTTTAATCAGAAATACCAGAGACTCTAGACTTAAATTTCCCGAGAGAACAATATTTGAGGTTTTAATAGACTATAACAACTAAATGCTCACTATTTAATATAATAATTTTTTTCTTTCCATAAGATTGTCATTTATATATTTTACTACTTTTTTTTCTGTTAATTAGAGTATATTATTTTTAATTTAAAGAGGTGATATAAATTGTACCAAATAATAACTGTAAATTTACTGTGGCTTAAGGACTTCGGTCGAAGGCCATTTGGAAAACCAATAAATAACATATAATAATAAAATAATAATGCTCACACTTACGATCACGGTGAGATTATAGTTCATCAGCTTTAGTGGATTAACTAAAAATCGAATAATAATAACTGTCAGAACTTATAAACCAATTTAAATAGGTCAAGTTTTGTTGATTCCTCAAAATTTTTTATCGTTTAATTTATTTCTTTATGAGTCACCACTCAAATTATGTATACATATAAACCAATTCACTTGGTTTGTATAATTTGAATTTGGCAACGAAAACTCGACTAACTGGTAAGGAGCGGATCAGCAACGACATACGTCGGGCCAGAACCAGTCTTTGCGAGTGTCAAAGAGCGCCTTCGGTATATAACTAGATAAAAGACCCACAAATACTACACTGGGACCTACTTGCTCAACATATGCATGAGAAAATATGCATCAGATGACTATGAGCGCTAAAGAGCCAAAGGCCTACTCAAAATGAGTAGACATCGGCACAGAACAATCACAGGTTTCCTTACTGGACATGCTCCAGTTAAAGAATTTATCTGAACAAAATGGGATTTTACGACGAGCATCTGAACTGCAGATTATGTGGAACAAGGGCTGATATTTTTTTAATTTTATTTATTGGTACTCCCTACGAACACAAATAAATGTAATTACATGTAAGGGACTACATACTTATAAACTAATTAACAAGTGCTAAATATCTAAAGAAAATAAATAATTTAAGTATAACAATAAACTGACTAGGGATTTAGTAATGTCTTCACTCCTTTCAAACTAATATTAAAGATATCACAGTTATTATTGGACAAAATACTGTTGCAAGTGTTTAACAAATTGTTTAAAGGGGAGGAACTAGTTATGTCAGTCTTAAATGTGTCATATTTACTTAATCTTAAATTTATTTTAGGAACATGAAATTTAATGTAATTAATTATTGCAAAATCCATGTATTTTATGCTATTTACTACGTAATAAACAAATATCAGTGACTGAGTCATTCTTCTAACACAGAGTGTCTGTATGTTAAAGGTAGTCCAGAAATTACAACATAATTTTCAGATAATTCTTTGCCAATTCGAACAGAGCTAGGTCTGCTAGAGAGATGCTCACTCTAAAAAATTTGTACATGTATTTCGGGATTTCCCGGAAATCATAGGAATTTTAACGGATTTCTAGAGATTCCCCGAAATCAGTCAAGGATTTCGAATAAATTCTCAAAATCAAATGGATTTCGAAGGATTTCTTGAAATTAGTAGGGATTTTGGAGGATTTTTTAAAATTAGTGGGAATTTCTGAGGATTTCTCGAAATCATTAACGATTTCTAAGGATTTCCTGAAATAGTCACCAATTCTTCTGTGTTTTAAAGTAACCCTGAAAAATCGTCGCTCTAGAATAATAGTAAGACAACCTTAAACATACCATTCTGAGATAATCGCGTTTTTAATATTCATTAGGCTCTATATTTTTATTATTATAATAAACTTTATAAGAAGTAGTGAACATTATAGAATATTAAAAACTATGAGTGTCTTAAAGCCTATTCCCACTTAGGGGTGTTCACCCGTGACGCATGAGTCGGCACCCATCAGCTGATTGTTGGGGTTTTTCAAGGACACGGGTAAAATCATATCCATGCATATTTGAATCGAATCACAACTTTTGGTCGTAGCAACCGTTAATTTATGTAGGGAATTTTGTCAAAAAGTCGTCACCCATAGGGGAAAATTAGAACCAGTCCTAATATGGCGAGTGGAAGAGCACGGGTTGTAACCCCTTACCCATAACTCGCAGGTGTAAATCGTCAGGACTCAAAGACTTTTAACCCGGGGTAAAACCCCGGGTTAAAACCCCTAGGTGGGAATAGGCTTTTACAGTGCCTTTAACTTTAGGCATCCATTATTACTTTCTATAGAATACCTAGCTCAAGTTGTCTCAATATAATACTGGAACGCCTTAAAAAATAATAGATGTCTTCTTTTTTTATTGAAAAAGATAACCTCAAATCAAGACAACTTAAAATATTTTCATTTAAATTTTAGGACAATATAAAGAAATTTTAAATTACTTAGTTTAGCTCCATAAAAATATAACATTTAGCAGAAGTTAATAAAAGACATTTAAATATGTCTTACTATTACGCAGAGCTTCATAAAACAATTCAATATTCTTATACAAGTAAGTAGTAAGAAAGGAGAATTAAACGTATCCTAAAATATGACCGGATAGAGCGTTAATAATTCCAGCGAATTCATTAAAAATCGCAACATTAAAATTTTAAGCTGATTTACTATTATTTTGGAGCGAAGAAATGTTTATTTAGCTAGGTACCTACTTCACTAAGTTATTTTATTTTTGAAACCGGGCTAAATCCAATATCTGCCTGGATTTATGCATTATTCTGCTAGTGTGCCTAATGTTTTTACAAAAAAAAAAAAAACATTATATTATACATTTACATACATATCTATATCGGGAAATATCGGCAGGAATTTATCGATAAATTCAATATATCCATATCTGGCTGTTCAAGGCACTTCATTCCAAAAAATGGCATCAATTTCTCAAGCCAATCAAAAATTCATTGCCGAAAATAGTTGACGAACCCAAAAAAAAAAAAAACGCCATTCCTTCTTGAAAGCATTAACAACTCATCGCTGACAGTGGTTGTTCTGTTGTAGTTTTTGAACGTTTTTACTCAATAATCTTTTATATACAGGGTGTCTCTAAAAGATCTGTACAAAATGCTACCACAAATTCCTGTATCAAAATACAACCGTCTAACGCAATTTACCTCAGTTCAAAAGTTGACAGTTTGGGAGATACTGGGTGTTAAAGTTTTAATTTTATTTTGTTTATTTTTAAATATTTTCTTTGACATTAAACATTTTTGAACAAATTTTGTAGGTATTGGGAGGTTTTTAGGATCGGGAATCGAAAGCTATCCATATTATTTTCATCAAATGTAGAGGAAGCCACCTGCAGTCCTTTGTTTTTTTAATACCATAACTTTTCAGTGCCTCGGTATAATATGGCATTAATAAAAGAATTTCTCCTATAATTTTTGTCTAAAAATGGTATACCTGGTAAATATCCATACGAGCAACTGTTTATGAGATATTTCAGATTAAACGTTTTATACCACACAAAATAAATCCCTCACGGTTTATCTAGGCCACCCGGATTTTTTCAAAGCTCTATAAAAAATGCTATCACAAATTCCTTGGGCCAAAATACAACGATCTAATGCAATTTATCTTAGTCGAAAGATTGATCGTTTGCAAGATACAGGGTGTCCAAGTAAAAAAATAAATGAAAAACTTTGACACCCTGTATCTTGCAAAGCAGCAGCCTTTCGACAAAGGTAAATTGCATTAGATCGTTGTATTTGGCCCAAGATTTGTGGTACCATTTTTATAGAGCTTTGAGAAAAATCCGGCTGGCTAGATAAACCGTGATTTATTTCGTGTGGTTTAAACAATTAATCTCAAATATCTCATAAAGGGTTGCTCGTATTGATATTTACCAAGTGTACCATTTTTGGACAAAAATTATAGGAGAAAATATTTTTTGATTAAAAGCCATATTATATCGAGGCACCAAAGATTATGGTATTTAAAAAAGCAAAGGAATGTAGGTGGCTTCCCCTATTTTATGGAAAAAATATGGGCAGCTTTGATTCCCAACCTAAAAACCCCCAATACCAAATTTGTTGAAAAAATGTTTAATGTTGAAGAAAATAAATAAAAATATCCAATATAAAATTAAAATTTGGACACCCTGTATCTCCCAAATGATCAATTTTTGGACTAAGGTAAATTGCGTTAGATCGTTGTATTTCGGCCCAAGAAATTTGTGGTAGCTTTTGTACAGACCTTTAGAGACACCCTGTATATATAAATAAATATCAATATTTGTAAATACTCACATATTATTTTCAAATATATCGATTGCCATCTCTAGCTGCGACTCAACACCTTGGGTAAAAACGAAAAACAATCCTGGAAGTTAAACTTAGTTCATAAGCTTGCGAAATGCGATTTGCGAAACTTCTTCTGATTGGTCAATTTTACGACTTTCGAATGTTTTGTTACAAATTGACCAATTAGAACAGAGCTTTAGTCTTTATCGCAAATTTTAAAGCGGGTTAATATTTAAAAAAAAAATGGTACTCTATGCATTTTTCTAAAATAAAATTAATGTTTAAAATTCCCATTAATTTTAAAACAAATTTGATCTGTTGACTTTTTTTATTTGATGCACGGTTTTGGCGTAAATAAATAAAAACCATTACTCGGCACGGTCATTTTGTATGGATAATCAAATTATATTCTTTAATTAGGGATTTGACCGTTCTGAGAAATGGTTTTATTTATTTACGCGAAAACCGTGCATCAAATAAAAAAAGTAAAGAAGATCAAATTTGTTCCAAACTTGGGAATTTTAAAAATTATTTTTATTTTGGAAAAATGCAGTGGCGTACCATTATTTTATTAAAAATTATTAGCCCTAAAACCCCTTATGGACGGCACTGGTAATATTTATTTTTTCTTATAAGCCAAAAAATGTGATTTGATGCATAGAAGACGTTTCCCAATTTCTTTTTAAAATATCTCAATTGTATAAAAATTAAATTTAAAAAAAATATATATTTTTAAAATTTTTAACACCTTGTGGTTTGAAAACTAAGACGTTTAGGACAAATTTTTATATGAAGTTTTTAATTTTTTTCAGTGTAGAATTAGCCCTTAAAGTTTGGACGTCACTTTTGGCCCACCCTCAGAGACAGATAAGCAACGCGTCAGGCATTTACCCTTACTACAGTACTGCAATGTTTTTTGTATTGTTGCCGCGTATACAAGTCTGCGATTTCGGGGAAGTGCGTAATTTTGACGATGATTTCGGAGACTTCGAGGTTGATTTTGAGATTTCGATAAGGATTTCGGTTGGGATTTTGGGATTTCGGCTGGTATTTCGGGATTTCGCGCAGAATGTGAGATTTCGACGGATTTCGATGATATTGCCAGGGATTTCGGACAAATTTGTACATGTATTTCGGGAGTGAGCACCCCTAGATTGATCAGTTTATTTAAAAGAAGATTATGGCTGATCTTGTCAAATGCTTCCTCAGCATCCGTAAAGATCACATCCATTTGCCTTCTTGAATCGATTGCATTAGATATTAGCCCACATACTGTCAAAATGAGAGGCACTGAATCACAAAAGACAAACAGTCTTCGGGAAGTTAGAGTACTTTCGGAAACATACGGTACACCACACCCAGCAGACGTATACCGCCATTTTCAAGAAACTAGGCTACTGGGGTGGTTATAATTTAACGGGTGTATGGTACAATAAACCTTTAGGGTGTTTTTATTTTAGTTTATGCTTTAAAGTTAATTAAGAAAAATCGCCTATGAGAATGCCTTTGGGACAATATTAATATTGTTTTTATACTGCACAAGTCATACGATTATGTAGTAGAATGCCTTGTGTTAAACACACATTTTTTAATATCTTAAATGTTACTGAAGAAATATCATCCCAATTTTTTCGATCTTTGTCCTTTGTTTCATTTAATTTATCATGAGCATTACAAGTATTTGCATGTATTACGTGGGACATCTATTAGATCCAAAATGGGGCACTTGCAAGGGAGATCTACAAGGTTTTTATTTGATTGCTCCCAGACTTAAAGCGGTACAGAAACGAGTGTTTTAGGGAAGATTTGGGATTTATTTAGATGTATTATTTTTAAAACGGTCCACCATTTTTTAAATAAAACACCCTTTTCATTCTGCCACATTTGAATTTCACTTAAAATATACTTTTATACAAGGTAAAATTCTTGTCCATGATATTCATACTATATTGTTATTAAATGGTGTGAATTACAAAAGACAAAACAATTACCACTGCTTTTGGTAAATAGTTGATTTTGTTTTAATAAATTATTAGTTTTAAATTTAATCATATTAAAAACTTAGTCAGCAGTACTTACTATGTCTAACAAAGATAGAAGTCCTTTAAATTTAAGTTATATCGTTTTAATTTTAAGCCCAAAAAGTAAAGTGGCAATCTTAGTTTTTAAAACAATAAAAATGCATTAGTCCCATAGGGCGTAGCGCGCGTTTTTCGTCTCATGAGTAACGGGACATAAAGTTTTAAATCCTAAATTCTAAGTTCTGTATTTGTTTTTAATTACATTTTTAATAGTTTGGGCGCTGTCAATAGCAAATACCTTGTTGACCTTCACTTTATAAATAAACAGAATGATTAGTTATAATAGGATAATGGATGGATGAAAAAATCTACTTTTAAATCCGGCCGAGAAAATTTTACCTAAAATATTTTTACTTTTATGTTTTTTATATTATAAAATACTAGTAGGTACCTATTTCTCTATGTTCCCTAATTAAATTCTTATTTAAACATAAAGTTTAAATATTTTTCCTTTTAAAGACAAATTTAGAACCCGTCTGCATCGTCCCACAAATTTAAAAAACGACTTTCACACATAATTTTCACTAGCAGAATTTTTATGTATCAGGGCCAGTATGGTCTAATAATTGGTATAAAATAGTACTAGCTTATTTAGTTTATTTTGGTCCTAATAAAAATGTTTTAGGCTACCTATTGAAAATACTGTTAAAGCACTTTTTAGATTTGTGGGAAGGTCCGGTCTGGTTCTCAACGCCTCAGTTCTAATTTTTGTGTTCCATGTTTTTTTTTAACCAAGTCTAATAATATTTATATATCCTAAAACAAGTAATGGCAGTTTACAGGGTGTTTCTAAACAAATGCGAAACCTTTTTGGCGGTGATTCTTTGTTTAAAATAAAGAGTAGTTTGCTTTATAAATATAGGGTCAAATATCAACCAAAAAAATAACGTTTTTTATTTTTGACCTTATAAACGAAAAGTGCTATAATAACAAAATCCTACAAAAATATTGCTATTAAATAAAAGTGGTGGAAATAGACTACCCATATCGTTCTTGCTAACCAAATTTAAAGAGACACTTACCCAATGACCTTAAAAATATAAATTTGGATAGACTGGTTTATTTAGAAACTTTTTTACTCCTGTATTTTTATCAATTTTTAATAATAAAGTAAAATGTAAATCATAATGTGCCAGTGTTGTCACTTATTAGGGCATTTGTAATATTATGTCTTTATTTGGCATTACTTGGTAGTTTAAAGACAATACCTATTTTGTTTTTAAGCAAAAAAACAAAGACTTTTTATTTGTTAAATTTTTTTCTCAATATCTCCCTAATGGTTAACTTTTGACCCCATGTTTATAAAGCAAACTACCCTTTGTTTTAAGCAAGAAATTATCTATAGTTTTTCGCATTTGTTTAGGAACACCCTGTATAATAGGAATTTAATAAGAAATAAGAGTCCGATAACTTAATATATAATGTACAGGGAATTACACTTACGAGAAAAAATTGCATATTTTTTTACTTTTTCCATATTTTTAAAAGATTCAAGATAGCCAATCAATGTGTTTTAACTCGGAGAATTTGAAAATCGTAACTAGAAAAGAATTGAATAAAAAACAAAAGACTTACCTCTTAAATGTTGCGTTTTTTAAATGGAACACCCTATTTAATATTCCATTTTTAAGTTCTACGGTCAATTCTAAGTTTTTTTTTTAATAAGGTATTATAAGTCTATCTTTACCTGTTTCTAGGTTATAGGAAATTTAAATTAGGGAGTAGCAGTGTTGCAATTCGATCAATCAGCTGATTAAAATGGGTATCTAGATCAAAAGTGTCGAAAATATTTACTATATTTACAGAAATATGCGATTTTGGGTTTGCGTCTCGACTAGACGCAAGCAATTTTGAAAACGAGAAACACTAAATGTTAGGCATCATAGTCTAAAAACCTAAATAAAACAAAGAGTAAGCTAAGGTTCCGCGTAATTTTATATAAACTGACAAGACGTAAGTTCTTAAACTGCAGGCATAACAAATCCGACTTTGCACGTTTTGCTTCATGGCAGAATTGTTTACGGAATGCATGATGAAAACCACCAAAACACTTAGCACAAATTGTAGATCAAATCTTTTTGTATTTTTTATTGCATTTATTCAATAAATTATAAAAATTATTTAAAATACACAATATTAAGTGCCACAACAACAAAAAAAACTTGATTATCAATTGTCAGGGACTCTTATAGCTGTAAAAAGTCTTTGACTTCTGACGATTCACACCTGCGAGTCATGGGTAAGGGGTTAAAACTCGTGCGTGTCCACCCGCCAAATTAGGACTGGTTCTAATTTTCCCCTATGGGTAACGGTTGGTACTACCAAAAGTTGTGATTCGATTCAAATAGCATGGATATGATTTTACCCATGTCCTTGAAAAAACCCGACAATCAGCTGATGGGTGCCGACTTATGCGTCACGGGTGAACACCCTCAAGTGGGAATCGGCTTTTATACTAGTTCAAAATTATGTCGATGAGGGTTTTTTAACAACGTTGCAAGATTAATTTGAACAATTACGTAGGGTGTTCGAAAAGTTTTGAGATATACGTACATTTATTTGATTTTTTCAAAATAGTTTTCACCACATTGCATACACTTTTCCATTCTAACCAACCAGTCACTGAAAATTGCTTTCCACTTTTCATTTGAAATTTCAGCGCACATTTTATCCCAGGCCTCCAGTAGCGCGTCTTCAGTTTTAAACTTGGGTCCTTTCAGTTGGCTCTTGACAAAAGGAAACAACCCAAAGTCACACGGAGCCAAGTCGGGGCTATAAGGCGGATGTTCCAAAAGTCTCAAGCCTGCATCTGTCAAAAATTGACGGGTAAGTTCAGCTCGATGAGGTGGGGCATTGTCATGATGAAGGTACCAGCTAGCGAGTTGCGAGTTTGGGCGAATCACTCTTAACTCTTCTATAAGTTTTGAAAGGCATACTGTAGTGTACCAGAGAGCATTCACGGTATTCTGTTCTCGAAGCACAACACGTTCAATTATTCCTCTTGAACCAAAGAAAACAACTATCATTATTTTTTTACAGGTCTTGATTTGCGAACTTCGGTCGGAGTTTCTTCACCTTCGAGAACCCATATCTTATTCTGTTGTTTAGTTGGGACGTCGTAATAATAAAGATAAGTTTCATCTCCCGTGACGATCGACAATATGTCTTTAGATTTACCCTCCTGGAATTTGGACATCATTTTTTACACCAATTCACTCTTTGTGTCTGCTGCTCGGGAGTTAACTTGTGTGGAATCCAAAGAGTACAAATTTTTCTAAAATCCAAGTGCTCATGTATGATCGTGTGTAAAGTTGCTAAACTTATGTTCAATGTCTCTTCTAACTGTCGATAGGTAATTTGTCGGTTTGTTTCTATAGCTTTTTGGACGGCAGATATGTTTTCTGGGGTAACTACTTCACACGGTCGACCTGAGCGTGAGGCGTTTCAAGCGAAAACGAGCCCCGCTGAAATTGTTTATACCATCTGTATATGGTCGCACGAGGTGGACTGTCATCACCAAGTATAGGCTTCATTGGCTTCTAAACACTGTTCTTGAGATAACCCACGTGAAAAGTTGTATTTCAAAATTGCACGGCACTCGATAGTCGTCCACGACGCCATTGCGTTAAAATCGCTGGACACGAACTGGCACAAAACTGATAGTTTACTAATAACTATGTCGGACTACGACATTTCATGACATGTACAAACAAAAAACATCAATGTTACTTGCCTGCACCGTTTAGTTACAAAGTATCTCAAAACTTACTGAACACCCTACGTATTTATTGACGCTTAAAAATTACGGCTTACATTATTTAATTAAATATATCAATATCGAAAAAGGTAATGCAGGTGATTGATTACCTGATACTTTAAAGTCATTGAATGTTTTACCTTTTAGTAGATTTTAAGTTTTCATAATAAAGTATTCCTTAGATGAAAAACTACAGATAGTAATGCTATACTACAAGTGTCAAGAAAATGTCATTGAAGCAAAAGAAGATTATAAAGAACTAAAATAATATCTACCAATAAGTAAAAACTTCACTGACTTTAAATTATCAGTTATCACCTGTGTTGCCTGCATTCTATAGTAATATACTTATCTAATGAAATAATATAGGGCGAAAATGTGACTGGTAAAGCGTCAATAACTAAAAAACAGTTGAAGATAGACTTATAGTACCCTGATTTAAAATACTCAGAATTGACCATAGAATCTAAAAGTGTTGTAATTAAAAGGGTGTCCCATTTTATAAAAGCAACATTTATGGCGGTACTCTTTTGTTTTTATGCAATTGTGTTTTTATTCAGTTTTTAAATTCTCCGAGCTAAAATATATCGATTGGATATCTTTAATTTTTTTAAAAATACGGGGAAAGAAAGACAGAAAGAATACCGTTTTTCTCTTAAATCGAATACCCTGTACAAATGTCAATATGCTTTTTAGGGTTTCGGAACTACTACAAAACTGTAAAATTTTTGTTGGGAAAACATATTGTAAAAGTTATTTACACAAATTTGTCCTACATTTGGTACATTTTGGTTAAAATTTATATGCAAACATCTTGTAGTTTCGAAAATTTGTCATAAAAATTACTTACTTACTACTTTAGGATACAAAACAAATAAAGTTTTTTTTTTAAATAAAGCAAATTTAATTTATTAAGAACGAATAAAGCATAAGAAATGAAATTATCTCTGTTTCTAAGCCTTGTAGCATTTTTTTTAAGTCTTACTTATTTTTTACCCTTTTGAAGAAACTAGGAATATAAAAATATTTTTGGTGAAATTTTTTATGGCGTTTTGTAATGTGTTTCTTTTTCAGTTACTTCTATAATAAACAAGTTGATGGTCTCTGTGACTGATAAACTAATGGCAGAGTTGGTTAGTATTCGAATACTCGGTATTTTGAATGGTATTCAGAATACATTAGGGTTATATTCGAATACATTTGTGTTTGGTATTCAGTATTCGGCAGAATACCTTTGTGGTCAGTATTCGGGATTTTATATTGAGAATACCGTTTTTAAATGATAGTATACGAAAACAAGTTGTAAGTATTTAAATAACGGGACTTGATGTATTCGAATACCGAAATGTGAATGGCAGTATTCTAATACCAAAATGATGAATATCAGTATTTCGTGACCCAAAATCGTAAAAATATTAGACGAGGACCTTTTTTTTGTTGCTCTTCAGTATTCATGAATACCCAATCCTGGTATTCATCAGTAGTGAGTATTCGAATTCTTTTTGTTCTAGGTATTAGAATATTCAGTATTTGAATGTTCTTTTTTACTGTACTCTTATTTGAATACCGAATTTCTGTATTCGACCCAACTCTGACTAATGGGCGTTCAGTTTTAGACTCCTAAATAATTTAAATACAAAACTAATGCTACCAAAATTTTTGTTTTAGATTTTGATGCGAAAAATTTTGGAACTGGTCGGATTTTCAATCTTACCTAGATTGTATGCTAGTATTTACAATTATTGCCTCCTTGTTGATGTACATATTCATTGAGTATATCTATTTTGTTGAACTTGTTGGATTTATGGCTGTTTTTACGGAGGCGATGTTAGGCATGCCTCAACTAATAAAAAACTATAGGAATAAGTCAACTGAGGGAATGAGGTAGGTTATTATTATTATTATTATTGTTATTAATATTATTTTGCAACAAAGGTCGATAATGTTTTTTGTTTTGCTACTATGTAATACATTTTAAAATTAAAATAAGTTAAAAAATGCAGTGATAAGAATTAACACCTAATTATTAATTTTGATATATTGTATTTCCCCTTATTACTTCTTTTTTTCTCTTTGGACAATCCACGAAAGCTGAAAGCCTAAATTCTAATGTACCGTGGGTGTCCTAAGCGAGGTAAGAGGAAGTCTATTAACAGGGGACTTAAAAACTTAAAGATTTGGAGGAGAAGGAAAGACCTCCGCATGCAGCAGGTTTCGCATTCTAGAAACTCTAGGGATAAAAGAACGAACAAAGTGGAAAGTTGGGAGCCTGTCTAATTGGACCGTATAGGGATGCATATGTGCAGCACAGGGAGTTTCTCTGTTGGGAGTTGCACGTGGAGGGACTATACTGGACAATTTCTCGGAGCAGAAACCGTAAAAGTACCTATAAAAAGTGATAGTTCCCATAGAGCCCGACGATGGGCAAGAGAAGGAAGTTGTTATGGGGAAAGATCACTTTTTTCTGCCAAATGGGGCCATTTTTCTACAATTGATCATCGAATCAACCCAATAATTCGACATAGTAGAGCCCTGTAACCGTTTTGTCCTTTTGCAGGTAGTCGATGTAGATCAAACCTTGTGAGTCCCATAAAACGGTGGCCATCTCCTTTCCTTTCTTCATAGCACGTTCGCTGGGTGAAGTCCACTTTTTTTCGACTGATTCTTGGTCTCATGCTCTGGTATATACCAGTGAATCTATGATTCGTCGACGGTCACGAAATGACGCAGAAATTCTTTAAGGTTGCGCTTAGACAGAGTTATTGTCGGGGTTGCGCAAACGCGGCACCCATCTCGCCGATAGCTTTCTCATGCCCAAAATTTCATGTAGAATATGACCAACGCGGTCTTTTGAGATGCTGACTGTCTCTGCAGTCTCACGCGCCTTTAATCGACGGTCTGCCGATACAAAATCGTGGATGTTTGTTACGTTATTCTTTATGGGAGCCGTTTGTGGAGCTCCTGGGCATGGCTCATTAAAAGCCGACGTGCGACCACGTTGAAACTCGTTAAACCAATTTTTGACGGTCGCCATTGAAGGAGAAAAGTCACCGTCAGTGTACACAGCATCCAAGCGTTTTTTGATTTCGCTGCGTGGCTTCCCTCTCTAAAATCCACCGACGCGTCCGTTTTCACACGCGGTCGAAACAGTCCGATTCGACTGAAATTTTTACCGTAGCCGTCTGCAAAAATGTTCTAGACGATAGTAAATTTTTTACGACCTATACAAACTGAGATACGGAGTGTTAATTGTTAGCTTTTTTCATCAAATACAAAATTTGATAGATTTAAAGTCAAATAACATCAATATGCTGGATTTTTTTGAGGAAAATTTATTAAACTCTGTTTAAAATACATAATTAGACTTTTTTAAAGTAAAAATAAAGTCTCTTACATGAAAATTGAATGAGTTATGATGAAAATAAAGTCAGTTACTAATTTTTCTACGAAAAAATCAATAAAAACAACCCTCTAATTACCCGCTAATTAAAGCTGACCTTTACTCTTTTACAATTCTCTTTATACATGTATAAATAATACGTCCAAGATTTTTAACCAATTTAAAATACCTAATTTCAAAAATAATATATGTAGATTAGTATGATCCGAAATGGTCTATTTGAATTGAAGAAAAATTAATTGGTTTTTTTAACGAATCTCCTTAATTTTAAATGATAAAAAGTTAAAAAAAAATGTCGGGCTTTTAAAGAGCTACAAGGATCTGGAAAGAAAATTTCTTAAGATTTTTTATCATTATTATTATTAATATTTCTGGGTTTTTAAATGGGGTGAGTTTAAAGGGCACGAAACAGGTAGTGGTCGTTCGTAAATAAAGAATTTAAACGAAATATTCACTTTACAGAAAATCTACGCACGGAAACGTTTTAGTTATTAAAAAGCTGTAATTTAAAACTCCATCATTTTTTGCTTATCTTCAATCTTTTCGAAGTTATTTAGAAAAAAAGGTAAAAAATACGAAATTACAAAAAATCAATTTTCAATTTAAGATCAAATTTTCCTGAAATTAGGCATTTAAAATTGTTCATAATTCTTGGACATATTACTAATAAACGTGTAAGAGAATTAAAAGAGTGAAGTTCAATGATAATTAGGGGGTACGTTAGAGGGTTGCTTTAATTGATTTTTTCGTAGTTAAAAATTAAACATTAACCTAATTCTTATCATAACTCACTCAATTTTTATGCTAGAAATCTTTTATAAAAATAAAAATGAAAGGCATAATAAGGTACTTCAAAAAAGGTCCTATGATTTTTGACTTTAAATCTATTAATTTTTACATTTAGGGGAAAAAGCTAACCATTTACATACCGTATCTTGTTTTGTATTGGTCGTAGAAAAATTATAATAAAACAATTTTGTTTGTCTGTGTAAAACCTACAATTTTGCTTTCCACAATTTTTTTAATGAAAGCATAATTTTAGAGTTTTTTGCGAAAATCCATTAAAAACGTCGATTTTTTTGTTGAAAAATTATCACTTTCAATAGAAAATAACTTAAAAAGTATTAGTTTTACGAAAAAAATATAAGAAAAATTTTTTTGTTATAATAACTTTTTCAATCGATTTTTGTTGTGAAGATATTATGAAAAATTTCCACCCCCAGGGTTTTGGCGCCCTTCGGTTCGATATAGGTTTTGATCCTTAAGCTATTGCCAACCTTCTGTTAAAATTTCAAGTCAATCCATGCAGGACCAAAACATTTCCAGGTGAAATACTTCATTTGCTGTACTATAATACCTAAATAGAATCCCAGTGTGTATTGTTTTGAGATATTTGGTGCTATAGCCAAGAATTTTACACTGCAGAATTGCAGAGGAAGTCTTCAAATTCGTCTCATTGGCATCATACTGTTCGCCTCGTTAAAAATAAATCTCGTTGAAAAATTAACCAGAACTAACCAAAATTACTATAAAGATCAATAGATATTTTTTCATTAATTAAGTTTAGTGAAATAAATACATCATATGTTTTTTTGTTTTTTTTTTGTATTAATATCTTTATAAGATATTACACCCACGATACCAAAGCCATTACCTGCTTATACAACTGTCTAGTCCGCAGTGTCCTAGAGTACTGTTCTATTACCTGGGCTCCTGGCTACAACGTCCACAAAAATAGGTTAGAAAGGGTTCAAAACAAGTTCCTCAAATATCTGTTGTATAAACACCATTTTCAGTGCTCAGAAATACCATATGAAACAAGGCTGCTGTTGTGTGGAATGAAAAGCTTGGAGACTAGACGTCAGGACGCATTACTTCTTTTCATGTTTAAGCTTCTCAATGGCTCCGTGAACTGTGCTGAGCTCTTGGAGTTGATTTTGTTTTTGGTACCTGTTCGACGCACAAGGCAACAACAGCTCTTCTACGAGCGTCCTCACCGAACGAACTATGGTCTTACGGCAATGATTGATAGAATGGTGCTCAACTACAATAGATTGTACTACAACGTTGATATTTTTCAGTGCTCATTGAGCCAGATTAAAAGACGTATTTCGTAAATTAGGATTAATGCTACTTTGCAACTATTTATTTTGTATATATGTATATTTTTAGTTTGTTATAGGATTTACCATTAGGAATGTTTTATTCCATAGTGTAAAATTTGTTAATAAATAAATAAATAAAAATATTACCCTTATATATGGACTGTAAAGTAAATATAATTTTTAGATAATCAGGTACAAAATACTTTATTTTTTTATTCTATTTTAGTTTGTCAATGGTGGTGCTATGGACTTGCGGTGATATTTTTAAGACATTATACTTTCTTTTGCGTGATGCCCCAGTGCAGTTTTGGGTATGTGGTTCAATGCAAGTTATCATCGATTTGCTGATCTTACTTCAAGTTTACATCTACAAGGGCAATACTGATTCGACACGACTGGGCCCCCACAGGATCGATTGAGTAGTTATCATGTGGACGCACGATGAATCCAAGCATCAACACAAAGAGCAGACCAAAGCGGAAGTAACTGTAGTTAATGAAATATCTGAAACCAGCAGTAATGAAAACATTGGATTCGCCTTAAGTAACGGTAAATGTTTCGAAGGCGATTCTCTAAAAAGTAGTGATCCAACTAGTGAAAATTGTAGCAAAACCTATTCAGAAACTCAAAGTAATTTTGTTGTTAGTGCTGAAATTCATAATGAAGAAAGCATGGAGGCTGAAATGATTAAAAACGACTCGAGTGAGTCTAGTGACAATATTAGCAAAAGTAGCAAAGAAAATGTAGATAGTATGTACAGAACTATTAATGGTGGTTGTCTTACGGGTGTAACTAATGGTGATAAAAAGTTTAAAACGTGTAATGTTACGTATAAGAAAAGTGCTAAGGTTAGCATGCTTATACATAGACATACTTTATGACAAATGATTTATTGCTTCCATTGTATTTTGATGCTTCCACTCTTTTATGTTACCTGTAAGTATGTTTTAACTGAATTTATTTGTTTTAAAAGGTCTTTTTGGCAATAACTTTTAGGTAAATATTTAAGTAATATTGTACCTAAATTAAAAAAAAAATGGCAGTATGTGTGTAATTCTGGCTTATCAAACCACAATGCAGCATTTACAATCGTATATATTTTTTATATTTTATTTCATACAGCTGTTTTTTGCGCGCTTGCTGGGTGCCAAAGTTTTGCTTAATAAAAGCATATCTAGAATAAAACTATTTCTCTTACAAAGCCGAATCAGACAATTTGTGTACATGCCAATGCTCGCTATTTATAGATACTGTAAATGGCACAGTTATTTGTTATGAGCCAAAGGGATTGCAATCTCATAAACACATTTCTTCTAGTGCGATACTATTTATTCTGATCCACATATCTGAGATGTGGGGGTCAGTGGAAAAAAAATATTCTAGTTACAATTATTAAAAAAATCAAAAGAGCCCAAAGTTAAGTAATTGCAAATAATAAAATTCTGAAAATTTTAAAATATAAAGAATATCAAACAAATTTAAAGTCCTAAAAACTGTAAATACATAAAAATATAAATTATCTCTCATTTTAGGAAATGTTACTTGTACCACTTTTCCACTGACCCCCTCATATAATATACCAATATACTGTAGAATTTTTGTTGTTATTGCATTTGTTAATTGTACACGCTGTGCAAGCTCTTTTGCTTGTTAACAATAAACTGGTTCACTTGCCTTTTTACGAATATTGGTATGGTAATGGTACATTCGTGAAATACACCAGATGTTTGAGCCAGAATTTAAGATGCCTAATATTAGCAAATAACAAATACGTAAAATTTTACGTAGCTTCCTAAACATGACAAGTTTATGTAAATAATTTAATTTATATTTATTTAACATTACACATAAATGGTTTTCTCGAAGTTCTATTTCTAAGAATTATACTTATAACCTTTTTTCAGGTTTTAGATTGTTTTACATTTTGTAATTTTTCCAAGTTAATTGCGGCTTTGTGTTTTTATAGGCTGTCTAACTTTAGGATTTTTTTCTTCATAACTTCTTACTCTTTAATTATTACTAAATTTCATGTACTTTCTTTTCATTTACTCTCTACTATCTATTTTGAAAATTTTGAGGCGATAATTTTAATTTCATTAAAGATTCACTTCCATGGAATTAATATTTTATCAGTATAATTTTAACGCATATATTAAAAATTTCATCCCCTCAAATTAAATATTAAACAGTTACTGACTGCTTTAGTAGATATTTATTATATTGTTTTTCGTATAAACTTTTATTCATACAAACTGCTTGCTGAAATATATTTATCAACTTCAGAGAAAATAGGCAAATGTCATGTTTTTTTTCTAGCAAATGAATTAAAAGTCTATTAATCACAATAGACATATCTTTTAGCGTTATTTAATTGATTTACAGCTATTTTGAAAAAATTGGTAATATTCATTGAGTCTAAACAACAGTGGCGTACTAATACAGACGTGGGCGATATATCAGCGAGACCTCTTTTCTTTCAATGCCAATAAAATCTATCAATCTAATAATTTTATCTTAGCAAACATGCTTCCAGACATACCCACTCATATAGTAAAAAAATATAAATTCGTGGTAAAAGGATATTAAAAAACTTGAAAGATGTGAAAAATGTTTTATTTTCTACAAAATTAATGCTCTGGTTACTTCTAGTTTTGATGTAGATTATACTATTTAGGTTTTTATTTTTTTTTAACAAACAAGGATTTTGGTAAAATGGTCTCGCGCAGACGCGCAAATAGAATTTTAATTTCTGTTCTTTCTAAAAATTGAGGCAAGACCAACACCAAATCTGATACTATTGGTCTAAAGAGAAACACTTTGATAGAGAAAATTTTTATTTTGGAATTTGCAAAAAAGTTAGTTTTTGGTTAGCCCCCTAGAGAAAATGAAAACTTTTAAAGGCACACTTTCCATTTGTAATTTTTTTTGTAAATCTAATTAAATTTTATCGACAAATATCACAGTTTATAAAATTATCTTTATTTTTCAAAAAACTATTGCCAGTTAAATTTTTTTACTCTACATTTTTTTATGCGAGACTTTCAAATGCCTTTATTTACAAGAAAAGGGCAGATATGTTTGCGAAATTTGAGATTTGTTGATAAAATTTGATCAAATTTACAAATAGAGAATTTTCTTTTAAAATTTTTGGGGGCTAACCAAAAAACTAAATCCAAAATTCCACTTTACCAAGGTATTCCTCTTACGACCAATATCATTTGGTATATATGGTGTGGGTCCCATATCTCAGTTTTTAGATAAAATAATTTGTAAATCCTAGTTGCGCCCCTGGTCTCGCGAGACCTCTTAAAGTGCGAGACCATTGGCGACCGCCCACTTCGCCCACTCCTAGCTACACCACTGCTAAATAATGTTAGAGAATTTTTGGGTTAGGTTGTTTCTTTATTGACAATTAGTTTAAAAACATATATTTTAAGATAACCTTTGATTATACGCTTGTGCATAAAAAAAATCTGAATTTATTAAATTATCCATAATTTGGCGATGTCCCTTGGAAACAAACCCTAAATCTGATTGTAAGATTCACAGCAAATCTGCTTTTCTAATATGCATTCGAGTTAGAGCTTGTTTTTATTAATCAGAAATTGTCATTATCTGCCTATTAAAAAAATATGGGTTCTTTAAAATTAATAGGCATATTTACTTGTTTTTTTTTTAATTAATTCAATTATTTGTAAAAACTATTTGCCAGGTGTTCCGTTAGTATCCGATGGATTTACTTGATCGTAAAAAGAAGGAGAAAAGTATTTTTAATGGTACTTGAAAGTCGGCTTTTGTTTAAAAATTAGCGCAAATTTTAGAAAATAAAATATTTCATGTTTTTTAGCAGCTTAAAATTTAAATATTTAAATTCATACGCAATTAGCAAACAAAGTAATCTCTACTAAAAGTAGTAAGGCTACGAACTGATGATCTTTACCAAAGATAATTGTTGTATTTCCATAGACACAAAAAAAGCTAAATTTTTGGTTATAGCCTTGGACGCTCACTTGCTTGTATTTATTAAATGGTAAATTATACGTACTGTGTGTATTCTCCAATCTCACTTTACAGTGTGCATGCAACACCAATGTAATGTCGCTTAAAATTCATGCGAATGGAGCGAGATTACGTTGATGCCGCATTCGACACTGTGTATTTGAAAATTGGAGAACAGACCCACTGTGTACGCGTGTACGTATTTTCTGTCGATTGACGCCCGCTAGAGGAACCCCAGCAGGCGATCATCTAAGGCCTATTATTTTGTGTGACTATATAGTGAAAACTACAATAATTGTCTTCACATGGTTACAAAATGTATTTACTCATAGAAACAATAAAACTACTGCTGATACAAGCAGTTTACTTACTTATTTAGATGTTGAAATTATCTTTAAAAATGCACATTAGTGCATATATGATAAAAATCATATTTTGACTTAAGGGGATGCCGTAGCACGTTAAATGAGCTAAAACGAGATTCGCTGCCGTTTTTAAATATTTGTTTGAGAAAAAAGTTGTATATTGAAAAGTTTCTTAAAATGATCCAAAGATTATCGGAAAGTTGGTTATTTTTACGGTTTTGTAATTTTGGGAAATTTAATGTGGTAATTATTACCATTACCAAAAATCAATTAACTTTCCGATAATCTTTGGATCATTTTAAGAAACTTTTCTATGTACAACTTTTTCTCAAAACAACATATTTTAAAAACGGCAGCCGTAGCTAACATGCTACGGCATCCTCTTAAACTTAATATTTTTTCTATAACCTTATTCTGATGCAATACACTCCCCACAAAAATACAATCAATACAAAAATACCTTAATTTATATGATCATATCTGTTTTAGTAATTAAGTTATTAAGACAGTTACCCAAAGGAAGTGTAAATCTATAACTTTATCGTAACTACTGTTTATAGGCGATTAAAATTAAGCGTCCATGTAGGAAACTTTTAGAGCCTTGTAGTGCAATTTGACATGTCTCATTGTAATTTGCTTGCTGTTCTTGCAGTGGGTATGGTATTTTTTATATTTTAGTAAGTCTACAAGTTCTGTTAAGTGTTTTAGTTGTTCTTATCATGGATTTCGTTAAAAATGCTATAATGAAGGGAAATGTACAAAGTAGGTTTTGTATTGTCTGCAGTTCAAGTGTAAATAACCAAGAAGTTAAGTTTTGTGATTTTAAATAAAATTACGCTTAAAGAAACTAATAACTATTATCTGTTTCGTTTAGTTACACAATGATACCTTATATTTTTTCAAAAATTTAATGCCTTGTTTTCAAAAGTGCTTGCTTCTAGTCAAGACACAAACCAAAAATCTGATAATTTCTGTAAATATGGTAAATATTTTTCACCACTTTCGATCTAGTTACCCATTTTTATTAGCTGATTGACCTTGTTGCAACTAAGGTTGCCAGATGTCCGGTTTTCGAACGGACAGTCCGGTTTTTCAGATGTCTGTCCGGTCGAAAAAATTTTAGAAAACCAGACAACAGTTTTTTGTGGGACTTGGATAAAAATGCCATAATGTAATAAATAATGTTATTTTTTCCGTGATGAAAAAAAATGACATTGTACCTCTGTTAACAGGTACTAAAATGTGCCTTTTGTAAAATTACTTATTTGCTGTGGGAATAAAAGTGAGTACTTTTTTTTCGGACATACATACACGTAAGTGAAGGTACATAATTTTAAAATAATTTATTATACATAACGTACCTTATATGAGGAGTCTAGTCAAATATTTTTTATCTTTATAATATTCCCAATAACTACTAAACAAACGCTTTAACTTTTAACTTTTTAATTTCAATTGAGAATTCAAATTAAGGAGCACAGTGTTGCAATTCGGTAAAAGAGCTAATAAAAATGGGTATCTAGATTCAATTTGGCGAAGAATATTTACATGAATAACCTGATTAGTTATTAAATTTCACGAAAAATATTAGGCATCATTGTCTAACAACCTAAATAACACAAAGCACGATAATAGTCAGTGTTTCGAGAAACTTTATTATATATATATTATATAGGCATAAAGGGTAAGTTCTTTGTTATTTAGATTTGAACTGCAGATAAACCAAAACTGACTTCGCATGTATGCTTCATTGCTAAATTTTTAACGAAATTCATGATGGCAACCACTTAAACTCTTTTTATTTTTTATTACATTCATCCCATAAATCATAGAAGTTCTTTAAAAAATAGAATATTAACTGCAAGAGCAGAAAGCAAAACTTGATTATGAAATGTCATTATGTTCTAAATTTGCAACTGCAACGTTGTCAAGTCCCTTTATTTTAGTTTTCAATAGGTCAAAATATAAAATTACATTGACATATTCTAAATATTTTCCTTAAGGGTTTCCATAGTAATGCAAGGTATAATTGTGTTTCAAATATACCAGTCAACAAGTTTGAAACTTCAAATTTTACATGATTAATTTTCAGACTTTAATATTATGTTTTTTTTTTTAAATAATAGGGCGTCGTTTTTCCATCACAGAAAAATATAGTGTAGTATACACGGGAAAAGATTTTAGATTTTAGCTCTCGATTTATTGTCCGCTTCGCGTCGGGAGTCAACAAAACCCCGAGCTGAAATCTAAAACTTTTTTTCTTTTGTATAATAAATAACTATTTGTTTATACTGCAACACCACACGAACTATAATCAAAGTTTCCAAGTGTGAATAATCATTTTTGTAAACATGTAAAATAATTACAGTTTACAAATTAAGACTTCACAAAACAGTTTAATATTTGGACAGACAAACGAAATTGTCTGTCTTTACAGAGTGTTACAGAATGCTGTAAAGAAAATTTAGACAAATTCTGCATCGAAAAATATAAATAAAAGTCCGGCAAAGGATTTAGTGCCGTAGCGTAGCGTAGTAAAGTAGATCCCTAAAAATTTAAAGCAAAAAAAGAAGGTCCTCATGATGTTTTGTTTTTAACTTTTGTTTAATCGTTATACTAACCAAGACACGAAATATTTTGAAGAGCAAAAAAATCCTTCATTTTCCATCGCATTTGTTTTCAGTATTTCTTTCCTTAGCCCGAAGACCTTTTTAACTCAGAGGGCCTCCCTAAGCTTGGGGTCCCCGGGGACTGTCTCGCCTAGCCCCATAGCAGCTACGTGACTAAATGCATTGTTTCCCAGATACAGGGTGCTAACCTTAAACATGTTTTTTTTAATACCTTATATAACCCCAATCTTATTTTAATATAATTTGACACTTTTATTTGTAGATTTAAAAAGCTTATTTAGATTATTTAAAGACTTAAGAGAAGTTAATTAAGGTTACCAATTCCAGTGTCTTAAGCAGTACCTCAACGAATATTTCTGACAAATTAAATTAATTATATTTAAATTTAGAGTCTGTGGTTAATTTTATGTAATTATTACTTTCAATATCCTGTCCAGGGATATGCAGTTTAGTAAATGTTATTATTCACAAAAAGTTATCAGGATAGAAAAAAATAAGTTGTTAAAAGCTGTAGTTTAATTCCTTAGTTAACATAAAATATTACTTAAAAGTCAGTGGCGTACCTACATTTTTTTAGAAATCTTCGTTTGGGTACCCCTGGAAACTTCCCTGGGCTGAGGTGAACTTTTTTTACATATAAATAGCGCTCTTACCGAATTTAAGAAATAAATTAAAGTCTTTTTCATGTCCGGTTTTGTTCTGCAGCACATCTGTCAATCCTAGTTGCCACATTCTCTTAATTTCACAACATCCATACAGGGTGATTAAAAGTTTTTGAAGAATAAATAATTTTTAATCGGGCTGTATGTATGCTTTTGAAAAAATAATCAAATTGGTGATTATAAAATGTCAGAAATGAGTAAGGGTATAATTTATTCACAAATGAGTCTACTCCCTTTCAATTAAAAATTGTTTATTTTTCTCAAAAACTTTTAATCACTCTGTAGGATGTATTGTTAACAGTAAATAACAACGGTGCAGCCAGAGTAATAAATCCGCCTTTAATTAACATTTTTTTATTTACTTGATAATTTAAATATTAAGAAAGATATAATAGCCATTTAAATTAAAGCGTTTTTGTATTAAAGCTTATGGAAAAACTAGAGCATATGCGATCATTTTTGTAGGGAGTGTACTTCTCGCAACAAATAGTTTGTTATTATTCAGAGACCACTAAAATAATCTTTAGGATTAAGTCCTAAACTTTTTAACAGTTTATTGCCTAAAGGTTTTAATACTGATTTCATTAATACGACCTTTCGGTAGCTTTTCAAAAAAATAATGAAGGCATTTTTTTACACTATTTAGTATTACTTAAGTTTATGGCTTAACCTCAAAAAAAAAAAAAAAATAAATAGAAAAGAAATTATAAATTTATAGAGATCTATAAGAAAATACTGTATTAGACAGAAGTAGATATAAATGCTTATTTTTGCTCATTTGTTTACGAAGCAATAAAAAATATCGTTATTTACTTAGATTTTTAGGATTTTGCTCGCATTAACTATACTGTGCCATTTAAATTTGACAAATATAATAATACAAAAACAAAACTAAATGTTGTAGAAAAATAGAGACTAACTCGCTAAACATCCACCAAAATGTAAAAAAATGTCAAATTTAAAATGATTTTTTTAATATTAAATTAGCCAATAATTTTAGGAAGTTATTTTTTTAGTTTAGATTGTATATTATAACGTAAATTATACCAAAGAAAAAAGCCCTTCCCTATAAATACAACAAGCTTATTTTTGTTAACTGGTGATAAACGAAAAGAGCACTAAGTAAATTGTTCTAGAATAAGACACGTGTGGTGTTAGAGAGAGTGACCGTATTGATAATGATTCCCCTGGACAGCACGATTTCTAGATCTGACTTCTACATATTAATTTTTAGTTTTTTTTTATTCAAGTTTGCTTTTGTAGAAATTAGAGCAATTTTCCAAGTTCTTGCCAAAAATCAATAATTTTTATACAGGGTGTAATTTAATTGGTGGCTAAAAATACAGGATATAATTCCTTGGATTATCTTAGGAAGAAAAGTTCATATAAACATATGTCCTAAACCTCTTAACTTTTAAGCTATAGGGTGTTAAAATTTTTAAAACAAAAATGGTTTTCTTATCATAACTTCAAAACTGTTTGTGATATTTTCATGAAATTTGACATGCACCTACTAAGCACCAATAGGGATTTTTAATGTAAAAGATATTTAATTATTTCTACTAGTGGCGTCCGACCGGGATGTATACTGGAGATTTTTCAAAAAATGTGTCGTACGGCACTGGTTTTTCAAAAATAGAAAAAAATCTCCATTTATTGTCTAAGAAATTTGACCCTCTGACCTTTTTCTCCAATGCACCATTTTCGCGCCCATTTTCAGTTTTTTACGCGAAAACGGTGCATCGCAGAAAAGAGTCAGGAGGTCAAATTTGTTGCAAAATAACTGATGATTTAAAAAGTTTTTTTTTGTTGACCGGTGTTATTCATTGTGTAATGCAAGTGCAGTTTAAGGAGGAGGGGGCAAAGTATTTAAACTTTTATTACATTTTTTATGTAATTTTCTAAATGTACAACCTTTCAACAATTTCTTCTATGTAAAAATTTGAGATTAATCGTAGCTAAATTAACGAAAATACAGAGGTTTAAGTAACCACGTCTCAGCCGTTACTCTTACGAACGTTTCATTCCAAATTTTTGAGTGCTCATAACTTTAAGAGCTTTTAGATGATACTACAAAAACTATGGCAAATGGGACCGCTTCGGTACTGTGATAAAACTTCAGGTTAAGGTTGCAGTGGCTTAATTAGTAAATTTATTTAGTGCTGTTTTGGTTGTTTATATTAAAACGATATGACAACTTAATAGATGGTTTTAATTGTGATGTTAATATGTTCAAACTTAGCATATTACCAAAAAAAAAACAATAAAATTTGTAATTTAAATATAAAAAAAAGTTATGGTTTTGTATTAAAAAAGTGTTATGCAATGGACAAAAGGATTAGGTTTAAATATTAAATTATCAATTTTAAGTTATTGCTATGGGAGAGCTTGAATGGTTCATTAAAAAAAACTAAGTCAAAAGTATATAATTTTTTCTAGAAGAGAATATACGTTTTCTTTTAGAAATATGCATGAATAAAAAAAAACATAATTTAAAAAAAATACATTTAAATTCAATTATTAAATAAGAAAAATAATTTCTAATTGTGATGCATCTTTTAAAAACTATATTTCAAAGTTTGACTTATGTGGATTTTTAAATGAACAATTCAAGGTGCAAACTGCTTTTATGTTTAGATTGGTATCAACAAGTTAAGTAACACTTTTAATAATGTGTAACCCAATCAATATTCGTTTGTAAATTAGTATTGCTAACAAGTTTAACATAAAATTTACAACTGATAATTTATTGACAAATCATATTAGACTACGTATTTAAATTCACTTAAAATTTTCATTTCTTTATTTTAGTTTTTTAAGGAAAGAAAACAACGAAAAATTAATTAAATACAAGTAAAGATTTATTAAAATCTAAACAAGTGCAGGGTTAAATTATGAAAACCGGTTTTATCATTAAAAAATGTGATAATGTAGTGCCACCAGCAATTGCCAAATCATTAAAAAAATATTAGAAATAAGAAATTAAAACAAAACTTTAAACCATTTATGCTATGTTACTGTCATCCCATAATGCATAAATATTCTAGTAGGGTAGAGATGCGACATCGACGCCAAACATCGATGGAAGCGATACATCGAACAACGTCGATGAAAAAATCTTAAACACTGTTTAGGAAAACTTGTTATTTGATTAATACATCTTTCCTATCGATAGTCAGTTTTCGATGTTACCATCAATGTTCAACATCGATGTTTGGCTTTGATGTCGCATCCCTATAGTGTGGCACTAGTCTTAAAATTTTAAATACCTTAGCGCGAAGAAAAAAACGCTGAAAACTACAAAAGAATGACCCTCGCTTCGTTATTAAATGTGCAAGTAAAAAGTGTGAAATAAAGTTTCTTATTTAACATTTCTTGTGTTTTGCCGCTGCCATATGACAACAACTGGTTTTTGGAACTCACAAAAATAAGAGAATACTGTGTTTAGTGTTAAAATATGCTACAACCCAAATTTATTTAATTTTTTAATGGTAAAATATTGTTTATTTAAATTAAAATTGCAATGTTAAGTGCTACCTTCCTTTTATTTTTATATATATTTTCTCAAAACTGTTGTTTAATAAACAAACTTGTGCATGAATTATTAAAATGGCAATTACTGGTGGCACTAGATTTATTAAGAGAAAACATTTAAAGGAATTAAAACCATTTTCAAAATGGCACATATTATTGCTTTGTTTTTTAAACCCATTAGGTACTCTTATTTTTCGTAATACATTTAAAAAGGTATTTTTAGTAACAAGAGAAATAATTTCATTGATTATGAAATTTGCGTTTTAAATTAAAAAATAAAAAAGTTTACCAATAAATAACTTAAATCCCAAAATACAATAGGTATACCAGGTGTCCCCAGCCGGTGGCTGACCACTATCATTTTTTTATTTTTAAAAATATTAAAATTAAATTTGGTATGTAGTTATATCACAGTAATATGCATTTTGCCACATATTTAGTTGTATTCTGTTCTTCCGGTTTAGTCGGAAACGGCTAACTTTCTTATTTTAAACGAAAGTTTAGGTATATTTTCACTTATTTCCATAGAAAATTACATTCCAGAACGATTCCGGGTACAATGACACTCCTACTTCGCTACTTTTTAACATCTAACCTCAAATTTTTAATTTTATATCTTGGAGTGCCATAAATGCGATAAAACGGCAAATTTTACATCAAGTAGCCACGGAAAATAGATGTGACAGTCTGGTCTGAAGTATTTATGGTCTTAAGTAATTTTTTAAATGGATCGATGATCGATCAAGGCTCACTATAATAGCTAAAAAGAGTTTTTTTATCAACAATTTAATACCACCCAATCAATATTTTAGTTAATAGTTAACAGGAATCCAAACTACCTATTTTATTTCTCTAGCAGCATAAGTCAGACAATTTAAGTTTTATGATTGGTTATTGTAAATTAAATCGCCGAATTTTTATATAAGTTAAATTAAAATTGTTGGACTAAAAACAGAATTGAAATGTGTTTTATTAAATTGTATCGAAATAAGTAAGTCACTTTTAAAAATGCCTGAAATATTATGTCTTATTAAGAAAATGGTATTTTTCTAGTTGTGTCTCTTTAATTTAAATATTCCACATAATTAGTATTGTAGGTTTTAAAGAAAAAATACAATTGGTGGATTTTTTTATGACAAATAAATAACCGTGTATATGCCAACGAGAAAATAGCTTGTGCGAAAATGCAATCAATTAAATAAACCTTATACTTAACTTGTTGTGATCCTTTCTACACTAAGTTTTACTGAACTTTTTAGAAAGAATAATATTGAATTTTTATGCCCTATTGCAAGTAGGTAATTTGTTGGTTTACATTCTAAACTTAATCAGTACCCAATTAAATTGTGCATCAAAATAAAAAAAAGATTAAGTGGTATTCTTTCAAGTCCTGATCAGTTTCACTTCCCTCAGTTCCTTGACTTGCAAGTAACCCTAATCATTTCATCAAGTGACAGATATCATTTGAAATATTAATAAAGACTCAGAATAAAGTTACCCACATAAGCTTTAAAATAATGATATCACTTCACTTTGTTTACTGACATAATGTCTCGAAAGAATACCACTTTAGTCTGAACGCTAAAAATATAATTTATTTTTATTACAATTAGCAATAATTTTAAAATATATCACTAGAATAATGTTACAATACGGTGTAGAAATACTTTTAAATTTTTTCTGTATAATTATTTAGTATAACACATCAAGAACAATGAAGCTTTTTAATTTGTATATAATTGTTGTGATTATATGTATATTACCTGTACCTGTTTAATGGCCATAACTTACAGTAACAGAGGCTACGCTTTCAATCATTCTAATCGCAGCGCCCATGACGCCTCTATGCAATTCATACAAAGTAGATATAAAATTGTTTTAAAGGGGGTAAATTAAATATTGTGTGCCACTTTACTTCCGAATCATAAGTCGTGTGCACAAAGAAGGGGGAATATAGTAAAAATAAGGTTATTTTAATTTTTAAGTTTAATGATAAGTATATCTCAAAAACGAAATGTTTCCCACTAAAGACAAAATTGGTCAAAATCGGCTTTACCGCAACTTTACTAAATCTAAAAGTAAACATTTTTAAAAGTGAATGTACGAGCCTCGCCTTAGTTAAGTTGGCCCAACTAGCTAAAAAATGTAATTATGTTAGGTCCTTTTTTCTTGTCCTGACTGTTCCAAAAACTTTAACTATTAAAACTTATTAAAAGGTCAAAAATGCACTATAAAAATATGACCCTCAATTGTTAGCATTCATGTGATGGTTTAAACCATCTTAAATGTGTTTTTTTTATCATAATTTTCTAGGGCAGGATTTGATGACCACCCTGTAAAAACTTTGCATAACAGCAAATTTCAAAACCCAATTCTATCTTTTAATTATATGTATTTTCAAACAAATAACCCATATTCTGATCTTTTATCTATCATCAATTTTAGGCGTTCAGCCGATTATAACCCGGTAATAATTGGTGACAACTTTGACGTATAATAGATTGTTTAAACATCAACAGAACCGATTGGTAAATACCGTTTTAGAATTGGTTCTTCGCCTTACATTGATGTATGTTTTTCGAAAATATATTTAGAGGAAAGTATTCTAATGTTCTTTTTATAACATTCAGTGACGTCACCTTGGGCAGCCCTAGCTCGAAAATATTAGCAGCGATTCCCCGAAGTTTTTATGAAAATATTACCAGTATGTATGGGACTCTAACATACCGATGCATTTGCATTGAACACCAATGGTGCTGAGTCCTTTACAAAAATATATTTTTATTAATTGAGCCAACTTCATTGAGACGGGGCTCATTTACCACACCTATGAAAATCCTTCCAAGGATGTTATATTATTCCATAGGATGTATGAGGTTAAAAACTGTTTATAATAAGCTTCATTAGTCTTGGTAATTAACGTATCTTTGTATGCTTTGCAAATTTTAAATTATTTTAGTCTGGTATTACATTTAGAAAGTAGAATTACTTTGTTTCTAACCAACAAACTGTATAATTTTGTGTAAATTTATTTAATTGATAGGTGACCTACATTTATTTTCTATTTATAATCATTTTATGTTTACCAGCATTGTTGTAATACTTTTATTTAACTTTAGGATAAAATTTGTCGGCTAATTTGTTTAGATTAAGACGTAGAACTTTGTTTTTATAATTGTATTCGTACCTTGGTAATTTAGGGAACCAAAACAAATAGATGTCCAAAACATATGTCCAAATTATAAGCAAAAAAATCTAACCTATCAAATTTATGTGTTAAAAGAAACCTAGATGTCAAGAAAAAATGTAAGTGCAAATACGGATTTTTAGCTTCATTTTAAAAGGTGTCGATGAGCATTCAAAGTTTCCCATTTGAATAGCAGGTAAAAAGAATCTCATTAAAAGTACCATCATTTTTAAACCGGTTAAAATAAAATTCTTCACATCGCGGATTCTTGTAGAGCATAAAAATTCCTAAAAATATATCTGAAGGTGATTTGTTTTAAGTTAAAAATGTCTACTTTTAAAAGCTTTGAAATATAAAAAAATCGAAGTACCTATGGAATTTTAGTGTTTTTGAGTAAAAATGTTTATTTGTAACAAAAAAATATATTTTTTCTTGGCAGACCTAGATTATAAACGATATCTTTTAACTTTTTTTATTTTAAATCTAGTTTTTTTGTTAACTATAAACATTTTTACTCAAAAAACGCTTTTAAATGTAAGAATTTTAAGAACATTTTTGCTCTACAAGAATTTGTGATGTAAATTTCACAAGTTATGGTACTTTTAATGAAAAATTATTTTTTTACGTGTTATTTAAATAGAAAACTTTAAATGCGTACCGATACCTTTTAAAATTGAGCTAAAAATTCTTCCTCGCAAGGACATTTTTTTCTCGGTATATAGGTTCATTTTAACACATGTAAATTCAATAGGTTAGTTTTTTGGCTCACCCTACTGGCACCGTATTTATAAGTTTTCCAGTAAATATAAAACTTTGTTATTGAGCTTCCATAAATAATTTAAAATAAGCTTTTTTCGCAGGTGCTATGAAAGCGAAAATGTACTGTGTCATCCCGATTTTTATGTATGTAAAAGTATGCGTAAGTAAATAACAAAAAAATGTAGCATTTAAAATGGTTTACATATTGAGTGACTATTTTTAGAGTCTCCCTAATTAAATTAAAACTTTTTGTCATTTTAGAAAGCTACTGCAGTTTTCAAAAATTAAAAACTTCAAAAACAATCTGAGGTTGGCAACCGCTAGCAGGTAGTCGTATCTTTTCTTCAGTAGAAATTGTAGTAGTCACGTAAAACTAATAGTTACGTACAAAATTTGGTTATTTTAAAATAAAAGTATGTCAGTCTAACAAAATTATTTTTAATACGCTACCAGATACATTTATCGCGTGCAAAGGTGTCACAGAGATGTCTAAAGCTTGTTTTACACTTATCAAACTTCTTGTCAAGAGGAATTGTCAAACAAAAAATTATTTTACAAACTTCTTTGAAGCAAATATCAAGGTTACCAACTAAGGGTTTCTCGTAAAAGTAAAAAACATGACACTAATAAAAGAACTAAAAATAACTAAAAGTTAAACGCTGTCCTAAAATTCTCTCTAATAAACACACAATTTAAATAAACACAACACAAAATACGCCGCCACTTATGATTTGAGGTTAAGTAGTTACTAACTGTTAAATTTTTATTCCGTGAAGTTGGTAAATTTGCTTCAAATATTTGCAGAAAAATAGGACGTGTTCCAATCCTTTAAACAAATTGGACAAGGCGACCTTGAATTTCTTTGATATCTAATTTTCTGTTTTTAATTGTAAAACCAGCTTAAAATATCAGACAAGGTGTCCAGTTGTAAATTTTTTGAACTACGGTTGCTAGAGTTACTTTAATTTTATTTTACTTTCTGCTACAGGATAAGAGTAATATTTTAAAACTTCAAACAAAGGTAAAAATTTCAACATGGTTATAAATTAAATGTATTTTTTTCTATTACAGTGTAAAATTCTTGTTTAAATCTTACAGATAGATCAACCGATCTTTAACACAGGGTTGTCCAAGAACTGTTACTTTTAAATTATGTGACATAATATTGGGAAGTTATAATAATTGTATAGTATTTTTGGAAGCTCGATATATACATTTATTTATACACATAAAATAAAAAGGATTTTACCATTTTTTTTTAACATATTACTTATTTTACATGTTGTTAAAAATGTTAAGATTTACGTAAAGTAAATTTAAAATAGATTTATTTTAATATTTTGCTATTTACATTTATGTTGTAATTCTGTGATTGTAGCATTTTCTTTACTAGTCATTCCCTGTCAATTATTAAGACGTATTGTGTTTTGTTAAATATTAAAATAAAAAGTTAATTTAAACATGTGTTTTAGTATTTTTTATCCCTTTTAGAGACAAATGTTTGTCGACAATCCAGAATTATCCAAAGTTGGTTAGTTCTGGTTAGTTAGTTTTTTCTATATGACCCTTTCGGTGCAATTTGCCTGCTCGGTACAATCTATTTAGCTGACCACCCATATTCAGTTTTAACCAGTGCTGCTATACCGTGGGAAAATGGTATCCCAGGACACACTGTTAAATATTTTACCCTCGATTTACCAGCTGACATTCTTCGCGACCTATCGTGACTACTATTATCGTTGCGACAGTTGTATAGATTTGAACAACGACCTGCAACCGTACCTCGTCGCGAATAGAGATCTCGCAAGTACGACAACCCCGTCTAAATTTGTACAACGACCTGCCACCGTACCACGTCGCGAACATATCAGGATCTCGAAACGAATGCCGTCTCGAACCTGATAAGTGTTGTAGCTTGAGGTTCGCTTCACAGCCTGTCGGTAAGTTAACCAAAAAAATTGGTGCGCAATGACACGACGTCACAACCATGTACCCAGTGTCGAACTTCGCACAATTTATGCGATCCATCGGTGGATCGGGCGAACCTCGAGCTGCAACATTTCAGGTTAGTTACGGCAGTTTTTAAGAATTTTTTCATTGCCAAAAACTAAAATTTTAAAGTTATATGTGAAGTCAGGGGTTGGTTGGCCAATAAATAGATCCCAAACCTTTCTCTGCATTTTTTAGACAGTGTGACAGAAAAAACTTCTGTTCCGCAATTCATATATTGTAGATTCAGGTGTTTTGGATACAATGACAATTTTTATTAAAAAGGTATTAAGGGTGCATACACCGTGAAGTTCTCTCTTACTAGACGTCAATTTACGGAACGGGCAATGGGCATACAGTGACCGCTTAGATAGCAAACGCAGGGCGATGCAGATATCTCTTTCACAAGACCTTAATGTAATATTTAATTGGGGCGACAAAAATCTCGTCCAATTTATTGCATCCAAAACCCAACCATGTTTCATGTCGCGAAAAAAGTCACAAATACTTATCCTTTACTTATGAGTGGCCAAGATCCACAGTGGGCGTCAAATTTAAGAACGACCTTAACTGGCATAAACACATTGTATTTATAGCCACGGCAACTTCAAAAATGCTTGGATTTTTCTTTCCGAGAAAAACTATTTTTCCCCTTCTAATTTATGTACTTTGTATCTATCCCAATTTCGACCCCCTCTGGAATATTGTTATCATATCTGGGGAATGGCATCCCCCACAACACTGAGCATGTTTGATTCCATTCAACTGTTTGCCTTTTTAACGATCCTTTGGTTACAGGTAGGCTTCCTTCTCTCGCCCAACGTCGGGCTGTAGGGGATCTATCGCTTTGTATTGATTGTCTAAAATAGCTATTTACGTTACTAGACCGGAAAATGGTATTTTACGGGTCGACGAAAAACATTTACAGCCCCGAGAGAGGAGACCCGTAATAGCTATTTACGTTACTAGACCGGAAAATGGTATTTTACGGGTCGACGAAAAACATTTACAGGGCGAGCCGTAGGCGAGTCCTGTAGTTTTGAGGAGACCCGTAAAAATTATTTCCGGTCGAGTATCGTACATAATTTTTTTAATTGACCGGAAAAAAAAACTGTAAATTTTTAGTGTTATATTTAAACGACAGTAAACTAGTTTTTTGATATCAGGGACCGGAAAATAAATGAGAGACCGGAAAGTAAACTAGGGACCGGAAAGTAAATTAGTCCTGTAAAATAGCATTTTCCGCTTAAAAAATTGAGTGGAAAATTCAATTTTCCGGTCAATTAAAAAAAAATATTTCCGGTCGAGTATCGTACATAATTTTTTTTTTTATTGACCGGAAAAAAAAACTGTGTAAATTTTTAGTGTTATATTTAAACGACAATAAGGCAAGTACAACAGGATTTTTTGATATCAGGGACCGGAAAGTAAATGAGAGACCGGAAAGTAAACTAGGGACCGGAAAGTAAATTAGTCCTGTAAAATAGCATTTTCCGCTTAAAAATTGAGTGGAAAATTCAATTTTCCGGTCAATTAAAAAAATTAAAATAAAGGCGACGATTTCATCTCTATAGGTACTGGATAAGTTGGAAAAGTTTTTTTCCATTTGTTTTAATAGGTGGTTATGCTTTTAAATTTGACATTATAAATTTTAATTCTACACATTCTAAACAAGTTTTTAAAATTATATTTTTCTCTAAGCTCAAAAATTAAGGTAGTTTTCTTTTATATCATATTCGTTAATTTGCAGCTACCTCATAGACGCTATGATGTATTTAAATTTTGATCAGTGTTTTGTAAGTTTTGTTATGGTGACGCCTCGGTCCCGATTTCTTGTTGCTTTAATTGCCTATGAACCTTTTGAAGTGGCTAAACGTCTACACATACGTTTTTTTGCATTCCTATTATTAAATAAATAATAACATATAATATTTAGTTACGCATTTTAAGCGACAATGACCTATTTTAGGCAATAAAATTAAGTCTTTTCATTCTTAAAATTATTATTCTTGTTACATCTTGGATGTATTACAAGGTTATACCCGAAACTGTATTAATATTTGAGGTACGTAAAAAATGCTGCATTTATCTTTTGTAAATACAGACTTAAAAATAAAACTTTGTTTTCTAACAGAGACGAATATCCAGAGATAAGAAAAACATTGTAGGCCGCGACACTAGGCGCCAAGAATCGATCGGCATTTGTTCTCCCTAGTGTGCGCAATCAAGTTCGCCCTGTATCGTCTGCCAGTGTTATCAGAGGGTCGGCCAAAGGCTACTTGGGGTGTTTATCAAAAATTTATCAATGGAAATGTGCCGGATATTAAGAGGTAAGTGTCATTGGCCTTATATAAATGTATTTTATTTAGTAGAGCGAAATATTGATTATCTTTCATTGCATGGCAAGGTGTATTTAATGCAATGTATAAAATAATTAAAATAATATTTAAAATTATTGTTGCTTAATGGGTAGTTATAATTCTTTTTATCAGTTAAACAAAAGAACTACTGTTGGTGACTTTAAAGCATTAATTATCGTCTAACAATAAAATGCATATTAAATGTAATATCATTAAATAAATATTGCGATAAAGAAACTATAATTTACACTCCAAAGTTGTGTCTGTCTCCATGCTGAAAAAAATGTTTATAGGGAAACACCCCCACTATTTTGACAGATGTCACAAATAAATCATGTTTTGTCAATTATACAGGGTTACAGGTTATACATGGGCCGGAATTTAATAAAAGAGTTGTAAAATTAAAATATTGCGGTTTAACTACACTGACCTCAGTACAAAAGTTAGTATTAACCGAGATACAGGGTGACAAAGTTTAAAAATATTTTTAAATTATTTCAATATTATTTGACACATTTTGAATATTGTAATAAAACTCGGTATCTAGGGGTTTTCTGACATGAGCTATATTTACACAGCTCCATAAGAGAAAAAAGTTTATACAAAAAACCAGACATATATATTTCCATGTATTTTTCGACGCTGAATCCGATCCCGAACTCAGAAATGTCTGAAATTGGCCTTAAAATACGGTTTCCGGGATAAGGCGGGGTCGAGGGTGCATTCTGAAGCTCAAGCCGGATTTTAGCTCAACAGCTCTACGGCTATATAACTTAAATTTCCTGTTTGGAACCGATAAAATGACCCCTTAGAGATCAGAAAATCGTGTTTCAGACGTAGCACTTACAACAGTGATATTTTCATGTACATTTGATTTTGGAACTTTAAACTATACGCACAAAATTTTAGGCCCGTTGAAATTTCCAGTTTGGGACCGGGAAAATGGCCCCTTAGTAGCCGGAAAATCGTGTTTTGGACGTGCGAATCGCAACAGTGAGATTTTTGTATAGTTCTGAATTCTGTACCCTTGGCTGTGCTCTGTGCAAAATATGACCTCTTAGTGGCCGCTAAATCGTGTTTTGGACGTCCCAATCGCGACGGTGGTATTTTCATGTTTAGTCTGTTTAAAGTCTTATGCTATGTCGGTATTATCTACTAATAAAATAAACCCTTTAAGATAAGAATATTCCTTGCAATAAAATGAATAACTAAAATTTACGGAAGTCAAAGGAACAGTGTGGTATTATTACTTTCACAATAAGACCCTGCTCTCCCGACTACCGTTAATCGTTATATTGGTCTTTCTTAAGGGGTTTTATTAGTAAATTATGCCGATGAAGCTTATTTCACTTAAAATTCTATACTTTTAAGTTCTGGAACTCATACAGTGTAGGGCCATTTCTGAGCTCGGGATCGGATTCAGCGTCGAAAAATACATGGAAATACATATGTCTGACTCTTGTGTATAAACTTTTTTTTGTAGGACTGTGTTATATTTAAAACACTAACCCAAATTTTTAAGCAAGTTCGTAAGAAACTTGAACTGCATCAATTTACATGATCTTATTTTTTAAATTATCCTCTGGATACCGGGACCTGTGCCTACAATTTTTTAAAAATTGTTTTTTGGTCTATTTCTTTTTATAAGATACTTTTTTTTGCTTAGTAAGTTTTCCTTCTAAGGATGGTAAACCCGTCGAAATTCGACTGTTTAATATAGTATTTCTTTATATTTTACCAACAATTTTTATTTTTTAAAATTTCATAATTTTGTATGGCTTTCCGTTGGCTTTGTTTTTTAAAGAAGAGATACACACCCAGCCAAAATTATCGCATTATGCTCGATTTTCTCCATAAGTTTCAATACAAAAATGCTTTTGTATTGAAACTTGCCATATCTCTTTTAATAATTATAGGTTATTAAGGCAATTTAAAAAAATTTTTAAAGAAAGGTGAAGCTATAACTTTGGCGTAACCGTTGTTATTTACTCTTAACAAGACATTCTACACAGCGATTAAAAGTTTTTGGCAAAAGTAAATAATTCTTAATCGCCCTGTGTCATGGGATGTTGAATGAATTATACCCTTACTTATTTCTGATGTTTTATCATCACAAATTTGATTACTCTCTTTTAACAAAAAATTTTAACTTACAAAGAAATTAAAAATTATTTATTTTTTCAAAAACTTTTTATCACCTTGTAAGATGTATTAAGAGTAAATAACAACGATTACAGCAAAGTTATAGCCTTACCTTTATTTAACATTTTCCTTTTTTAATTGTCTTAGTATCCTAATTATTATTTACAAAATATATGGCCTTTTAAATTAAAGCATTTTTGTATTGAAACTTATGGAGAATATCGAGCATATGCGATAATTTTGGCGGAATGGGTATAAAGGTGAAAGAGAAATATTTGAAAAAACTATGGCTTTATGGTGGGACTTCCACAAGACGTTTCAAAACATATAAAACCACTGTTTTCCATCCGCATGCTACAATAAAATTAATATATTTTAATGCAGTTAAAACTTCAAAGAATAATATTATAAACTGCTTCTCTTGTTTTTATTCTACAGGGTGTAATAGAAAAGTCCGTTTTTTACAAAAACTTTGTCAAGAGCGACATTCTACAAAAATTTTTTTTTAATTTTTAATTGGATAGTGTTATTCAGTAGACTATTTTGAAAAAACAAGTTTGTCAGATTTTTGATATCTGCTCCAGTTTTCATGTTATATTTTTTTTCAACAATTTTTTTTTCATATTGTACTCCCCGTGTTTAACAGTTTATCACAGCGATTAATTTTTTCAGATAATTTAAAATGTACATAAGTACCCTTTTAAAACTGTATTAGAAGTTTATTTCTAAAAAATTATTAACGCGTCAGTAGCGTCGCAAATGTAATTAAATTGAGGATTATTTCATGGAAGTAATAATTTGTAATTCGGGTTATTTTAGGGCATTTATCGATTAGCTTAGAACAAACGTTAACATTTTTTTAAATCTTAGTAATTTTAGAAAAAAATATACAGGGTGTTTCAAAAATTAAAGGTTCCACATTTGTATTTTTTTAATGAAAAGCAGGGTGTGAATCCTTAGATGATTTTACGAAAAAGTTCAAATAAACTTATGTTCTGACTGTCCTAACTTTTGAGATACAGGGTGTGAATCTTAAAAAATATATTCCTTTTTTATAATAACTGTGATACTACTCTACAAATTTTAATAAAATTTGGTACACAGCCACTACACATTGAGGGGCATATTTTGAAGTAAAACATTTTTTCTTTCTTTCAGTGGCGTTCGAGCAGGATTTAAATTAAATATTTTTTAAAGAAAATCATAGTACGCCACTGCTTATTAATTTTATAATTTTAATTTACTTTTAAGCAAATTTAATATTATGTTATTCTTTTGTCCGACGAATAGTTTTTACTTAATAAAATATAAACCATTTCTCGGCATGTTCATATATTAATGGATGGTATTTATTTGGGTACATGCCAAAAATTAAATTAAAAGTACTAAAAAACCAAAAAAACAAGTAAAAAGATGATTAAAAATCGACGTTTCGGTGGCAAATCTGCCACCGTTGTCAAGACAAATTGAATAAAAATAATAAAAATAAAAATTTACTATTATTAAGGTCTTAAATTTAAAATTTATATCTTTTTTTACGATATTCTGAAAACTTTGACATTAAATGTCAAATATGTTTATTTGGTCCAAATCTCTTATCCAACTTTTACAATTCTGTTAAAAGAACTTTCTGCCAACATCTTTGGTATATTCGTGAACCACTTAAGAGACTGTTGTAGATCCCGCTCACTAGTTGCATAGAGGTTTAGGTCATTAGAATTTTTTCAAGTTTCACACCCTGTATCTCAAAAGTTCGGACAGTCAGATCATAAGTTTATATGAACTTTCTTCGTAAAATCATCTAAGGATTCACACCCTGCTTTTCATTAAAAAAAATACAAATGTGGAACCTTTAATTTTTGAAAAACCCTGTATATTTTTTTCTAAAATTACTAAGATTTAAAAAAATGTTAACGTTTGTTCTAAGCTAGTCGATAAATGCCCCAAAATAACCCGAATTACAAATTATTACTTCCATGCAATAATCCTCTGGTAAGTAAAAAGAACATTCAGAAGAAAAATTATATCTACTCCACTGATGACTTTTTCTAAAGAAGTAAAAACCGTCCCGAGATAAATGTCCGTAGTTTCTAAAAATTGTAAAGAAACAATTAAAATCTTAAATACAGAATATGTGGTGCTCACAGAAACTTTGGGAATTGATATTTTACCAACCACAATTTACCAATACAATTTAATTACATTTGCGACGCTACTGATGCGTTAATAATTTTTTAGAAATAAAATTCTAATACAGTTTTAAAAGGGTACTTATGTACATTTTAAATTATGTGAAAAAATTAATCGCTGTGATAAACTGTTAAACACAGGGAGTACAATATGAAAAAAAATCAATTTGTTGAAAAAAATTATAACATGAAAAATGGAGCAAATATCAAAAATCTGAAAAACTGGTTTTTTTAAAATGGTCTACCAAATAACACTATATAATAAAAAAAAACTATTTTTTTCTGTGTAATGTCGCTCTTGACAAAGTTTTTGTAAAAAAACGGACTTTTCTATTACACCCTGTAGAATAAAAACAAGAGAAAATTTACACAAAGTGAAATGGCCGTTTTTTCCAAAAATGCATTTTATTTAAGAGTAATAACGATTTGAAATTTACCAAAAAATTCCAGTTGAATTGAGCAGCAGTTTAGTTTAACCTACAATTTTGTATTTATTTTTAACTGAAAATGGTTTATCATTAAAAATGAATTATTATTAATTTTTTTCTAGACGACGGTTATGTATACAGAATGTTTCCTAACTACGGTACGAAACTCAAGGGGTGATTTTATGTCTCGTTTTGAAAAAATTTTCTATAAACATACGTCCGACCTTGCTTCATTTCTGGGTTACAGGGCGTTAAAGTTTAAAAAAAAGTCGGTCATTTTTCAAATATCCTGAAAAACTTTTAACTGATTTGTATGAAATTCGATACATTTATTTAGTGTTATAAAGCGCTTTTAAAGCTCTTCCTAGATTAAGATAATTTGAGTTCAGTGGCGTGTCACTTAGAGCACCACAGTCAATTATTATTAAAAAAAAACGCCACTGACCTTTTATGACGGTTTTAAAGTTTTCCTAAATTAAGCAATAAAAGACCGCAACTTTTTAGTCTCTTGTATTTTCTTCGTATCTCGCTTTGTTTTCGAGAAAAAAATAAAGCCACTTTAAGTCATTCAAAAAGTAGCCATAAACAGCATAAAATAAAATTAAAAATTAAAATAATAAATAATTTTGACCTTACTTATTACAAATTAAATACAAAGAACTGCTTATTTATTTTAAGAAAATATTTGTTTTATTTGTATTTTTGCTTTTTATATCATGTTGTTTATGGGTACTTTTTAGAAAAAAATTAAAATGGCTTTAATATGGCTCGAAAACTAAGCTACGAAAAAACTACAAAATACTAAAAGTTAGATTTTTGATTGTACAATCAGAAAAAATATTAAAACGTCATAAGAAGTCAGTGGCGTACTTTTTTCTCACTAATATTGGCTGTGGTGTCCACTGAGACGCCACTGGACCCAATAATTTTAATCTGGGTAGAGCTTTACAAATGCCTTATTATATTAAATAAGTGTGACCAAATTTTATGTAAACTGGTTAAAGTATTCCTAAACTTTAACCCCATGTATCTCAGAAATGAAGCAAGTCCGAACATAATATGTTTATAGGAACTTTTTTCCACAAAAATACAGAATAAATTACCTCCTTAAGTTTCGTACTGTAGTTAGGAAACACCCTGTATATTAAACACGACTAAACTAAAATAAAAGCAGTAATGAAAGTGCCTCTTTGTGCATTTAATCAGTCTGCCTAAACGTTATCATTGACGTCATAGTTCTCGTTGATCTCCCTTTTGTTCATTAATCACAGGCTCCAAATTTTCCACTTCATTCGCTTTTGTTTTCTTTTCCTTATAAAATTATGTCTTTGAAGCAGTTTTCTAATTTTGGGCGTAACAGTTGATAAAAGATTAAAAGGTAGAGAGTATAGGAAAAGACGTACATGAAAATAGCATTAAACATACATGATGTCAAGTAACTCTACCGACAAACTTAACGATGTAATTCTTTAATTAAAATAATTAATAGTTTAAAACTAAAAAAAAACACGCTTATATGCAAACAGACTAAAATTAGAAAATAATTTTTCATTAAAAAAAATATTGTCATTTCATAGTAAAAAGCGTGGGGTGCATTTATATTTTTTCATAACTTTTCCATCATAGATATTTGCAAATATAATAATTATAACATTTTAATATATTCATCACCACGCTTTTTACTATGAAATGACAATATTTTTTTAATGAAAAATTATTTTCTAATTTTTAGTTCAGTTGCATATAAAAGCGTGTTTTTTTAGTTTTAAACTATTATTATTTTCATTTTTTAGTTTCTGCTACTCTTGACAAAATGGCGAAAAATTTTTTTAATGAACAAAATTGGCAAATTTTAAAATTTTTCCAACAAGATTGCAACTCACTAAAAGTGTTTGCTTCATTGAGGTGTAGGTTTGAAATTTTGCCAACAGATGGCAATCAGGCAATGTTTGGACCGTTGCCAATATATTGCAGCCCACTAAAAATTTCTTCTTCATTTAATAGCAAAGTTTGAAATATTTGCCAACAGGTGGCAACCTAGGGTGTTGTTTTTATATTTTTATAATATAAAGGAAAAATTTTTCCTGGCGATCAAAAGATAATTAATTTTATTAATTGCACATTATGTATTATGTATACATTACACATAATGTAATTTTTAAATATGGAATCCTTGAACTAATGAATTCACAATAACCCCTATATTTTTATTGTTCTAAAAAAAATTGAGACACTATGGTACAATAACCAAATTATTGTAAAAACTAAAAATTTCTTCTTCATTTAATAGCAAAGTTTTGAAATGTCTTGTTATATAACAGATGGCATCCTAGATTGTTGTTTTTATAATATAATGGAATTTTTTTCCTGGCGATTCAAAAAAGATAACGGGATACTGTTTTAAATTATTGCATCTTCATCGGTCCTTGACACGTGTGCAAAGTTTCAAAGAAATCGAATAGCTGGAAGTTGGTTAAAATTAGGCTCAAAGATTCCGTTACATAGATGAATAGATAGATAGTTACAACCAGTTAATAAAGCGTGTTAATAAAACTCTATATACTTTTTTTATATTTTAAAAACTTTAATACCAACATGCTCCATGTATCGCCAAACTGTAGCCGATTTTTTATTGAATGTCTTAAGTCACTACGCCTATGTACAAGAGAAATATAGACAGGACGAATCCTAATACACAATACACGCGATGCACAGGGTGTGTCGCGTTAAATAATTAGAAGTAATTTACACAACGTAGTAAACTTTGGCATTGGTTTTAAAATAGCAAATACATATTTTATTTTTTTAACACACAGACTGATTTGCAAATTTTTACATAAATATAAATATGTGTAAAAAAATACCAAAACAGGCACACTTTCAATTAAAAGTCTTGTAAAGTTACAAATTAGGATATCTTAAAATAGATCTAAGGCCGTGTTTCCACGGGCCACTTTTTGAAGTTGATATGGGCCACAAAAAGTGGTTCGACAATAGCCATACCGACGACAGATTAATTTTAGCATTGTTGGAAACGAAACCTTAAGTGATGACAGTAGAACCACACACCAATTACTTTTTGTGACCCGTATCAACTTCAAAAAGTGGTCCGTGGAAACACGTCCTAATAGGCTTAAAAATCGTTATAAAAACGGCTTATAATTGGCTTTTCAAAATCGGATCCTAATTAGCTTTTTAAATACGGATTATATGGGATGTTTATTAAAAAGCACAACTTTAATGTTTTCCTTTTCTTATACAGGATGTCCAAAAAGGTCATATATAGGGTTGCCACCTCTCTCGGTTTGGCCAGGAGTCTCCCGGTTTCAGCACTCAGTCTCCCGGATCCGGTCAAATAGTAATTTATCCCGGTTACTGGATGATACACGAAAATAGTGTAATATAGTACAATATATAAGAAAAACAATCTTTTGTTTTTGGTCTTCGAATTTTCAATTGTAGAAAAAAATCATTTTCTTGGTCTTCAAAATTTTAAAATTTGCACGATACGCCACTCCTCCCGGTCACAATAAAAAGGTGACAAACCTAGTCATGTATTAAATGATAGGGCTAACAAAGTGAGCAAAAATAATGTTATTACTTCATAATGAAAAAAATATATTTTTTTGACCTTCATTGATGAAATATTGACTACCAGAGTTATAAAATTTCAAAAATATATATCAAATTTATAACTTTTGAACGGTTGCCAAAGTATTAATGATATTTGGAGTTATAAAATAACTTAGACCTCGCGGCTACGATAACAAGCGGAAGCGGAGAGTGTCAAATCTGTGTACTAGCTACGATATTTTGTGGTAAACAGCGTTTTAAAACCAGTTTACATACATTAGAAAGGCTACGCTAATAATATTTATTCGTTTCAAGCGGCAGGGCTTTTTTGCTTACGTATTTTGCACTCTCCGCTCGCCGCTTGACACTTAGTTTTCTAGCCGTATCCCAACGTTGGCTTTGCTTTGCCATATGTTTTGCATACACACGATGCGGGAACGTTTGAACGAACAGACATTTGCCAAGCCTTGGCTTGTCGTCTGTAGCCGGCTTTATACTAGTGCTTTTCTTCATATTTTTGACTGTTAAGTAAATCAAGATAATACAGAATGATTTTTTTAAATCTATAAAATCATTAAAAAAGGTAAACCCATTTAAAAAACACCTCGCACCTCATGGTACACATAAAGACCGTTTTAACTATCTATCTATCCATCTGGCTATCTATGTAACGGAATCTTTGAGCCTAATTTTAACCAACTTCCAGCTATTCGATTTCTTTGAAACTTTGCACACTGTATTAATGACCCATGACAATGCAATAATCTGCAAACAGTATCCCGTTATCTTGTTTTTGATCGCCAGGAAAAAAATTCCATTATATTATAAAAACAACACCTGGGTTGCCATCTGTTGGCAACATTCCAAACTTTGCTACTCAATTGCGAAGAAATTTTTTAGTGGGTTGCCATCTGTTGGCAACATTTCAAACTTTGCTACTCTTTGCCATCTGTTGGCAACATTCCAAACTTTGCTACTCAATTGCGAAGAAATTTTTTAGTGGGTTGCCATCTGTTGGCAACATTTCAAACTTTGCTACTCTTGTTCACTAAAAAAATTTTTCGCCATTTTGTCAAGAGTAGCAAAGTTAATTGATATAACGAACTAAAAAATGAAAAATAATTAATAGTTTAAAAAAACTAAAAACACGCTTTTATATGCAACCGAACTAAAAATTAGAAAATAATTTTTCATTAAAAAAAATATTGTCATTTCATAGTAAAAAGCGTGGGGTGCTTAATATATTAAATGTTATAATTATTATATTTGCCAATATCTATGATGGAAAAGTTATGAAAAAATAGTAAAATGCACCCCACGCTTTTTACTATGAAATGACAATATTTTTTTTAATGAAAAATTATTTTCTAATTTTTAGTTCGGTTGCATATAAAAGCGTGTTTTTAGTTTTTTAAACTTAATAAGTTATAAGATGTATATAGGTTTGTTCCAGCAGGCTGTCAGAAATGTTTGCAATTGTTCGGATTCCGCGCACGTCAAATTTGTCGTTCAAGCAGTGCCCTGTTTGTAACATTATACGATTTTTTGTTGTTCCAGCAGTAGTTTTAAGATGTTGGAAGTATGTTGGAAACTGTTTAAAAAGTTTGCAAACTTTCTTCAAACATTACTGACAAATTTCTAACATAACCTTTCTTGTATTGACGTAAAGCAGATGCACGCCTTGTTTATTTTTCGTTTCAGCAGAAAACTGTTGCTATTTATAAGGTTGCGACATATCCTCAACTTTTAGGCGGTTCGAGGTCGGGGACGCAAGGAAGGGCACTTCTCGAAGAAAAGTTGGCAAGACTGGGTAAAAATCAAAGCTGAAGATCAATCCAGTGGCGTCTAGAATTTGCGCATTTCATTTTTCATTGTTTTGGAAGTGATATTTGTTGAAAGATGTAATTCCAAATGTTTTTTATTTAAAGTAAAAGAATTTACAACTTAATAACAATTAAAAACTGTTGTGTAAACGGTTGTTCTACTAATACAATAAAGTGTATATCTCTGGCACTGAACAACATGGCCGAAAAATGGGAGATGTGACGTCATAACACGTCAAAGCAATATGACCGAATGTCGTGACCTTATATAGACCGACTTTGACTGTTGCCAACATTTCTGACTAATGTTTGTAACAATTTCTGCGTTTTACGATTGTTGCTAACATGTTTTTAACATTCTGCTGGAACAAACCTAATATATCCCTTAAAATAAATTGTCCGTTTAGTTTTTAAAAGATTGCGAGTATTAAAAAAAACCAAATCAATATTATTTTATAAAATTGTCTTATCATATCTTTTCTGTTCCATTGGCATGGGCTATTTATTAAATTTTTTTGACAAGAAAATACCGCTATTAGTAGAGACCGGATTATATGAATTTGCATATTTTAGCCACTTTCAGGGGTAATAGCATTTTTTAGTAAAATATGGATATTATGCATCATTTTCCTAGCTACCAGATCGCACCAATCTTCTCATCAATCTGGGGTATTAATCAGACAAATATAAAATTGTTGGGCGTAGCGTATCCAGAGTATATATTGTGATAGAAATTTCACATGCCCAACAATTTTATTATTTGTCTGATCAATATCCCAGATTGATAAAAAAATTAGTGCAATCTGGTAGCTAGGAATTACCGAATTATTTTTAGCTTTTAGTACATAAACTCTAACCTTACGTAGTTGTTTATTGTAATAAAACCCGTTTAACATATTTCTTTTATATAATTTATTATTTGTCCCGGTTATGATGGCAACAATTTTATTTATATCAAGTAATAAAATAATGGCAAATTTGACAAGTTTCTTGAAGTTCACCTGGGATAGCATTGATATAGTCACATAGCATGGTCCTGTTAAGGTTAAACCTCTGAATATAATTACTTTCAATAATTTAGTATAATTTTTTAGTGATATACCAGGTATCTCAAAAATATCAATTTAAGTCAAGAAGAAATTACTGTAATTTTTTGACCAGACAATTTTACATTAGTGTATGCTTATATTTAAAAGAAGCTTACAAATTGTTAAAACAGCGAAGTCACACAAACGCTTGCTATCACAGAAAAAAAATTGGATTTAAAATATAATATACTTAAAATTTAAAATTAACAATTTTGCATATCTGAAAGTTATTTTTAGTCCTAAACATCTTTTATTTACAAAAATTTTCGATATTGTGAAAAATAAAGGTACTTTGTCCTTAAGCAACATTTTTTTAAGATACCTCGTATACCACTAAAAAGAATTGATATCTGATGTTTGCATCTAGGTGACCATGTCGAACTTTTATAAATATATATATATATATATATATATATATATATATATATATATATATATATATATATATATATATATATATATATATATATATATATATATATATATATATATATATATATATATTTTTTTCTTTTTTTAATAAAATTAATATTTAAAAAATTGGTTGTCTGTAAAGCCGGTTTACGTACGATGAATTTACGTGATAACGTCATAAGGTATTTACTTAAATTATACAGATCAACTACAAGTAACAATGTGGCATTAACAATTTATTTCCAACTTTTAAATAAACAAAAGAAAATGAAACAATTTACACCACATTTACTTTTCACTGCACTTCCTTCTTGACTAAAACATGTAAATGTATTATTTTATAGAAGGCGGACGGCAAGTAGGAGAGAAACAGATGTCGCACACGGAGGCCGATTGTGCCTTTCCCGCGCTCTCGCTTGCACTTCAATCTATAAATGGAACGCCGCATGAATCATGTTTTTTTGTGCATGCAGCCTGCTCCATCGAAATATAAGACGTTATCACGTCAAAAAGGTTTTTCTATGGTGCGAAATTCTTACAAGCCGCGCCACATAGCGCGGACGTGGACGTGGACTTTATTCACGTCGTTTCAAGGAGCTTGGCGAATGATTCGCCGATTATTTAGAGCTTGTCGTTTTTGGCGTCAAAGAAGCGCGCAAATAGGTTGGTTACTTTGGACGAATGTTTGGCAAATTCTTGCAAGTCTGGACGCGGCTTTAAGTAGGTACACTCGTCAAATTTCGGTTGGTAGCCTAAATTAAATGACAGTATTTTAATTGTTTTTTTTCACATATTGCCGCCAATCCACCGGTAAAGGCCCATTTTAAAGCAATTTTTATTTTTTAATTGATTTTTGAGATAAATCCTCATATAAAATATTGTTTCTTTTAGATAAAATTATCATAGTTTTATGATTTTTGTTCTAGGAAAAACAAAAACTCTTGCATGATATAAGTGGAATGAAAACTCTCTTTTAGTGTTTCTGAAATAGGAGAGTTACAGTCACAGATTTATAACCAGAAATTATCTTAGAAATTACTGTACTAAGTAACACAATGAATATTCGACCCAAGGAAAAAGTAACGGCAGTTTTACGAAGACTTTTCAAGTCATCAAACAACAAAGAAGAAAGCCCTAATAAACCAAGTGGATCTGCACAGGGATCACCGGCTCGACGTTTATTAAGAGGTAATATTTAATAACTTAAGGAACAATTCCTTGCATGCTTTTAAGGCAAAAAATGTGCGGCTTATATTTTTTGTTAAAAATATTCGTGTATGCCGCGCCAGGCGCGGTGGGTTTTGAGATTTTATATGGGTGCCCAGGGCCGTATCAACTGTTTGAGGCGCCCTAGGCTAGAATTCCCGGAGCGCCTATTTTCCACCAAAAAATTTTTGAAAAGAAAAAAAAGGTCTTTTCCTCCGTAGCGCCTATTTTAAGTGCCAGGCCCCTTACTTCACCACCCGACCACCCCAAATAAAATGTGATGACCCAAAAAAACAAAAAGGTGAATTCCTCCTTTTCACGCCTATTTGCCTATTTCATTCCAAGAACTCCCCTGTCTAGCACCTATTACTCCCCTGCCTGGCGCCTATTTTATTCATGGCGCCCTAGGCTGTAGCCTAGTCAGCCTAATGGATAATACGGCCCTGTGGGTGCCATGGGTGAAAAGTTTTTGAAGAGCAAAAAAAGTCATCACCCCTAGAAACAAGATAATTATTGCAAGTTGTCTTATTAGGCTCGGGTGTTTTTATACTGGTCTTATTTAAATAGTGCCTGTACCCATAATTTACAGTTATTCCAAATCATGTTGACAGTATTATTAACCTTACAAAAAGAGGAAAATATTTTACTAGTTTTTCTTTTAAGGTTTTTAGTTTTTTACTTTTAAAAACTTCTTAATTTTGTGGTCGCCAGCCGTTCGGTTACACGAACAGTTCCGAAGTTAAAATAAGACCAAAATAAGGCACGACCTAAAATCGACATAAATAAAGCCAGGCACAATCCTTATTAAGGGAGTCCTTAATACGCCACCATGTATCTGCGCAAGCTTAGATGTCAAAATAATGCCGGTATTATTAGTGCCTGGCCTTATTTCACTGTACAATATTTCTCTAATACCAAGGTAGTAAAACTTTTCACACACGTACGTAATCTATTCTTATAAAAAAAGGTCCTCACTCCCCACACCTTACTTACTTTCACCACATTTCTTTTTGCCTGATAGGAGAAAGTTTTGTTGAACACTTATAAGGGACGAACAAAAAATATATATTATTTTCTCATACATTTTACCCCTTTGGGTGCATTGGCCCCCGTGCACCCACGTACTCCCTGCAACTGTGCCGCGCGGCGCCCAAGTTTATAATTTTTCGGACATTTGCCATGTTTAAAAACTTTTTGTTATAAAATCATGCATGGAATCATAGTTTGGCAGCGTACTTTTACTTACTGTATTTACCTCCAAAGAAGGCAACATCAAGGAACCAATTATTTGTAGACAAGAATAACCAATTTCTTGTATTTCTAAACCTTATCATTAATACTAGGTTATGTATTTAATTGTAATTCAAATGCTTAATTTTATATTAGCCCATAATGTTTTAAGCATTTTTAGCAATATTTTATTAAATAGTAAATTATCTCTACTTTTTACTAAACTATTCTACACATCGTTCCAGTTCGAAATTACCATAAGCAATTTTTTGCCAATGCCTGGAAAGGAGAGATTCTAAAGCGAGACCGACCCGACAACAAATCACAAAAGGTTTTAGTTCATGCGTTATCTGCCTAATCACTACCTACTAGTGTTCACCGCACTGAATTCTCAATTAATATCATCGATCTGTCACAACATAAAATAATAGTTTTTTGTAGGTTACAAAGACACAGTATCTCCAGCAACTTCTAGTCAAGCACCCTCTCCCGGATTTAGTTCTAAAAGTAAAAAGGAAGAGGGTGTATCACAAAACAAAACTGTACGTGCTAGGAGACTAATGAAAGAATTTCGCGATTTACAAAGGTAAATTATCTTTTGTTGAAAATTGTATTTATGATAATAACTAATCACTATTAGTTTATATGCGAATGCGAAATGTCCTGAAAAAATAAATAATAAAAATATGTCATTGCTAAATAATTAATATAAATGTGGATGCAGGAATTACTAAAACAAGATGACACTTGGAAATCTTGTTAACAATTCAGTAGGTATTAAGCCTGATTTATAGTTTCAGTAACATAAGACTTAAGACTTAACGTTAAGCCGTAAGAAAAATGAACATGTGACAAGTAACCTGATAATTTATAGTGCCAAAAACTTAAGCAGTAAGAATTAAGCCGTAAGACGTAAGAAGTAAGAAATGGTTTATTTTTTTATTTCTTAAGTCTTAAGTATTACGGCTCGGTTGACATCGGTCGTTTTCGCCGATAATCGGCAGCCTCATGTTTACATTTTTGGTTATTTATGGGCCATTTTACATTAAATTTTATTTTTGTTGTCGTTGATGTCCTTTGTAAACAGCATAGAACCAATCTACCTAAATTATATTTTATAAAATACATTTTTAAAAATGTCAACAACAATATTCATAACCTAAAAAACTTAAGGAGATACTTTAAATTAAGGAACTATAAATTGACTTGTCATTACTGCTTACTTCTTACGTCTTAACACTTAAGTTTTAAGTCTTAAGTCTTACGTTACTGAAACTATAAATCAGGCTTTATTCGTATTTAATATATTTTTTTATTCTCAAACTTCTAAACTATCCGAATTAAAATAAATATTTTTTTTATTATTTTATGTAGGTTTTATCTACTTTATTTACTACTTTAACAAAGACTTTTAAGACTTTATATAATTTACTTAATTTGGTTGTAATTTGGCGGTTTAATTTAGGCAATAGCTAAAATAAATGTATTGAGGGGTTTCTAGAAAAAAAACAACATATTTGAAAAAATATAAACTTTAATAAATAAAAAAAAAAACAGTTGTTCTTATGGAAACTGTACTATAATGTTTGGCTTTTATATGTCTAAATTTTTAAACCTACTGTCAAAATCTGTGCTTTTTTACGAAGCTCTAATTTCAATCTAGTTAGGGCTAAGTAAGAGCCTTATTACTTCAAACAGCTGTACAAAATTGTTAAACCAAATCGGTTTAAGGGTATTTAAGATATTTATACCATACCGACATTTTTTAAAACTTTTAACGCCCTGTATCTTCGAAACGAAGCAGCTCGAACCTGTGTTAATAGAACCTTTGTTTGTAGAAAGATATAAGGAATCATTCCTTGAATTTTGCATACCATAGTTAGGAAGGGAAATATTTTAGAGTAAAATTAAGAAATAAAAATTTTAAAACGTCTGCTGCATGCATCTTGGAGAAAAAAATAAATGGAAAGGGAGGCCTTGTAGCACATTATTTTAAGGTTGCTGAGAAGTACTTTATAATCCTAGAATATAAAGTCAATAGCTTTACCCACTACAAAATCCCTTGTAAATAAAAATATACAGCAAGCGTCAAAATTACCTCCTAAAACAGACACAATTAACTAAAAAGCAAGTAATCAATTGCTTTACTAAGTTACAACTAAAAAAAAATACTAAAAACTAATCCTAAATTGCGTCTGTAAAAAAACAAAAACGGGTTTGAACCAGAATGTCGGAAAGCAGGTACGTGGCAAAAAAACAATACACTTCATTTATGACAGCTTAACGCTCGAACATCTTTTATCTCTTTTTAATAGAGCTATTAGGTAAAGACAGACATTGAGCGTCAGGTTTTGATTTTTTCTAATTATATACGAGTATTTTTAATTTTTTTAGAAAAGCCGAAAGTTTCTGCATTTTAACTACATTTTTAATAATTTCTTAGCATATTTTTTTAAAGTTACAGTTAAATTTTATTATTTGCACGACAACACGCAGACTAATCTGCGGTTGTTTTAAAGAATGTAAACAAATGAAATATCGATGGCTTCAACTACAACTGCCATTTTGGGTTTTATGTTTTATTTGTCAAATTTTTATACACTTTTAAAAATTCCAAAATATTAATAGGTTTGTCGTTTTACTATAGGTTGCAAAGTTCTAAACAAGACCCAGTATTTACCGTTGAATTGGTGGACGATAATCTTTTTGAATGGTATGTAAAAATTTACAAAGTGGATGGAGATAGTGATCTTATGCAAGATATGGTCGAACTTGGAGTTAGGTATCTTCTCCTGCATATGGTTTTTCCTGAAAACTTTCCATTTGCTCCACCATTTATGCGACTTATTTCACCTAGGATTGAGAAAGGATTCGTTATGGAAGGTAAGGATAGAACATAATGGTCAAACCTATTAGGGCAATAGTTAATGCACTTTTCCATTTTGAGTGATATGTTGTGGCACCCTTTAAAGATAAAGAAAATATTATAATATAATTGATATTTTTCACCAACATCTCTGACCTTTTAATGCAGTTTTTTTGTTGCCCATTAAAAATATCGACTCTAATGCAATCTATTAGCTTTAACAACCCTTTCTTAACATGATAACAGAGCCTTATATCTAAAAAAAAGAGTAACATATATTCATATAGTACTATCACATTTAGTCCCTCTATAAAATTCTAAAGCTATTGTGTTTGGTCTAAAATGTGGGAAAATGGTCTTTTATAAAAGCTAGATGATCCACTGTCCATATTTTAAAAAAATTACAATGTGTCAGTGTGTGTTAGTGCCGCAAACTGTTATACAGTGGCGTAGCCACTATGGGGCTGGAGGGGGCAATGCCCCTCGGGCTCTGACTTACTAAGTATAAACAATAGGAATGGTGAAAATTTCTTTCACATTTGAAATATAAATAAACCAGAATTATAGGGAGGTAAATATATTTTTGTTGGAGTATGTAGAATTGAGTACAAACAATTTTAAATAGTGTATTTGAGGCCCTATTTACGTAGCTACACCACTGCTGTTATATTGTGAACAGCCGGTATAAAATAACATACATAATTTGGCCAGTTTACATTAAAAAAAGTAAACCAATCTTTTAATAAAACCAAAGAATAGTGTTTTTCTTTGGTTAGTAGAATTTCAACATTCAAATCTGCAAGTTAAACAGTTTTCTAGGTCAAAATAGTAATCATCAAACAAACACACAAATATCTATAACCGCCAAAACAAGCAACTGCAAATTTAATATTTAACATAAAACAATTTTGAAAAAAGGGTTGTAGAAACCTGACTGTAAAAACCTAGGTATTCTCATTGTAGACTGCTAAATATTTAGAAAGGGGGATGTACGCCTTGTATATTATTAGCTGGTAAAGTTATATTTTATTTGGTTTTAAATATAATTTATATATATATTTTTAAAAGTCATTTTGCTATAAGTATCCAAAACTCCATCTGAATAATGTAACTCGTGGCGTATTTGGTCCAGTACCTTACCACAATATAATCAATTTTTGGTAAATTGGTTCTCTTTAGGAATTCAACAAGCTGTTAAAACTAGTGACCTAATTTTATAAACATCCTGTATATTGTGACATATGAAAATCCCATGTGAGAATTTTATATGTATATTAGGATCGATAAACTTTTTGTCTGCCCGTACATGCCCTTAGACAAAATTCTTTTAATTTTCTTCATGTATAACTTTTGAATTTCTACTTGAGAAATTATCTCTGGCTGTAAATATCTTTGACAAGAATGGTTTGTCTTTACATTAACTGTGTTTAATTTGTGATCTTCACCTAACTCTCAGAGTACTGTAATATAACTATTCCTACAACCACATGTGAAAATAGCAAATAGCACACTTTTTATGCATAGAAAATGCCACTAGTGTTGCAAAGTGAAAATAATATATGTTATGATGTCATTCTAAAAGATTGTATACCTGCCTTACGTCATCCAAAAAAAACAGCAGTCCTCGCTGTCATATTGTTATTTAAAATAAATTTGAAGTCATCAGGCTGTTAATTCGAATTACATCAAAAAACACCGTGAAATATTTTTAAGTCAAGACTTTAATATATTCTAAGATGATGATAGTTATACAAAGCTACAGGGTAGGTGAATTTCAATATAAAAATATTGTTAAACAGTATAATATATTGCAGTGAGGAGAAATGCATATCACCCTAGAGTTGCAAAATTTTCAATTGTTTTCTTATTTTTTCTTTGAAGACGAGCAAAACCTAAAATTTAGCTTTCGGTGAATTATTTGTGGTCGCAGGAAAAATTGTGTACTTTACTTATGTGAAAATGACTTTCTTACACCCGTGGGTTTGTCGCACTCGGCTAACGCCTCGTGCAAAAATATTCCCACGGGTGTGAAATTTGTCGATTTCCACACTTGTAATGTAATGTACTATTTTTTTATTGCTTAAGGTGGAGCCATCTGTATGGAGTTACTAACACCACGTGGTTGGGCTTCAGCTTACACAGTAGAAGCAGTGATAATGCAGTTTGCAGCTAGTGTTGTAAAAGGTCAGGGAAGAATACAACGTAAAAACAAAGGACAAAAGGTATTTAATAGAAGAACAGCCGAAGAAAGTTTTCGGTCACTTGTACGAACACATGACAAATATGGATGGGTTACACCTAGTCTATCAGATGGTTAGATAAAAAAATTACTTTTAAAGTGTTTTTAAAAATAGTTCAACGTTGAAAACTACCACATTTCTAATGAATTCAGGTAATGAACGTAAAATCTTAAAATTGCTATTGACTTTAGTAGCGACTTTTAAGTTTAAATGAAATTTTTGACCCAAAAATGTTTATTAAATATAAAAAGAAGATAATGAAAGATGTTAAAAAAGTACCTATATATTTTATGTTTTAAAAGAGCACTAGATAATGAAATTTTTGTTACTTATCGTTAGATTTTTCTGTACGATTTTTAAGAAACTTTATATAATTATCATATTAACTATTTATATTATTTTATTTTCACTCGTAAATCATCTTGGTTGTTAGCTCTGTGATAAATACATATTTAGAATCTTAATTTAAAATTTTATTATTAAACATAATACACCTGGTAGTAGCAAAAGTATTGTCAATGCAATATACTTGTATGTTGTATACTATACATGGACTCTAACATATGTGGGTGTCTTAAGTCGGGTAAGGAAAAGTTTGTTAACACTGGCTTTAATAAATTAAACACTGTGTATAGGTGCTACAGTCTAGACACTTTAAGGATGAAGGAACGAACAAAGTGGAAAGTGCAGGAGCTCTCTTATTGAACTGTATTGGAATGTATAGGTGTGGCATTACCTATTCCTCTTTGAGTTGCAAAAATAGCATTTGTACTAGCTAATTCTTCGGAGCAGAAGCCGTGTGGAGATACCTATAAAAAGTGAACGGCAATGGGCAACAAAATAAAATCCTTCAGTAAGTGAATGATTGTTAAGAAGGCAAACAGCTCTTCTTTGAATGGCATCAAGAATGCTAAGGGATATAAAAGATGCTATGCGCCAGACATGAAAACAATATTCTAAAAAGGGCCACCACCTTAAACTGTAGGTCCTGTATGAATTACATTATCGAGAAAATAATAGGGGTAATTTAAAAATATAATTGTTATTTCTATAGTTTTTGTGGTTACATTAAAAGGTGGCATAAATTGCAATATCTAAATATTTTATTACCTAGAGATCTTTAACGGAAATATGAAGGAATGGATTTAGTATTCATGGTACCTACTGCTTAGGCTACGCAAGAGCCTCTTATGGGCTACCCTAAAAATAAAAAAAAACAAAGATATTACATACGCAATATTTTTGTATTTACCGGGCGTAAAGCTTTAATAATTTGTATAATATTTCTATCAAAACTAATTTGCTAAGCTCCAATAACCAACTTTTAACTTGAAATTATAATACTGAGGTATAAGCTACTCAAATATACGTTTGCAAACCATAAAAGCCCAAGTACTTATTTAATAAAATTGCCGTGTTTTCTTTTTGCCATTTCTGATTAAACTACACTGTAAAATATTGGTGTTTGTAGCTTACTTTTTTCAAACTTGACATCATGGCGTCGTACATTAAACTAGTCATTATTTTGCCTAAAGAAAACATCTAAAGGCTAAAAAGCAATACCATAGAGATCTTATGTTTATAGGTTTCCAAGTTAAACTAAGGGTCAATGCACACTATTCACTCAGATCTCACTACTCATTTAAATAGCATGCAAGATATTTTACGAAATCGTGAGCGTACCGAGACCTGAGCGAATACTGTGCATTGACCCTAAACCAAAAATTAATGTTGGGCTGAATGTCACTTTTAAGACAAAGCGATCAAGCTAAAGCCGATGGTTCTGCTTTTGCCACAAACTTCGGCCAAGGCCGAAGATTTTATTAAACGAATGATCTTGTCCACTTTATGACAGATTTAAGACAAATAAGCAAAAAGTGTTTCAAATTGGCTTATACGCAAGACCAACAAATCGTACAAATTTTGTCTATTTTGATATTTTTGTCCAAGAAGCCGAGTGTATGGCCGAAGATAAGGTGTCATTTACGCTGAGTCCAGACGTTTGGTCGGATACTACCAATATTTGTTGGCTTCTTGACAAACTTTTTGAATTCAACTTTTTCAGTAGTTTTGTTACGAAACATATGCTCTAGATCTGCGCAACGCCAAGTTGTGGAGCATAAAATCAAATAATTTTACAAGAAGACGATTCTATATTATAATAAAAAATTGGATTCTGGTAATATATTAAAAACCGCAAGGTACTAAAGAAGAATTTGCCTAAAAATAGGTTCGTACTCAAATTATTACAACCCCATTACTATATATTTTCACAAATCTTACATTTGGTATATTTCAACTGCATATTCGAAAAAAAATAAAATTGCTACCGATAGTTGTCAAGAAATAATAACTGACACACACAAAAAAGTTATGAGTACTTTTGACCAGACCAACTTTTAGTTGTTTTTAAGCTTTAGCTTTGAGTAAACTGAGAAAAACACTAAACATCGCCAAAAATCTAAAAAAATTAAGAGTGTCGGAGAGTTTTGGACTCAAAAATCAAGACTGATGGACGAAAACGAACTCCGGATTAGAATTCAAAGCATCAAAAAACATAAAAAAGTTGGTTTATTCAAAAGAACTGATCACTCATATAAATGAGATTATTGGAGCTCCTGTTCTTAAATACTTACATTGTTATACTAACAATTAGCACTGGAAATCTAGCTCCAATAAAGCTTTTTCTCAAGAGAGCCGGCACTGCCGTATTTACAAAAAAGAAAATCAAACTTTTCGTTAAAACTTTGCTTTATTATTATTAACAGTAATTTGATTACTACAACGGATAATCGTCGGTCAACCACGAAAATAAAATTGCCATACCTATCGCAACCTTATTTTTAAACGGCCATTTATTATTTAAATGATTTCGATATTTTTACAATATAAAGTAAATATTCATAAAAAAATCAGTCGTAATAGGTTCAATGTAGCAAACTTGTTTTAACTTTCCTTTCTAAGAAATAAAAAGATTAACCAAAAGTCGGAAACATTTTAAATCGTAACCAGATTTATGACTTACATAAAAAAATTGCTTTTATACACGGATAAACATATAACAATGTAAAATTTGAAGCTACAATAAACTCAAGTAACAGTTTAATTCCCGTTGCACAGTAGACATAGAACGCGCTTTCTTCGCTACGTCTGACAATAGGTTTGCATTGAAAGTAATGTTACCTTTCACATGCAGACTCAGATCGCGTATACGCCTGCATGTAAAGCTGCCTCCAGACTTGCAACAATTCGCCAAACATCCGTCCAAACAAACCAACCTATTTGCGCGCTCCTTTGATGCAAAAACCGACAAGCTCTGAATCACCGCGGAATCATTCACCAAGCCCTTGAAACGACGTGAGTTCCGTCCACGTCCACGTCCGCGCTATGTGGGGCTATGTGGCGCGCTATTCGGCGCGGCGAATGGTTACAAGTCTGAACGCAGCATAATAGGTTACATTACTTTCAGTGCATCAGGCGTAGGGCGTTCATACATCTCATGTATAACGGGACTTAGTCCTGTAACACAAGACGTAAAACGCGCTACGTCTGACAATAGGTTTGTATTGAAAGTAAGGCAAAGCAGGCGCGGCGCGTACTCGTTAGGTTACATTAATTTCCATCCAAAATTTTTTGTCACGCGTAGTGCGTACGGCGTTCGTTTGTCTTATGTGTATTGGGACTAAAGTTATGTATGTATTTTGTATTTGTAAATAATGGTCACAGCAGAAAACAAATTGTTGTTAAGTGTCCAATTTGTTATTTATGCTGGGTAAGGACTTGGCTACAATAACATGCGGAAGCGGAGAGCGGAACGTATTAAATCTCTGTACTGGTAGCCAGTACTGGCTACGATATTTTGTGGTAAACAGTGTTTTGAAACCAATTTATACACATTAGAAACGCGACGCGGATAATATTGGTTCGTTTTAATAGGCAGCGGCAGGGCTTTTTGCTCACGTATATTGCAGCCGCCTGATTTAAAAATACAAATGCTTTTCTGCTGCCATAAAAATCAAAGGCAACGCTCTTACACTCTCCGCTGGCCGCTGACGCATGGTATCGTAGCCTTAGCCTTATGGTTCTTGTTGTAAAGGTCTATTATTGCAAAAAAAACCCGTCTCAAATATTAGTTTATAGTAAATTGAATGGTATACTCAACGATGACTATATTATATGACGTATAATAGTGTGTTAAGCACAAATTAATTTTAGGAAATCAATAAATTAAATACCATTACAGTTTCCTTATCTTTATATTCATGTTTATCCATTTTTAAAAGTAATTAAAATGCTCATATATATATTTTATATATACAATTTTAGTAGTATTTAGCTTTGTTAAAACAGGATACCTAAATTAAAAAACAAAATGTCCACTTTAAACAGTATTATTAAATATATATTAATTGTTAGCTAGATAAATATTTTTTCTTTATTGTAAATTTTATGTATATTTTTGAAAGTTTTGTCTTCCAGATACCTTAGCAGTGTGTTTTCTAATCTTTATGGCAAGTTATAGTCATACTATGTTACATGTATGATTTATTGTATTATGCAGTACTGCAATGTAGTTCTGTCAATATATTCTTGTATTTAAATGAAAATAAGTGAAATTGTGAGTAAAACAATAAACTCTCCTATGGTCTCTGCACAAAAAGATTTTTTTTTTTTTTGTAAAAATTGCTCAAACAATATTTGTTAATCGGACTTTGACAGATTATTGTAGCAAATAATATTTTATGTTTGTTGCTACCTCATTTAAATTCTGGGTAAGGGTAGGTATCTTACTTTAACTTTAATGAAGACCCAATCCTTAAAATTCTAAAAAAATATTGACAGGACTATTTTATCATCTAAAAATGGTTATTTCAAAAAATTTTAAAATTTCAAAAATGTGTGCTTTAGCCATTGGTAAAAAAAAATATTTTATACATATTATACATTATACAAGGGACTAATTTTAAAAAATCGACTATTTTTCTTGGGCTAATTTAAAAATTCCTGTGAAAGCCACAGCCTTTAATATAAAATGTATCATGGGGCAACCTTTTAGCATTAATATTAAGGGCTGTGGCTTTCACAGGATTTCTTTTCATCATTTCAAACAATATTTTCGATATATTTAAGAATAAAAATAGTAGTTTTTTTTTAATCAGTCTAATACACAAAGTGTCCAAAATACAAATACAAATTTGTGATGGACTCCTGACGCCAAAATAAAGCAAAATTACTTATACTTGCCTTATTTAGAATCGGTATACATTTATTCTGATTTTTTTAATCACTGATATGACATTATTTTTATATGGTAACTAGATTAAGTTTTTTTTATTTTTCAGTATTTTGCAGATCCCAAAGATAAATATTTACTAACAATGTTTAAATACAATCGACCTAAACCTGCGAACTTGCAGATCACCAAAAACCTTAAAAGATGTATCACGATTTTGTTGACAAGCAGGTCACCGTTTACAAAACAACCAGAAAAAAAACTCGTAAAAAAATTAAATGCATCCAGTTACTTGACCATATGAATAAAAAAAAGCAAATGCTTATACCTATAAAATTTTTAAGTAAATGCTTTTGATTCTAAGTATAAGCAAATGCTTTTGCTATATTTTTCTATACCATGAGCATTTGCTTATATCATAAGCTAAAGCATTAACTTCAAATTTTATAAGTATAGGCATTTGGGGCATTTGCTTCTTTTTATTCATATGGCCAACTGAATAATAATGGGCCATATGAATAAAAAGAAGCAAATGCTTAATTTTATAAAATTTTAAGTAAATGATATTTCTTTTAAATATAAGCAAATCCTATATTTTTCTGCATCATGAGCATTTGCTTATACTTATAAGTAAAAGCATTTACTTTAAATTTTATGAGTATAAGCATTTGCTGGTTTTTATTCATATGGCCCAATATTTGAGTTATCAAAATGCTGATAGAACAAAAAATCAGAAAAATGTAAGTGTTGACGCTACTGACCGGTTTTTTAAAGCTGATTATGATACTACCAAAAAATATTCTAAAACTCTAATTATAATAATTATTACGTTTGCATTAAATTTCTAAAAGTTGGAGAAAAAATATTTTTGCAATTTTTGAATCTTCCGACTAAGCAAAACATTTTCAGATCTAAGCTGACTTCAATCGACCAATTTTGATGTCACTAGTCTTGTCTACAAATACATGTATTTTTAGAACACCTTGTATATACAGTAAAACCAATTTGAAGCTTAAGTTTTCTAAAAAGTAAAAAGCACAGTCAATATTAAATTGTGGCGACAACATGCATTTTTGTACTTATAGGTGTTTAAAAATTCTTTTGTATTTTTGCAAGGTACAATATAAATGAATATATTTTGCCACCCATTTACCACTGTAACAAAAAGTGATAGAAAAAAGCTTTCTGTATAAAAGTTTATTATTTTTTATCTATATATTTTGAGCATAACAAAAGAAACAAATGAACATCAAAAACTCAAGAAAAATGTGTAGGTAAACTTTTTTAAATGGAAAACCCTGTATATTATGTCACCATTAAAAAACTTCTTGTATAAAAGTTTTATAGTTTGTTATCTATTGTCTTTTGAGCATAACAAAAAAACAAATGAAGATCAAAAACTCAATAAAATTAAAAAGGTATTTTTTAAATGGAACACCCTGTATATTATATCATCATTAAAAAGGCCTTTTAAAGAGCTTTATAAAAATACCACATTTGATATACCTAGTTTTAAATGTTTCGAAAATATGACCATTTCAATCTGAAAAATAGATGTAATTTCCATTATACCTATCTACGGCATCGGCACAAGGCTGAGATTGTAGATATAATGGAAACTACATATTGATGGGTTTTTGATAAAACATCGTAAGCGACATTTGTCAAATTTTACAGAAAACAACTTTTTGCGTTTTTTTTTAAACAAAGTTGGTAATTTTTTTGTATGTACATTAGTGCACAGCTTTATTTCAGTTCTCGGTTTTTGTTTAAAAATAACGCAATGGGAAGAAAAAATCGTTTTCACTAAAATTGACGAAAGTCGCTTATGCTCTTTAAAAGACCTTTTTAATGATGATATAATATACAGAGTGTTCCATTTAAAAGAGTTTACCTCTTTATTTTTCTCGAGTTTTTAATGTTTATTTGTATTTTTTGTTATGCTCAAAAGATAATAGATAAAAAACTATAAAACCTTTAAACAAGAAGTTTTTCCTATCTTTTTTCGTTATCGCAAAATCGTGGGTGGCAAAATAAAAATGAAAACCCTGTACCTTACAAAAATAAAATTGTCTGCTTTTTTATCAAAGTTTTAATTTTAAATCTACAATCTCCAAAATTTTTAAACATTTACTAGATACTAAAATGCTTTTTTTTGTGACAAGTTAATCTTTGGTATATCGAGTTTAAGTGAATTTGTTTCACTAAGTGTTTTACCCTGTATATAGCCTTAATTTAATTAAAATAATCCCAAGCACTATAATTTACGTCCTTAACATAACTGAAGCTTAATTGAGAATATACAGGGTGTTTTCTAACAATGGTACGAAACTTCAAGGTGTAATTCCTTATGTTATTTTATGAAAAAAGTTCCTATAAACATATGTCCTGAGTTGCTTCCTTACTGAGATACAGGGCATTAAAATTTAAGAAAAAAATTAGCTTTTTCTAAATATTTTGAATATGCTCAGGACAATTTGGATAAAATTAGGTACATTTATTTAACCCTTTATAGGACATTTTTTTTCCTTCAAAATAGATCTATATTTGGGCTTCTGTAGGTTATAACGATCATGCGGGTACCTTTGACAGAGCTCATAGTAACAATAAGGCGAAATATTTTAAATATTTAAATTACATGAAATTTTAGAGTATATTATTATGCTATTAAAATTAATTTACTGAAAATATATGAAATAAAGAATGATTTTTGGAATACGTACAATAGAAAAACTATAACAAAAATAAAACACTACATTCACATAAAACTCTTCATTTAAAAAAATGCAACTTTTTTTGTTTTTTTCTTTTGGGTCCCTTAACGTTCCTTGGGAGAATATATTCCAACCAAATGAAATATACCTAAATTTTCGTCTTGCTAAAAGAGCCTGAAACTTGCCAAAACTATACTAAAATTAGTTATGACATGCTTGATCTGGTGGAGATACATGGGTATACTTATAGCCACTGGTTCTTCTAAAACATTTTGGTGGGAAATTATTATCCCTAGACGTATAAAGGGTTAAAGTAATAAGGCGCTTATTTAGCTCTAACCAGATTGTTATTATTTGGTCCAGTGGCGTCTCAGTGGGCACCGCAACTTATATAATTGAGAAAAAAAGTATGGCACTCACTTTTGTTTACGTTTTTATATTTTTTCTAATTAATCAAATATTAATACAACTTTTTAATCTCTTGTATTTTTTTATATCTACCTTCGTTTATAAGAAAAAATATTAAAGCTACTTTAATTTCTTCTAAAAATTACCCACAGACAACATGATATAAAAAGCAAAAATTAAAATAAAACAATTATTTGCCTTAAAATAAATTAGCAGTCGTGTATTTTATCAAAAATTGTCATTTTCCCTATTTACTAAGATCGAAATTCTTTATTTTTTAATTTTACATTTTATTTTATACTGTTTAGAATGATTTGGCTTTTTTTCTCAAAAACTAAGCTAGATACAAAAAAATATATAAACGTCAAAAAAGTTATTGACATACTTTTTTTCTCAATAATATATGTTGCGGTGCTCACAGCGACGCCACTGGACCCAATAATAACAATCTGGTTAGGGCTAAATAAGCGCCTTATTACTTAAAATAAATTTACCAAACTTTATCCAAATCAGCATAAGCATATTTATAATATTTGGAAAAAACTTATTGTTTTTTAAAATTTTAACACCCTGTATCTCAGTAAGGAAGCAACTCCGAATATATGTTTATAGGAACTTTTTTCATAAAATAACATAAGGATTAACACCTTAATGTTTCATACCATTGTTAAAAAACACCCTGTATACATGAATATTACCTAGTAAGTCATGGTTAATGACTTGACTGATGTATTTGAAAATTTGTTTTTATTTTTTATTAAGTAAAATTATTAAGCAAGATAAAAGACCAAAGAAATTACATGTTTGTAGTTTTAATATTATTTATGGAAATTGCCATTTACAGTTGCTGTTCTGTATTATGAACATTGGTGTGATAAATGTTACTAAATAAATAAATGTGTTTACATAAAGGATTTGCATTTTATTGAACCTTTTTCTTAAAAATTACAAAAAAACGGCCCTTTAAGCTCCTTAAATACATCATCACAAATCTCAATCTCATTTTTTTTTTAAGGGGTAGCAGTTTTCATAGTATTTACCTTATTGTTAGTGTTCATCTTGCTGTACCATCTTGGATCACTAACGAGTAGATAAACCTAGGAAATAATAAAAAAATTCACATTTTTCTTCTTACAATATAAAAATTCTTACTCTTGCTCTTAGTCAGATTAGGCTTTAAGAAAAAGGTAAATAAATTAAATACCTAATAAAAAGAAATCAAGTTTATTTTGTTTTACTTAATAATTAAAAAATAACAAGATAAATTAAATATATCGGACCTTATATTCCTAAAAACATCACATTAAACTGCTTTTACCTCCACGTAGAGCCAAAACCAAATGCAGTACTGAGCCTCCTTGAACTTTATAATCTTGCGCTGTTTTCTCATCATTCCTAGAATAAAACAAGTGTTATGGCTTTTCAGTATGTACTTTTAATAAAAACTATCATTTTATATCTCATGAACTTTAAGTTTTCAAAGGCATATTCTCAAAAAATGTATGTAATATGAGGTAAAAGTTGATTTAATATTAAAGATATACTTATGCAGTGGTTTCTCTCACTTATTTATCTAATTTGCCCCTAGAAGTTTTTTGTTATTTTGAAATAATCAGGTTGTACCTGATATGATTTTAATTAAATAAAATTAAATTTGATTCTCTAGACTAAGTAATTTAACTTTGAAATCATCAAATCTTTTGGTAATTTTCTAGAAACCTGCGGCAACTCCGATTTTGACGAAATTTGGTATACAGGGGTTTTTGGGGCGCTGATCATGAATCTAAAAGAATTTTTGGGCGGAAACGTTTCGTTCTTGAGATATTCATCATCAGACTTGAAATTTAAACTAACCATATTTTTACAATATTCTCCCTTCTTTTTGCTCACAATTCTTGATTTAAAGCTAAAGTGGCACACAATATTTGATTTTCACCTTTTAAAACCCCGTTTTTACGTATTTTACATTATTTTTGCATTAAATTGCGTAGCTATATTTCAATCCCAGTGTGCCATGAAGCCCTATGTGTATGTATGGTTGCCGCATTATCAAAGAAAAGCCACGCAGTTTAATGCAAAAATAATGTAAAAAACGTAGAAAAACGGGGTTTTTACAGGTGAAAATCAAATATTGTGTGACACTTTAGCTTTAAATCAAGAATTGTGTGCAAAAAGACGGGGAATATAGTGATAATAAGCTTAGTTCAAATTTGAACTTTGATGATGAATATCTCGAGTATACCAAATTTCGTTAAAATCGGAGTTGCCGCAGGTTTCTAGAAAATTAACAATCTTTTTTCTAGAATGATGACACCCTAAAATTTGTAAATTTAACTATACTTACATTTGCTTTCCTGAAAAAATAAGTCTCTGCTGTTGTGGTGGAATACCCTCTTTTCTTCAACTCGTTCTTTAATTCTCTCCACTTTATCGGTCGGTTCTATATCAATTTCAATTTCCTTACCAGTTAGTGTCTGAACACCAAAAAAAAATAGAATGGAGTCAACAAGTTTGATATGGGAAGGTACAATTTTTAAATAAATAAAAATATGTGCATTTAAATAGATAAATTAAACTAATGCACCATTACCAATTAAAATCGTGCAACCTTTTTAAATAATAAAATAAAATAAAAGTAATAAAAAATTTAAGCTACATGAACTAAATTTCCTAACCTATAAACTTACCTTCACTTTTATCAGCATTTTGCCTTTTAGTAAATAATTTGGCTTTAGTAAAAGTTATAATATATACAAAATATGAATTTTGATCCAATTTTATTTATTTCTTGATTGATTTACTCAACAAATAATAAATAAATATAACTATTTTCAGAAATATATTTCTGACACATAAAATTAGTTAAAGCCGCTTTTGTATTTAAATCGATAAAACAGGAAATCACAACAGCATAAAACTTTTATTAGGCAATTTCAAGTTAAATTAACCAAGGTCACAAATGGAATACGCAACTTTTGTGTTATTAAAGGCATTTTCAAATATTGATCTTGGGTTATCCCCGATCCAGGAAAACCCGTTCAAAAGAATTTCTACGTGTTCATAAATTAATCACCTGGGTAGCTTTCCAGTGACAAATTTTTTGTGCGTCACGCTCCAGGGCTTGAAGCTCTTAAACTGCTCTAAAAAGTGAGTCACTGGAACGTATCCTTAGACAAGGAAAGAGAGATACTTTAAGAAATTTTAAAATTTCGTTGTTTTTAACCTTTCTTGGCTTTATAATAATAATAATTTCTTTTAAATATCTAATTCCATTTTAAATAAATAATTTTAAGAAATCCATCCTTAACCATAAAAAAACTTGTGTGAAGCACAAAAACCAAAAGAGGGGTTGGTGCATGAGGGGCAAGAGGAAAGAAAAACAGAGTAGCTCAGGTGCATGACACTTTCCGTCACTGGAATGCCATAAAGTAGAACAAAATGCTCTTGAACTACTCGGGAGGGCTCTATTTGCGTCACTGGAAAGCCATGCACTCTGAACCAGGTGAATGCAAGGGTTAGTCGGGTTACCACACAAAGTTTATTTAAAAATAAAGAGGTATAAAAACAATTTGTTATTTATTGATTATTTGGAGCTTAAATATTGTTAAACTTTTTAAAAATAACTGCACGACAAGGGAACAAAGCAAAAAGTTTATGTTTTGTTTTGACACGAAGCCAATGAATATGACTAAAGGCCAAATGGAACATACGTGTTTGGAAAATAATGAAAAACAAAATCACATTATCTTTGTTTGGCAAGGGGTAAATTGTAGTGTAGTGTATTGTATAGTGGAGGACTAAAAGTGGAATTAAAAAGTTTTGATGCCAAACGCGTTTAACAAAACAAAACATAACCCTTTTGCTTTGTTCGAGGTCGTGCAGTTATTTTTAAATATGTTTACAATATTTAGGCTGTAAATAATCAATAAATATCAAATTATTGTTTTTCTTTTTTTTACTTTTTCCGTTTGTAATAAACAGCACATAAATGATTATAACCTAAATAACAAAGCAGCTGATTTTAACATTTTTTGCCGGCGTTGTACATTTAATTTACTGGCATTGCCAAAACTCTTTAATGGCAAGGCATTGGCAAAAAGATATCAAAAAGACGCGAAAGTGGGCAATTGACCGTTATTAGGCCACGTGTTGCAGATAAAGTGATGGCATCCGTCATTATCAAGTTATTGGAAAAAAATGCGTTTAAGATGATGGCATCCGTCATTAATAAGTTATTGGCAAAAGATAACAAAAAGACACGAAAGTGGGCAAATGCAGATACTCCCAAGCAGCAAGCTGACGTCTTATTGACGAAAATTGTCGCATATACTTTTTTAAGCTAAAATAATGCGATATTTTATTTGAAAATTAAAATAGGAAAAACTCCTTACTGCATGCAATTTCCTTGCAATGCAAAGTACCATCTCTCGGAACACTGTCCAACTTGGAGATGCAGATTTTTACACTAGCCGAAGATATTTCTTTCAAAGCTAAGTGAGATCATCTACCGCAGACCGCTCTCAAATTATTTCCCAGCAAACACTGTTTGCCGACAATGTACATTTTTCATATTGGCATTGATGGTAAAGCATTGGCAATTGGTGGCAATATTATGCCAACATCTTATACGCATTAAAAAGTCAACCCTAAATAAACACTTAATTGCCAATAAATTTTACATGCAGGCGAATTGCCGACAAGCATACAAAAATGGCGGCATACCAATCCTGATTAAATAAAGCACGCGTTTTTGTTGCAGGCAAATAAATATTGGATTTTTAAAGGCAAACCTTCAACGCATATTCATACTTTTTAAACCGTATTATTACCATTGGTATTTAACTAACATTAAAGCAATTTTTTGATCTGTTTTATTTATAATGGCAGCTAAACAACATTATTTTATGTTTTTTACATAATTTAAATGAAATGGCCTTTTCATAACATTTTATTGTTAAAAATCATGCAAATAAAAATTAGGTCAAACAAAATGTTTATTATGTATTTTGGAGCGAATAAAAATAAAATGATGGTAAAATTAGCTACGTTAATTTCGACCGAAGGTGACAGCTTTGTGCATTTGTTTTCTACGTGGTTTTTAGCTTTTTAGTTTCTTTTTTAAAGAAAATAGTTTTTTAATAGACATTATTAAATGTATTCATTACCTAATAAGTGTGTTTTGTGTGATTAATTGGTGATGGCTAGTCGAGAAGGCAAGATATTCAAGTAGACTGTTAGGAGCTGTAAACATTTTGTTTAAAACTTTATTAAAAGTTTGAAAGACGTGTTAATAAAAAATATTATATATATTTAATAGTTTTTTGACATACCGATAGATGGCGTAATGGACAATAAACAACTACGTTTCTGCAATATCTTCGATTTTTATCGTCTAAAACCGTACCCATTAGACAAAAATAATTCGGGAGCGGTCTGCGGTAGGTGATCTCACTTAGCTTTGAAAGAAATATCTTCGGCTAGTGTAAAAATCTGCATCTCCAAGTTGGACAGTGTTCCGAGAGATGGTACTTTGCATTGCAAGAAAATTGCATGCAGTAAGGAGTTATTTCCTATTTTAATTTTCAAATAAAATATCGCATCATTTTAGCTTTTAAAAAAGTATATGCGACAATTTTCGTCAATAAGACGTCAGCTTGCTGCTTGGGAGTATCTGCATTTGCCCACTTTCGTGTCTTTTTGTTATCTTTTTGCCAATAACTTATTAATGATGGATGCCATCATCTTAAACGCATTTTTTGCCAATAACTTATTAATGACGGATGCCATCATTTTATCTGCAACACGTGGCCTAATAATGGCCAATTGCCCACTTTCGCGTCTTTTTGATACCTTTTGGCCAATGCCTTGCCATTAAAGAGTGTTGGCAATGCCAGTAAAATAAATGTACAACGCCGGCAAAAAATGTTATATGGGTTATGTCTATTAAAAAACTCTTTTCTTTAAAAAAGAAACTAAAAAGCTAGAAAACCACGTAGAATACAAATGCACAAAGCGGTCACCTCCGGTCGAAATTAACGTAGCTAATTTTACCATCATTTTATTTTTATTCGCTCAAAAATACATAATAAACATTTTGTTTGACCTAATTTTTATTTGCATGATTTTTAACAATAAAATGTTATGAAAAGGACATTTCCTTTAAATTATGTAAAAAAACATAAAATAATGTTGTTTAGCTGCCATTATAAATAACACAGATCAAAAAAATTGCTTTAATGTTAGTTAAATACCAATGTTAATAATATGATTTAAAAAGTATGAATATGCGTTGAAGGTTTGCCTTCAAAAATCCAATATTTATTTGCCTGCAACAAAAACGCGTGCTTTATTTAATGAGGATTGGTATGCCGCCATTTTTGTATGCTTGCCGGCAATTCGCCTGCATGTAAAATTTATTGGCAATTAAGTGTTTATTTAGGGTTGACTTTTTAATGCGTATAAGATGTTGGCATAATATTGCCACCAATTGCCAATGCTTTACCATCAATGCCAATATGAAAAATGTACATTGCCGGCAAATAGTGTTTGCTGGGTAGCTTTTCTTAGTCTTTTATTTACAACATATACTTTTTCTGTTACCTATTTACTTTAGAGTACAAGCTAGACGCTCGCCTGCAGTTATTGGCTTACGAACTGTGTGGGACTTGCTAATAATTGACTTAACTTTCTGTAACAATTTGTCAAAATGCTCCTTTGACATTCTTAAATAATTGAAGTGTTTTTCATCATCATTTTGCTTTAACTCATTTAATAAAGTATAATATTGGCTATGAATTTTTCTTTCTAAAAAAGTTTCCAACCCAAAACCTGTGCCTCCTTTTTTGTCTTTTTGCTAGTATGGAAAGTAGGATAAAGGATAAATATATTTTTTTTGCCAAATATCATACTGAAGTAAATAATTAAAATAGGTGTAGTTAATGTCGTCCATAACACTTCTTTTATTTAAAATGGATCTTGTCTTATCTTCAAGCAACAACTCATCAAGCCTATCAACTAGTTTAAGGGTATGGTTCCTAGCTATTAATTTGAAAAATCCGCACAATCTATTGGAAAACGCATAAAAGTTAACTTCATCTCAACTTTTTGCGGATTCGCGTCGAAAATGGCGGGAAAAGCATTTTAAATTTGCACTAACCAATCACAACGCTGAATTATTATCCGCGAGCGTAAAACCGCTCTCATGGACAGCCGGCTTAAAGCCTTGTTTCTAGTCGTGTCGCCAGTGACAATGAGGAGACCAATGGGAGCCAAGAATTTATTGACTTCCCCCTCTCTTTTTCGCCAGCGACCGCCTCTCAAGTTGAATTTTTAAAAACGTGTCGCCAGCGACAATTATGGTGTCGTGGCGACACGGTTCTTGTCGCAGCGACACGCTCCTCGTCGCAGCGACAAAGCTTAATTATGTTGTTCCCCTACAACGACACGGCGGAGGGGATTGTCGCTGGCCACACGACGTAGTGCTTAAAACAAGGCTTTTACACTGGCTTTCACCTGGGTCAGCATAATGCAACCGGAGTTAAGGATCCGATCAATTTATGAAAACGGGTAGATACTGACCGATTCTTTTTGAACGGGTTTTCATGGATTAGGTTAACCTGAGATTAATTTTTGAAAATGTCTTAAAATCAGCCGATTGAATCTACCCCAACCTATCAGATCAATATTTGAAAATGTTAAAAAAGAAATATGTATTCTCCTTTATTATTTTGAATTCCTAGGGCGCATTCAGATTCGACAAAATCGGGGTAAACTTTACATCCAAGTCATTAAAGAATCGACTATTAGATCTTTATCCAGCGCCAAAATTGAAACCATAAAACGGGGATAAATTAAGTTACCATCAAAAAGGAAGATTGATAATTTGAAAATTAAAATTATTTAAAATAAATTTTTATATTAAAAAGCTTTCTCTGTTTTGTGGTTATCCATAAAATGTTTTTCTGATTTTAAACTGACTGTTTAAGTTTTCATTATCTATTATTTAAGGTAACTTTATAAACCTTAACCTTTTGTAAGAGTACCAATTTTTATTTGTATTTTTTTTAGATGTTGCCTTTAAAAGCAATTCTTTTTCATAGGGCTCATATTACTAAAGTTGGCCCAATTCTTTCGACTCATATTTTAAGGAGATTTAAAAGTACAAATAAAAATGAGCTAACATCCTCGACTAGTGCAAGCAGTGAGATTGATACTAATGTTAAGCCACTAGGAGAAAAGGTTAAAGAAACAACAGTAACTGCTTCATATTTAGGAGTGATATTAATTGGTATAGCAGTAGGTGGTACAATGTTTTATTCAGTCTTTAGTGAACTATTCTCAAGCAAAAGCCCTAACAGTGTTTATGCTGAGGCAGCAAAGAAATGTATAAATTATCCTCAAGTGGAGGATAAATTAGGATATCCAATAACTTCTTATGGAGAAGAAACTCGAAGAGGTTTGTATTCAACTTCCTTTTAAAAGAAAAGTGTAACAATTCATCTGCTTTGGGTATGCTTATGAAAAAATAATATCTGGTTTTAAAGAGATATTTTTAAAACCGTAAAAGCAAACTACGGACTTTTGATTTATACAAAGAAATAAAATTTAAAATGATATTAAGCTTGGTATTAGGTATACCCGTACACACCAAACAATATAGTAAGGTAAAAAGCAGATAAAAAGCTTTTAAATCTGGATATTGTTCTCTCAGTTGTTCTACAAATGGTGCTCTCTCTACATTTTTATTATATACAATCTAAAGTAGCAAAAATATTTCTTACAAATATTGATTTATGGTTAGCCTAAGTAGTAAGTTTTTCAGGGATAAACTTTTTTTTTTGATTTTGTAAATTAATATTGTTTGTGAATTGTGCGAAAATCTAAGAAAATTAATTTTCTTTAATAACGTGGGACTGTAAATAAACTGAACCATACATCATTCAAAAAGCAATAATTGCATCTCCTTATCTTGACTTATGCCTCTGCGTTTTTCAGAACTTTTCTTTCAGCATCGGAGAACCCTGTAGAACCATAGAAGTCATAAAAAGTCACTAAGAATTTGGTTTTTAAAAAGTTGTATGTTTGTGAAATATAGCCCAAAATATTGCAAAATTGGAAGGTTTTTAACTTTTTATAATTTGCACTGTTGGAACTTAGTAACAAAGTGCCAAATTAAAAATTGTACCTATGGTTTTTGGAAATTAAAAAAAAAAAAAGATTACATATTATTAAATTTAGAAATGAAAATTATAAGTTACACAAACAAATATAATTTAGCTTTTACTTATTCTAATAGTTTTTATATTATATTCATAGGATTACATTATCTTGGTAAATGTGACAGTATTTATAATCCATAGGTAGACGACAACATGTTTCTCATGCCTTTTATATGGACAAACAAGGAAAAAAACATTTAAGAATGAAATTTCATTTAAAAGGCACTGTGCATACAGGAACTGTCCACTTGGATATGGTTGAGGTAAGGTATTGAATATACATCTTGTCTAGTATTTTTTAATCTGTTTATTATTTTGTTTTTTAAAATTTAGATATTACACCTTTAAACTGTTTATTTTTAGGTACCTTATTTATTAAACTTTTTTTGTGATACCAGGCAAAGATTAGAGTTTTATAGTAGTAATTTAATATAAAACCATAAAATCCTTTAGTTAAAATAAATTTATTAAAAACTGTTAAAAATAAGGAACACCATTAACAATTTACTGGTAATAAATTCGAAAATTGTAAATCAAATCAGCAAACCCATTATGATCTTTTTGTGTTAGAACTTTCCCTAAATTTAAATGCTCAACTTTTAGTGTCCATGTCTGCAGGTAGTGATATCTTAAATAACATTCTATGAGGTTAAAGAACTTAATCCATAAGTTGGGTATACAGCGATAGGAAGTTTTCCATATTGCTTTAATAAAACACACTAGACAAAAATTATTAACCTTTTTTACCTCCATTCTATCTGATGTTAAACCTATGCGCGAGTAATGAGAAAGGAAATAAATTTAAACTAAAATAAAACAGATTCATTTCTAAAGCTGAGAAGGATTAAACTATAACATCCTGTATGTGTTCCAAATTCTGTAATTTTGCTGTTTATCTCTAAGAACCAAGTGAGAGAAAATGTCCAACCTTTAGACTACTCTTGTGCCAAGGGTCATGAAGCCACATTTGTGTTAAGTGCGAGGTTAGGTGCCATTACCATTATAATAATTACCCCAAAAGATCAAAATAGGTCGCAATTTGCATTAACTGTCGAAAACTTTATTAACAAAGTACTCCAGTTGTTCCACCAACTCAAAAATGTATATCTTATTAAACCCTCACCTAGTCTCTCTGCGTCTAATAGTACACAGCCAAGCCCAGTAACTGCTCCTATTACAAGATACAAAAAAATCGTCAGTTATACATCAAGCAACATCTATAGATGAAGCTGACAAATTCTTTCTAAAAATAGATGCACACTTAAAATCGTTTTTAAAGCGGGTGTCAATAAATTTATTAGGCAAGCCATAATAACTCCTAGCGTTTATCAAAATGAGACTTGGAATAGGTAAATGATTTGAGAAAAGGAGAGGCTTCGCATATTTTTTACTTTCCAGTCAAATCCAGTTTAATTAGAACACCCTGTATATTTTATTATTTTTTGACAATATTACCCTCTACAGCAAACATACAAAGAGCCTGTTTAACTCCACCATTTTTTAAATACCTTTTAAAAAAAGGAGCCAAAGTTTTTTAGAAGTAATAATTCTAGCCATTTACTCATGATTTGGATAATCTATTCTTTATGAAACTTCTGTATCTCAAATTACAGCTATATTTCTGGTGGTATTTTGTTTTTTAGAATGACTCTGGTGCTTACGAATACCGGTACCTATTTGTACAAGTAGATGATATGTTTAAAAGTGTAATAGTGATTGAAGACAACAGAAACACACTTGAAGCCAAGTCGTTAGACTCAAGTCTGAATTTTCAGTTTTAATTTAGTAATAAAAAACTTGTTTTGTTGAATGCACTCATTTATTTTTATCAGTTCTTTCTTTATACAGTAATACTAAATTATTATCAAAAATGTATCTTTTATTTGAAACATTATGTATGCTATTACTACATAAAGCGCAAAATACTGTACCCACGCAAATTTAAGTATCTGCCAAAATTTTGGCATAAAGTAAATTCTATGTTCAGGATATCTTACAGTAATGCTAATTGAGAAAGTACCATCACTTGTTGGATTAAGAGTCGTTAATACGTTTTTCAGATTTGTTTTAACTAAAAAGAAAAAAACATATTTATTAATTTTCTTTTTGTTTATGTGTAATACCTACATATGAGCTCCATCTCAGTGAAGTTGGCCCAACTCGCTAAATCATGTAATAATGTGAGGTCCTTTTTTTTCATGTTTATTTTATTTTTATTAAAAATTTACATTTATGTGTTTAAAGTGTTAAAAACTTTATAAAATATCTACATGTTATCAGAAAATTGTGGTAATTTTATTTCATTTTCCTTTAACAGAATCATTTTACAAAAATACATTTTGTTTAGTTCACTTCACTGAGATCGGGCACCGGTTCTCAAATTATAAATGTACACCCCCTTAGCTTTTTTATTTTTATTGTACAGATTAAAGAAACATTTTAACTTATTTGGTCTAAGAAAGTTTTTGAATAAATAATTAGATTTCTATTATCTCTTAAGGGGCCGTTCAAGTATTAAGTAAGCAGATTTAGTATAATTATTTACCCCTTCCCCATGTTATTAAAAGTAAGAAAGATACCCCCACTCCCATGCTTACATAAACATTCGACTGTAAATTTTGTACTTTTCTATTTACATTTAACAATTATCAATTGTTGGTGTAACTTGGATTTATCTATTTAAAAATACAATATTTCGACGAGTTGAGTAAATCCCATACTCGGTTCTAAGAGTGTACCTAAACATATTCATTATCTGTGGAAATCTCCGAAAATGCGTATCATTTTGAAGCATAGACAATAGTAGGAGAGCTAGTAAACCCTTTGAGTAACATTGGGCCTCTAGGGCTAGAAATTTGTATAGTGCTGAGTGATGACTCATAGCATGCTACGTACAACAATCATCACCTTCGAAGCATCAGCCCTGCACATCATCACCTTGTATATTTTTGGAAGTAAAAAATAAAAACTTGAAGCTGTAAGATTAAAATTTTTCTAGGATTTAGTTCATTCATGGTTAGGTTAAAAAAAATTGACAGGCGTTTTCGATGAGCACAAGTACCTGCCAGGCGAACTGAAAGGTGTGGCTGATTTGGATGGCCATATTTCCAAAACTAATAAAGTTAGATATGTACCTAATATGGTAACTCTTTTTAAGATCTTTTTAATGGTAATATAATATACAGAGTGCCTTATTAATAAAAACAAAATCTTTCACCCTGTTTATTATCACCAGTATCACCATTACAAAGAGCTTTAAAAAACATAACACTGGGTACATCTAACTTTATTAGGTTTGAAAATATGGCCATCCAAATCAGCCACACCGTTCAGTTCGCCTGGCAGGTCCTTGTGCTCATAGAAAACGCCCGTCAATTTTTATTCAAACCAAACATGAATGAACTAAATCCTAGAAACATTTCAAATTTACAGATCTAAGTTTTTTATTTTTTATAATTTTTCTAAACTTTCAAAAATATACAGGTGACGTACTTGGCATGCTATGACTCATCACTATACAAATTTATAAATACTTACACCCGGTTTAAGGTTTTTATTTATTTATTTTCACCTACTTACAACGATAACTAAAAAGTATTGAAAAAAACTTCTTTTATAAATGTTTCATATTTTTTAAGTATTATTTTTGAGCATAACAAAAGAAATAAATGAACTTCAAAAACTAAAAAATAAATGTAAAAGTTTTTTAAATGGTACACCCTGGATATTATACCACCATAAAAAGTATTTTAAAGAGCTTTACAAAAACTTTTGATATATTTATATATCTTTATTAGTTCCAAAAATATGACCATTTAAATCTGTCTTTCCCGGCAGCGCAGCGGTCGGAGTACCTCGCCCGTTCCCAGATGACCCGAAATCAAATCCCCAGCCAGAAAGACATTTTTAGGTTGTAGTTATTTAAAAATAACGGTACTCCAGTACTTAGGCATAGGCCTTCGTGGGCTGCTACAATTATTGTTTATTTTCTTTTTTTACCGCACATCAGTTTCGGCTTCGGCTAAAGTTGATGTTTTTGGCCGAAATTGGCCAAAACCGAAAGTTCGGTCGGACACAAGAAAAAATTGTCAAACATTGCCACAAAATATTTTAAAAAACGAGGCGCACGCCAAGATTTTCTTTTTGTTTTAAACTTACGACGTTTAATAACATCCAACAAAAGCCAGTTTTGTGCAGAAATAATATAGGTTAACTTTTAATACGTTTACTTCTTTTTATAAATATACCTGTACACCAACTTGATTATTTAAATTAATTTTTTTTTGAGGACTACCTAGCCATTTTATTTCTATCTATCATATAATAAATAAAAATCTGGATAATTTAAACTTTGACAAAACTCCCTAGGTGAGGTAAGTTGAGCAAGGGTATGGGGCTAATGTAGCACTTAGACATATAGTCAAATCATGGCTTGAATGCTAGATACGTTTAGAATAAAAATACATTTTGACAATTTGCTTTTTATATTTATAATCTTATACGTGACAAAACAACACATTTCATTAATAAAACGGCAACGTACCTAGCTTAGCTTAACTATTGAATTTAATATCTAGCAAGAAATGCCTTACAAATTATTTAAAAAATTTTAGTTTGTAAATTTTATTTAAGTCTTTAAAATTATAACTTTGTTCTATATTATTATATAAAAAAATTTTGGTTAGAAAATTTTATTTAAAAATTTTAAATTGCCATCAATTCATCTTCGTTTTTAAAACTTTTTTAGCAATTTTATTTTGCTTCTCTTGTAATGCCTTCTGTATCTGTTAAAATTGCAGCTTTTCTCTATCTTCTGTTTGATTTGGCTCCTTTTCTTGGACCATCAGCCTTTGGGTATGGTCGAACTATTTCCAGAGAAAATTTATAGGTTTGATGAGTCAGCTCGTTTTCTTTGTTGCTTGTACAAAGTTCGGGTTGCAGCCACTTTTAAATCTTAAGGAGTCTCTAGTAGTCTTACTGTTATAAGTTCGTATCCTAAAAAATAAATAAATAAAACATTTTATACTTAAAACCGTGGGGTTAGTTGAGTAACTGTAGCTCAACTAACCCCAACCATAAATTTTAAAGGAAAAGTGAGTTTATTGAAAAATCGGTTAAAATTATATCCAAAATCCTTACACATAATAAAACTGCAATAAATTTACTTAAGATTAATACTTACCTGATTGAGAACGAAATACATTTAACTTACTCTTTTTTAAAACACCACCAAACTAACTGCCTTGGTAACTTACTGTTTTTATTGGAATATTTTTTAATAATTTGCTCCAGCTTATAGTCTTCAATATCTTTTTCTTCATCATTATTTTTATTATTATATTTTGTTCTTTTATAATTTGAACAAATCAATGGCTCTAATTGGTCCAGTTGCAAATCAGCGAATATTGACAGTTTTGAAGTTGCAGGTATAATATTAACTTCTTGATAAATGATGGCACTTATCATTTGGAAGATACATGGTGACTAAAAAAATACAAAAATATCGATATGTTAGGTTTATTTTATATTTTTCCCATTTTGATCGCAAATAACTTTAGAACAAATACAGCTATTAAGTTCCGGTTTATTGCGAAAAACGTTAGATTGTTTTAAAGAGTTTTATCAAATCTTCGCCATTTTGTTGTAACATTTCAGTGTCACAAAAACAAAATGGTCGATTTTATGATATAGGGCAACTTTGTTATTTTGAATGGAACACTCAGTATGTTTTTTCCTATTTTAAAATCAATCTTTTCCCTTTAAAAACAACACATGCTATAGGTATTTTAAAAATACGTAATCATTGACATATAAAAATTTGCTTCATACAAGTTTACAAAGAAAGATACGACGAAGAATACACGAGAAAAAAGTATACGTTATTCACATCACAATTAAGTAATACTGTAATAGTAACAGACATGAAAGCGTATATTATTTTTATTATACTTTTGGTTAATATTGGGAATACGTAGAGTATTTGTTGATGTATTTTTTAACCTTGCATGTTGCAAATTTTCATTGTCAAATAATACTCTGAATTTTCGTGCTGCTTATTTTTTAGAGGTTAATAAATCCGGTATTTTTGAAATAACTAAAATTATATATTACGTTTTTTTAAAGGAAACAAAATGAATTTAAGGAATAAAGAAAAATATGCAAGATGTCCCATTTAAAATAACAAAGTTGCCCTTTATCGTAATTCAGCCATTTTGTTTTTGTACTAACTGATGTCACAGGTCACAAAAAATGGTAAAGATATGATTAGCCTAAAATACCCAAGACTTTATGCAAAAACCTTATCTTAAGTACTTTATTTGTTCTAAACTTATTTGTGATCAAAATGGGCCAAAATATGGACTGCCACCCTGTTTTACATGGCATGGTTTTAGTCGATAAAAGCGTAGGTTGGTTGAGGTGACCTGTAATATTTATTAATCTATTAGATATCTGTAAACCTAACACCATTCATGTATAATGTGCCTTAACCACAGCTTCATAACATTTTATGAGGCTTAAGGCTTTTACATTACAAAACCACAGATAACCACCAAATTTTGCTTTCATCAATTTAACACTATCATCAATTTCAGGCGTTTAACCAATTATAATCGCGGTAATAATTAGTGACAAATTTGACGTATAATACGTCAGCATAACCGATTGGTAAATACTGTTTTATATTGGTTAATCGCCTAAAATTGATGTATTTACATTGACATTTTAAGATGTAAACGTTTGGACATTGCATTACGTACACTGAGTTTGTAATCTATTGGAAGAATTAAATACAATGAAGTCAATTTCCTATTTGCGACCTTAACATCTAACGTAACATCTAAGGAATCAATTTTGGCATCATAATTTCGGTCTATTTCTCGTACCTACAATAAAATAGTAATTTATGTAACAGATGCATAAAGCAATACTTTTTCCCAGGGGTTAAAAAGGCATTTTGTAAATGTGTTGCATACTATTTTTTTGCGACCATATAAGGGTGCTAGTTTTAAAGTGTACAATTTCTAAAATTAGATTGTTGTGTTTTATCAAATAAGTGTTTTAACAAAGAAGCTACACATTAAATGTAATAAGATAAATAAATAATAATAAATATTATCTTAGGTTTGAGCACTCTCTTATGGATGTAGTAATGGCCTAAAAAGTTTTAGTTAAATTTAGCGCTAAAAAATAAAACTGTTGGGACATTCATTTCACTTGTGTATTAAAAACTATAAATGGAGATTGTACACTTTGGAACTAGGCTCCTCATGTATTATCTTTTTTAATTTTTGAGCCATAAAAATTTATTATTAGTAATAATTTTTAAAAATGTCTATTTAATTTATCGGCAAACTGTCCAATTTTAAATTTAGTGAAGTAATGATATTTATGATAACTTGATGAAAAAAAAACACTGAAAAACACAAAAAATTGTGAATAAGGTGCCAAACTGTTTAAAAATTGTACATTTCTAAACTGTGAAAAAAGTGCCAAACTTTTTAAAAATAGTACATTTCTAAATACTTTTGTTTACCAAAGTGGAGTTTCCCTTAAAAGTAAATTAAAAAATGAAATATAAAAAAAGCTAATTTAAAAAATGGTTTAGAAAGAAAATATGTTTACATTGGGTTAGTTGCTGTCTTAGAAGTAAATCTGAATGCGGCGAATAAGAGGTTTTATTCATATGAACTATGTCACAAAAAAGTAAGAATTGTGAAAAAATAGCAAGGCTTAAGTTCATGTACAATCATGCCGAAAAAAACTGGGACATTACAATCCAGGGGATGTCTCCTGGTCTATAGGGAATCGCATTTCTTATACAGGGTGTTAAAAAACAAATGAAAAACATTTTGTCTGATTCCTTGTCCAAAATAAGGAACAGTTTGCTTTATAAACATTGTGTCTAAAGTCAATCATTTCCATGTACAGACTACAGGAAACAATCGATGCAATATTGTCGGCCGACTGTATCGTTCAAAAATTCTTGAGCAACAAAGTTAGCCAATATTTACAGATACAAGTGTTTCGCGTCCACACTAGTTTTGGCCAAATGGAAATCGCTTATGTGTGGTGGCAGAGAGAATTTCTACGGGAAGGAGTTTATAACGGCAATTGATTTATTTTTGTCTTTATGTTTTCTGATGAGAATCTATAAACATTGAAGATTCTTAATTATTTCGATGAAAATTAAGTTTGTTTTTTCAGTGCTCGACAAAATCAACAAAATTAAACCTTTATAAACCTACACCGCATCAGCTAAGTGAAAAGGTTCACAGACATTGCGTGAAAAAAACGGTCTAACGCGTGTAGAATACCAACAGGTAGAAATTAAATAAATAATTCCGGCATCTAAACAAGGTGACACCCCAATAATGCGTCGATATGTGGACAAAATGCCAAAATAAAGATTTTCATAAAAACTTAAATGTATAATATGTACAGTGCGTCCAATCTAACTTGTCCAAATTTAAATGTCTATAAATTTTTTATTTCTTAACTTAAAAAATTATCCAAAAACCAAATTGTAAAGTAGGGTAGGGCGGGGCAATTTTTCACTTGATCGGTTATAGCTCCTCAACAATATGTCTTAATGGCCTATGATGCATACTGATGGATTGGCAATTTATCCCTTAGCAATAGTGTCCATAGTAACTTCTTTTTAGTAAGCTAAATTAAGGAACTACATCTATTTTAATGTAGATAGTCAGGTATGCTCAACGTACCCCATAGGTGAGGTAAGTTGAACAAGGGTATGGGGCTAGTAGAGCACTTAGAAAGTACAGCCAAATTATAGGTTTAATGTTAGGTAGGTTTACAATAAAAATACATTTTGACAATTTGCTTTTTATATTTATAATCCTATAGTCACAAAACAACAAACCTCATCAATAAAACTGCAACGTACCTATCTTAGCCTAACTACTGAATTTAAACTTAAATATTTGTATATAATTATTATTAACATAGATTATACAAATCATAAAAAAACATTTAAGACATTTAGGAGTCTAAATCTTCATTTAAAACAAAACAAAGTAATTTTTTATTTGGTAAAAAAAACTAAAAATCAAATCAACAAAATATCAAGTCCAAGTTAACTTTATTATAGCATTAATTAAAGATTAGACTTTCTATTAATAAACATACTTTATATGCAACTATCAATATTGCTGATATAATTTTAAAAAATATATTAAATAGATATCATTTGTCTGCGATTTAGCTCCTTTTCTTGGACCAGCCTTTGGGTATGGTCGAACTATTTCCGGAGAAAATTTATGAATTAGATAGGTCAGCTCGTTTTTTTGTTACTTGTACGGGATGCAGCCTCATATAAGTCTTGAGTAGTATAGGAACCTCTAGTAGTAGAAACTTTTATAAGTCCGTATCCTAAAAAATAAAAAAATCATTTTATACTTCTGTTAAAATCATGGGGTTAGGTGGACAACTGAAGCTCAACTAACCCCAACCTGAAATTTTAAAGCAAAAGTGAATTTATTAAAAAACGGATAGAATTATATTCAGTATCTTTATAAAAATCAAAACTGCAATAAATTTACTAAAGATTAACACTTACCTGATTGAAAAAGGATATTATTTAACTATCACAGACGAAATATTCTGTCTGAAAATTATTTTACTTTTTAATCACAACATAAACAATACGTGGGGGTACTTTTCTCGATCGCCGCGTCACCACTGGCGGTCGAGCTATGTGTTCCTCTTGCGCAACCCCTTCTTTACGCTATTTGATGCGTTTCGCGTGCGGTCGATAGTTTTTGAGATATTTTGATTGCCCAACTTACCTCTATGCTCAACTAGCCCCGTCCTACCCTAACGTATCAGGTTTTTTTATAGTACAAAGATTACACAAAACAATTCTATTAACAGAATATATTGACATAACTTACTTTTTTTTAATGGGACACCCTGTATTTAATAACACCAAACCAAAAGTATTTTAAAGAGCTTTACAAAAATACTACATATATCTATCTTTAATAGTTCGTTGACCATTTAAATATGAAAAATATTTTATGTAATTTCCACTATACCTACTTAGGACTAAGCTTAGACTGTAGATATAATGGAAATTACATGTAATTTTATCAGATTAAATAAACCCTGTTCCGAAAGTATTAAAGATAGATATATTAAATGTAGTATTTTTGTAAAGCTCTTTAAAAATCTTTTGAATGGTGGCACAATATACAGGGTGTCCCATTTAAAAAAGTTATGTCAATATATTCGATTATTATAATTGTTTTTGTGTAATCTTTATAACAGGAAAAAACCTAATAATTCATTGTAAAATTTGGGTTTTGGATCATTTTTTTAAGTTAACAAATAAAAAGGTATAGGCATTTAAAATGTGGACAAGTTAGATTGGATCTTTTCAACGTGTATATGACACACGTCTGAATGGTAATTGCTTCAAAATCGGTGTATCTGCATTCTGCGGTCGTACAAACCTACCGATGTTTTCCATAATAATGGAAAACAGGCAATTCGCCGATTTCTTTGATCAAAATGCCGACCGATTTGCAGCAAGTAGGCCGACCCATGTGCAACATTCAAGATACAGTAGGCCAACAAATGTTTTCGCCGATTGTATCCAAGTTTGTACGTGGCTAAAACAGGTGACTCGCCAATTCCTTTGATCAAAACGCCGACCGATGTTGCCGCGGCATATGCAGCAAGTCGGCCGACCGATGTGCAACATTCAAGATACAGCCGGCCAACAAATGTTTTCGCCGATTCCTTTGTTGTCTTTATTTTTTTTACTTAAAAACCAAAAAGAGTAAAGTGCCATAATATCGGATGGTTGCCTAATATCGGATAGTGATGATTCCCATAAATCTGTAATCTGATAATGAAAAAACCTCTTTACAGTTTAATATGGCGCTAAAATCAAGCTACGGAATAATATTTTAATGCTAATAATAAAACGTATAGGGAGCTGTAGAGTAGCTTTTTCAAACTGTGAAACTTCGAGTTTTTATACACGTGTTAATCGGTGACGCAGTTTTTAGGTAAATTATTAAATTTGACTCTATTGTTCAAATAAGTCTACAATATGTTCACTCTAATTTAGCGCATGCAAGAAAAAGTTATAATAACTTTTATTTGTCTTAAATAAAACTAAACCTTAACCACAGAACAATTTGCCTAATATCGGATAGTCACATAGAATATCCGATATTAAGACAAAATATTTTTTATTCAGCTTTATTTAGAATACCACCATCTTTGGGTATCCAAGGCCTTATTGACAACTAAATTTAAATATTTTTGTTGTGTTTCCAACTCTATGAATCATTTCATAGGGTTATCCTTATATCGAATTTCCCATCCGGTCGGTATTAGCAATATGTTTTGTTGTTAGCTAAAATTGTCCTTTTTCCTAAAATTTTTCCTTTAATTTTAAAATATGTAAAGCGCCTTATTTCAGTTTGATATATGGTTATGTAAAGCCCACACTTTGTCTTGTTATTAAAAAATCACAGATTTATTGAAATATTAAAATTAATATTAGGCTTAATAAAAAGTATCTGATATTAGGGCACTTTATCTATTGTGATTAAATTACTCAGTAATGTAAAATAAAAAAATATTACAAACGCCTTAATAGGTAAGAGCAGATAAATATGTTTTTTTACATAAATTTTCTTGTTCCGACACGTTATAATTTATACTTTTTTTTGAAATTGGTAAGAATAAACAAAAGAAAACAAGAGTTAAAGAAGTTTATAAAAAAATAGCAAGAACGATAGAGGTTGTCTATTTCCACCACTTTCATTAATTCTAAAAAAGTGCAAAAACTTTCAAAAAGTGTATTTTTATAATAGCAATATTTCTCGCCATTTTGGTACTGCGATATCTTGCTAATGGTTGGATTTTGACCGCATGTTTATGAAGCACACTACCCTTTATCTTGAACAAGAATTACCTTCTACATCAAACAAATGCTCCTATAGACCAGAAGATAAAACCAGATATTGCTGTGCCATTTTCTTTTTTTGGCACGATGGTACCTATAGCAATGTTTAAATGTAAGGCATCATCCAGGTTAGTTTATATTTATAAGGTTGCGACATATCCTCAACTTTTAGGCGGTTCGAGGTCGAGGACGCAAGGAAGGGCACTCCACGGAGAAAAGTTGGCAAGACTGGGTAAAATCAAAGCTGATCAATCCAGTGGCGTCTAGAAATTGCGCATTTTATTTTGCATTGTTTTGGTAGTGATATTTGTTGAAAGAAGTAATTCCAAATATTTTTTATTTAAAGTTAAAAAATGTACAACCTAATAATAATTAAAATTTGTTGTATAAACGGTTTTTCTACTAATACAATAAACTGTATATCTCCGGCACTGAACAACATGGCCGAAAAACGGGAAATGTGACGTCATAACACGTCAAAGCAAGATGGCCGAATGTCGTGACCTTATATAGACCGACTTTGAGGCATCAGCGGTTTACGCGTGGCCAATGAGCAGGGCCGGCCCGAGGAAGCTACGATTTTGCCGCCCTAAGCTCAGAAATTAAAATTATGTTAATATAGTAGCCAGTACTTTTAGGTAATATTTTACATGATGTCAATAAATGTTATCCAATTTAAATTGGTAATTATTGGGCTAAGTTTCAATCAAAAACTTTATTTTGTAGTAGGATAAAATTGTTATTTTTTGTACCAAGGGCGTTGTTGGTGAGTTGTTGCCGAGCTTCACGAGGGCAACAATCAGCTGTGGGCGTAAAAGTGCTTTACGCCAGAGGTGCAAACAATATTTTTGGTACGACTGAAATTAATATACAAGCATTCTGTAGTTATTTTTTCATTTTTTTTTTGTATATCGAATAATTTTGCCGATGTAAATATCAGGCTAGTTTAAGTCAAATTGATTAAACAACTTTATACTACCTACCTACAAAATAATTACATGTGGTGTCAACATAGTTGTCAAAAAATTGGTTTTCTAATTTAAATTATGAGCCAAAATAATTCAGAAATAGAAGAAGCTGCAGAGAAAGTCGCACAGAGTTGTTACCAGAAAAGTCAAGACTAATTCTTAAAAATTCATTCGGTGATTTCTTGAGATGGTGCGAATTACGAACGGTTCATTCCATAACAAAAAGTTCGTTGCTTGTAAATGCGGATGTTTTTGATACTTTTTGCCCTAGGGCGTAAAGTACAATTTTACGCCCTCAAATGGGTGCGTAAAATTGTCCGCGTACAAAAACTTGTTATTTGACATAGGATGATAAAGTTTGCTTTATTACTTTGTTTGAAGAAATAATTTTAAGAACTAAAAAGACTTTTTCAGGTCAAAGAGTGCTGTTATACATACAGTGAGGACGCGTGGGCTAAAAGAAATCCATTTTAAAATAAGTCATTTGTTTTTTTGTTAAAACACTTGAACACATCGATCTTAATTTTTGGCTGCGGTTTTTCTAGTAAATTCATTTTTAAAGGGTGGCCCATCGGGTCGCCAAAAAATAAGCTAGACCTCCTAACTTTATTTTTTAAACAGAAGTGTCTTTTTCCTTTACATTTTTTATTTATGAATTATATTCTAATTATATTTTATGTAGTATTTCTTATAACTAAAGTTAACAATGATCGAAGAAATTTACCATTGATTTCTTTTAAACTTTTTAAAGACATCGAAGTTGGACATGGTCGAAAAATTTATTATTTGTTTTTGGATGCAGTTTTTTGGTAAATTTATGTATACAAGGTGACCCAAATATAAGTCAAGACCACCAAATTACTTTTTGCACGAAACCTTACAATATTACGTAGGTCATGTGCTATGCCTACAGTCAACAGATAATTTTAAATTTACCATTTATGAAAACACATAAATTGGAACAAATTCCAAAAACCTCGGGCAAACACCAAGATGGAAGTAATCAAGAGTTTTCCAAAAAACAAACCAATTAACTTTAAAAGAATTTTTTCAACTTAATAGTCTTCGAGGTATAGCTTATAGCTCAAACGGTATTTGAAATTTAGGAATAAAAATTTAAATAGAAAACCTAAGTTGTCGCGTATTTTCTGACCTGACGATGTAGCAAGTCCCATATCTTACCTACCGACTGAGATGTAAAGAACATACTTTTTACATTGCAGTTCTTCGACACGACTGTATACATAATACAAATGAGGGCGCCCTTGACAAAATACTAAACCAGTAAGTGTGCCGCACACTAAAAAGTTTTGGGAATCCCTGATGAGAAATAATGTTTAAATTATAATCTCCGTGTAAAAAGTCAGTTTTTTGTTGATTTTATGTGGTTTAAATGTCATTTTGCCAGCCCTGGAAACATGCCGCCTAGGGCGGTCGCCTCACCGGCTCACCTCTAGGGCCGGCCTTGCTAATGGTTTATAAAGTTTAGAAAAAGAATAATTATAAGTCTCTTCAATTATCCTTTATCGTTAATAGTACAGGCAATGGGAAGCGAGTTACTTTTGTCCTTAATGCATAATTCTCCAGGAGTTATTTTTTTTACAGATAGATGGAGTATGACTTACTGAACCTATAAACAGAAAATACTTACAAATATGGCGACCGGAAGTGCCGCAATTTTGCGAAAAACCGTTTGTGCCTGTATCTCCATAACTATGCACTTGTGTTCTACAATTATTAGGACCTTAATTATAATATATATTTTAATATAATTAAATTTCCTATCTTTTTTATTTTATAATTTTTTTGTATCATTTACCGTTTACGATTTATAAGATTTACTGTTTGCTTATTGAGTTTTTTACCGATATCTCTTCTAAAAATCATTTAAATAATAAATTGATTATGATTAAACTTTTAAATCAATACATTTTTTACAACTCTTACTTTAATTTTTTTCTATAATTAATATTTTAGAAGGTATAATGCGTTTAATGTTGTACTACGAGGTTAGTAAGATCGAAATATGCATAGCATAATCCAAGAAACCATAGTAATACCTGGCCAGTTGTTGGATGACGTCTTTAGGTCCACCTGATGTTCACTGCTTATTTACAGGATTTTTGAAATTAACTCGTAATAACTTAAAAATAATAATTTTAGAGAGAAACGTTTAAAATTAAAGTTGTAGGAAGTTAAATGGTTTAAAAGTTTAGTCATTAGCAATTTCTTGTTTAAACAATTATTAAGGAGATATCGGTAAAAACTCAATAAGCAAACAGTAATAATCTTATAAATCGTGAACGGTAAGCGATACAAAAATATTATAAAAGAAAAAAGATAGGAAATTTAATTGTACAGGCCCAAACGGTTTTTCGCAAAATGGCGGCACTTCCGGTCGCCATATTTGTAAGTATTTTGTGGTTTTAGATTCATTACGTTTGTGAAAAATGAACTCCTGCAAAATTTTGCAAGAAAAATCCTTTATTTCCTGTACTATAACGTTTACATCACACAAACTAAAGTGGCTTAACCACAACCGCCTACACTACCTTTATCATAGAGCAGGAATCAAAGACTTTTAAAAACTTATTGTAATAGGGAAAAGAACTGCAGATAATAGGTTTCGCGTTATTTTCAGTAGTTGCTATAAATAGGTATTCTCCTTTAAATTTCACATCCGGCTGCTCGTATACTACGTCTCTTTTCTTCCAAAAACCTAAAAATGGGGTCAATGTACAGGATATTGATAACAACTTCATTAACAAAAATAAAAATTGTATAATACTAAATTGTAGTTTATTTAATACAATGAATCATTTGGTTTTCTTTAAACAAGGTATTACATATTCCTGAATCACCAAATAATTCCAATGTCACTCACTTTAATGCAACAGATTTCCTTTTTATTTGCTTTTTAAATGCCACTGCAGATGCACCTGTGTGCAATTTCTTTTATTCTTTTTACTTTTTTAGAAACTATACTGGTAGATACTATTTACCAACATTGCTTTTCAAAATGTCATTAACAAGATATTTTAATTTTAACCTTATAAATATCGCTATCTAGGAAGTCGAAATATACCAGATGAGTTAAATTACCATTACACATTACTTCTGCTGTAAAAGTGTTTCGAATCACCATTTTTTTTAGATACTCATTTACTTTGCAATTAATTTGGTCTCTTGATATTTTTTTGCACGACGAACGATTTTCGTTTAAAGAAATAAAAGTCGTTTTAATGCATAACAAAATTGCTAAAATATCATGGTATTTTATTTTTAAGTTAGATTTTTGACTGGGTAAGAGCTTCTTATGAAAAACAACTTTTAAATGTATTTTTTTACTAAATTTAAATTGTAGTAATGTAACTATTTGACCTTACTTTAATGCAAATTGGACAAAAATGCCCGGTAGGCCAACGCCTACCGGGCATTTGCATTTAAAAAATATAATTTTTATTATTACTTTGCAAATTTATGTCTACAATGGCTATGTACAAAAAAAGGTGAAAAGAAAAGAAAATTTAAAAAAGTGCAAGATTGGGATTATGACAACAATGTTTAAAGAATAGTAAATAGGTTATTTTTGCACAATATCATTTATTTTTTAAAGTTTCAGCTCTAAGTCGTATTTATATAGAGATTTTTAAAACATTTTTTGTAAACTGGATATAAAGTACAATATTTTAAGATTTTTAAATAAATGTTACTAATTTCCATGGCAAAAATTATTTTTTAAATACTGGGTATATTATTTAAAAATTGTACAAGATGTCCCCAAATTCAAGGGTAACTATTGGGCTTTCAAAAACCTACAAATAAAGAAAAAGTTTATTTAGAAGCTCTTTAATGTATTATTATTATTATTATTATTTTTAAAAAATCCGGACATTTTTGAACATTACTGACAAAAAAATGTTGTTAGTTTTTTTTTATTTTGTAAGCAGCTTCTTTAAATGGGACAATGCAACGAAATACCATATATTCGATAAAGCTTTACAAGTAGAAATATCATTACAAAAAATAAAAACCAAGTCTCAAATTTTTGTTCTTTACACATATCTTCAAAAATTTTTTGAATTTTTTGATTTATAAGAGATACATTAAAATGCTCCTAGTTATGCAACTTAATTTTGAAACTTTGTCCTGTGGGTCAAATGATGCCCAGTACGTCAGTGATTAAATATTTTAAAATTAAGCCCCCTGATAAATTATTCGCGAATTTCTTAGATTTTGATATTCCACTTTTAAATATAAGGCTCTCTGATAAATTTGGTTAGTCAAAAAATGTTCTGCATTAAAGTTATAAACTAATAAATGTTCCTTTGGATCAACTCCTAATATTAGTGGCCAGTTTCACCTTCGTGGTAACAAAAATTTGCAATAAATTTGCAAACGGCTTCGATTTTACTTTCTTACTTTTAATTATTTTTAAATGAAGCCCTCCAATAATATTGATAGTAAAAAAAATTTTGCGCATTGAAGTTATGAAGTATTAAATATTCCACTGGGCCAGCTCCTAATTCTAGTTGCCAGTTTCAGCTTCGTGGTAACGAAAAATTGCAATAAATTTGCGAATGGCTTGGATTTTCTCACTTTTAAATATTTTTAAATGAAGCACTCTGATAAATTTTAATGGCTAAACAATTTTGCGCATTGAAGTTATGAACTATTAAATATTCCACTGGGTCACCTAATTTTAGTCGCCAGTTTCAGCTACGTGCGGGCGAAAATTTGCAATAAATTTGCGAAAGATTTCTCTGTTGGGAACCGTAAGTGAATATATTTTGTGGCGAAATCCATACTGCCTGTCATGCAAAATTTTGTGTTTTTCTGAATAGTTAATATTTGAAAATTAATGAATTTTTCCATTACTTTACAAAAAACTGAGAGAATTGAAATTGGTCTATAGTTAGATGGAAGCGCTTTGGATCCTTTCTTGGGAATAGGTTAAACACGTGCAGCTTTCCAGCTCACTGGAAAGATACCTGTGTCGTAAGAAATTCGAAAGAGCCGAGTTAAGATGGGAGCAAGTTCTGGAGCACATTTTTTTAAAACGACTGCTGGTATGCCATCTAGCCCAGGCAATTTTTTGGTGTTAAGAAAAGAAATGATACGATTAATGTGTTTTACCTTAAAAAAAATATCGGGCATTTTATGAGGAACTGGCGTAATAGCTGGAATTGGATGATTTACGGGAGGGTCAAGGGTTGAATGGGCAGCAAGTTGTTAAGCAAATAGCCTTTCCTTAAGCGGTAGAAATAATTTCATCTTTCCAAGTTAGTGGTGGAAAAAAACTGGTACAAAATTTTTCTACTTATGTTTTTCGCAAAGGACCAGAAAAATTTACTGCCATATGAGCAAGAAAGAATTTTGTTTTTAATACGATTGTCGAAGGAGTCTTTGGCTTCAAAAGTACTTTGATAGTAGTAGTTTCTTGCTTTAATGCTGGCCTGTCAGTTTTCTGGACTAGGATCCTGTAGAAACTTCTTGTGAGCCTGAACTTTAAAAAGTAAGCTATATCTTTATCACAAGATTTGGAAAACCAGGGTTTTTTATTGAATTGTTTGGGGTTTTTGATGGTGTGTGGAATATAGGTTTCAATAACAACAGTTGCCTGCAAATTTCAGAAGTATCACAAGAAGAAAAGCAAATGGAATCCCAGGGGTAAGTGGCGAAGAAGTCCGTCATGCCATCCCAGTCGGCTGAGTTGTAGTGCCATACGGTGCGTGGTGGCATGCATTCATTTACCGCGGAATGTGCAGGGTAAGATATAGTAACTAAGCCATAATCTGAGCGACCTAGGGGAGCTGTGACAGATGCTTGATAGAGTTCGGGGTTGGTGGTAAAAAGAGATCTAGGAGATTTAAACTATAATTTGGGACTCTAGGAAAGTAGGTGGAATTCATAACAAGGTTAGTAAGAGAATTGCTGACTGCGAAGATTTTGGATGCTCTGCCTTGGGGGTTAGTTTTTGAAGAGCCCAGCCAATCCTTATTATGGACATTGAAGTCGCCAAGCACGATTACTTCGGCCGATGGAAACTGATAAATTTTGCTATCGATCTTTGTTAAAAGAAAATCAAAGAATTCGACATATAGGAATTATTAGATGGGGACCGGTACAAACACCAGAGAAATTTGGTAGAAGACCTAAGGGAAAGTTTGAGCCAAAGGATATCGGGCCTACCGGATTCAAGATTGAAAACTCGAGCACAAGCCAGATCGTGATAACGAAAATCCCCATGGTCACCCTCAAATTTGGACACCCTGTACATGTGGGCTAAATGGTGCCCAGTCCGACACTGTACAAAATACCATATGAGATTTTAGCGATTTTGCCATGCATTAAAATAGCTTTTATTTCTTTACACGAACGAAAACCGTTCATTTTAAAAATAATTTTAAACCAAAGAAAAAGCAGTAGTGCACTATTTTGTTTTTTTCAGGAAAAATTAATACAAACCTTATTTAAAGGCCAGTGGTATAGCAAAAAATGTACTATAATGGTCCAAAAAAGTGTACCACATTTTGTAAAATATGTAAAAGTTATGATAAAAAGACATTTTTTCACACACCCTAAATTTTCTGGTTGGGATTATAGGGTAGGTATAGGCTAGACGGTAAGCGATACAAAAAAACTACTAAGATACCTGTCCCGTTATCTTTTATAGTGTTTAGTTTAATGGCGTAACACATTCAATCAATACTTGATTAATTTAGAAGATAAAGGGTAATTCTTAAATTTCTTCGATTTTTATTATGGCTTATTACTCGGACATTTAGGGAGATGGAAAAAGAACTTCCAAATACAATATATACTCAGAATCCAGTGGTGTACCTAAAATAAATATAAATATTTCAATTTTTAAGATATAATCCAAACTTGCATTTTTTTAAATAACAAAGTATTTTTTCTTGCGATTAAAACAATATGAAACACCCAATATTTTGCATTGTTCTAAATAGCAAAACTAACAATAACATTAAAAAATTAGTCGCCATTATAAAGGAATCTATTTTTTGTGGTTGTTATTGTTTTGGTTAATAAATGTTTTAGTATTCTTGTTAGATTGGGATTTTTATATACATAATCTTTAAGAAATGAATGAATATTGATTCAATCAATGACCAACTATTTTTTTAGTTAGTTTTGCAAAATTTTAAGTGTTATATATTGTTGAAATCAAAAGAAAAAATGCTTTTTTTAATATATTCAGATACAATGCGCTCTATTTAAAAAATGCAAGTTTGATTAGTTTCAAAAATTAAAACATTCATATTTATTTTAGGTAGGTACGTCACTGAATTTTACGTAAAAAGCTATAAAACTTTTGTATTTGAAGTTTTTTTATTTCCATAAATGTTTAAGTAATAAGCATAACAAAAATCGTCGAATTTTGAGAATCACCATGTATCTTCTAAACTAATCAAGTTATCGTGGATCTGATTGCGCCATTAAACTAAACACGAAAGAGAACGAGACACGTATCTTGTTTTTTTGTATCTCTTACCGTTTAACCTATAGGTACCCTATAATCCCAACCAAAAAAAAGCTTGCACAGGAAAGTACAAACTTAGAAATCACCCTGTGTATCTTAAATATCATTTGCAAAATTTTGTTGAAATTGGGTGATGGTATTATATATAGAGCATTAAGGGAAATTTATCACTAACTGCACCCAAACGAACATGTTTTACAACGACAATAACTTTTATTTATTTTTAAATTATTTTGCATTAAGAAAATAAAAATTTGCACAGCTTTTTGACTTTTTTTTGTTCTTGCACAATTTTCGGAGAAATAAAATCCGCTTAATTGAATATCCCGGGAAAAATTTGGGCATTTTTGTGTGAAAATTAGTTTTTATATTTTCCATTAACAAATATCTAACAAGACCAAAAAATATTATTATATTTTATAATGAAACGAATAAGTTAAATAAATTGTTTTTTAAAATATTTAACTTTAGCTAACACCATGTCTTATGTTTATACAAACTTTGAGTCCCAACACTACTAAAGAATCGTCTAATAAATTGAAGGTAGGTAATTGTCAAGAAAGTTACCCCGACTTCGATTTTGATCAGTTTGGTAAATGGTCGTTTTATGGGGTGCTGATTACTAATCGGGAAGATTTTTTTCAGAACGTTTTGTTAAAGTTAAAAATCAATCATTGCAAACCTTATTTTCATAAACTCTATTCTGTCTTCTTTTTGCACAAAATTCTTGATATAAAATTAATTTTTTTAATCAAACTGCAAACATACTGGCGGCAAAAATTGGGGGATATTGTAGAATTGTATATAATTACGATGGTGTGCTATTAAAAAAATATTTATGAAAAGTTTATTTATTTTGATATGGTAATAACGAGAAACATTAAATTTTTTTGGCGATAGCAAAAATCACACCACATTTTCATTATCAGTTTTAATTAGGGCAACATAGCAATATTCCCTAATTTTTGCTGCTAGTGTATTTTACTCCTATATATATCATTAAACCGTTTTGAACACGCTAAACCTGCATTTCTACTAAATAGTAGACTAATTTATTTTAAAAGTATCAGCATTAAAAGTGCTCAAACGTTGTGTTTCTCGATTTCTCAATTTTTACTTATACTCGTTTGCCCACCCACCATAGATATTGTGAGCCAATTTAGTGGTTTATCAGGAATTTTGTGCAAAAAGAAGGAGAAATATAGATAAATTAGGGTTTGATTTATTTTTAAACTTGATATTAGATATTTTGAAAACGAATCGTTTTTGAAAAAAAAATGCTTCAGATTCGTCATCAGCGCCGAAAACAAAACCCATATGCCAGAATTGGTCAAAATCGGAGTTGCCGCAAATTTTTAGAAAATTACCAAATTTATTGCTGTATAAAGTAATCATATAGGTATGTTATGTGTACCCTGTATAATAAAGCTATAAGACTATTTGTGGTAATTTTCTAGAAAATGAGAGCAACTCCGATTTTGACGAAATTTGGTATACGGGGGTTTTGGGGCGCTGATCACGAATCTGAAAGAATTATTTGGCGGAAACGTTTCGTTCTCGAGATATCCATCATCAAAGTTGATATTTGAACTAACCTTATTTTCACTATATTCCCCCTTCTTTTTGCACACAATTCTTGATTTAAAGCTAAAGTGTCACACAATATTTGATTTTCACCTTTTAAAACCCCGTTTTCTACGTTTTTACATTATTTTTGAATTAAATTGCGTGGCTTTTCTTTGATAATCCGGCAACCATACATACACATAGGGCTTCATGGCAAACTGGGATTAAAATGATTCAAAGTATAGCTATGCAGTTTAATGCAAAAATAATGTAAAAACGTAGAAAACGGGGTTTTAAAGGTGAAAATCAAATATTGTGTGACAGTTTAGCTTTAAATCAAGAATTGTGTGCAAAAGAAGGGGAATATAGTGAAAATAAGCTTAGTTCAAATTTGAACTTTGATGATGGATATCTCGAGAACGAAACGTTTCCGCCAAATAATTCTTTCAGATTCGTGATCAGCGCCCCAAAAACCCCGTATACCAAATTTTGTCAAAATCGGAGTTGCTCCCATTTTCTAGAAAATTACCCTATTTGTTTTTAACTAAATTACCAGAACCAAAAGTTGCCTCCTTGACGCAAATATGTATATTATACACTTAGATTTAATGTAAAATTTAAAGAATCAGCACTTTACTTTTTGTTACTACTTACCTCCAGTTTTGTAACAAAAAAGAAACGGCAAGACAATGGATATACCACTAGTTAACAAAACTACAAGGGTGGCTTTTGATAGTAAGCATGTCTTATATTTTATTTTAGTGTTTTTTGTATAAACGTCTAAAATAACCATTATTTAAATACTACCACGGCTAACATAATCTTATTGTGACATTTGTTTGTATTGAAAAAATATGGTCACTATGGAAATAAAAGTCATACTAGTAAAACAAAGGGTAAAGGCTTTGTATCAACAGAAAATTTTAATTGCAAAATATACTAAATTTATATTACCCAGATGACAGGGGTTTAAACTTACACCTGTCAAAATAAGTCAGTATTTAATAATTATAATAATATGCAATGCAGAAGTATAAAAAAAGCAAATAATTTCTTAATCGGGGAAATAAATTTTCAACCCTTTCTATTGTTTTTATAAGTTTTATTTACAAAGATTAGGCGTCTTTGGCAACTATGTTTTTTCTTCAATAACTTCAACAATAACTTAAATAAATCTATACAGTGTGGACGTAAATAGTCTCCCCTGCTAACTTTTGTACCGTTAATTTTTTCCTATTAAAATGTGGGTATGACTCATGGGAGGTAATAAAGTATTTTTTGACGTAAAATTGATATTTGCAACAATCACCATTTGGCGGAGGGGCGCCATCTTAGGAAAAAAAAATTAATGAAAGGGGGTGTCTTGTGGCATATCATTTTAAGCTTCTGACGAGTACTTTATAACCCTAGAATAAAAAGTAAATATGTTCACGTATTACAAAATGGCGGTACTTTAAAAATTATCTAAATTTTTGATTAAGATGGGCCATATTTTCGAAACTTATAAAGTTAGATGTTCTTAATATGGTATTTCCTTAAAGCTCTTATAAAGATCTTTTTACCGGTAATTAAATATACAGGGTGCTTCATTAAAAAAAAAATAAGTACTTTTTATCCTACCCCATTTTTTTTTTTTTCTGTCTCAAATTAAAAATACTTTGACTGACGGTGGAAGTCATCAAAAATTGTTTTTCTCTGAGGCACATTATACATTACAAAGAGTATCTATCTTTCTATCTGTGAGAAATTTGATGTTTATTCATTACAGTTAGTAAAGTTATTTAGTTTTATTCATTGAAGATATCCGATTTAAGAATAGTGGTTAAACATGATTAAAAACGAATTACTTTTGCAAAAGCCAATAAAGAAACATAATCTGATAGTGCGGTTAAAAGAAGCACATTGAACTCAAGTCATTCTTAATACTAGTGTAAACAAAAAAATTCACTGGAATATCTGGCAAGAAAAAGAAAACAAAAGTGAGTGGGTTACAGGAAAAAGTGTCAACTGCTACAAAATTAACACAAAAATCAGAGTATATTTTAGACTTCAGTATAACTTTCTAAAAGATCGTGTAAAGTTTTGGAAGTTACTTCAACAAAAGTGAAAAAGAAACAACAATTAAAATTTTAAAGAGGTCTAGTGTGACATCTCTTACCGACACCTCAGTGGGAGGTCGAAAATCATTAAAGTCAAGCATAGAAATGATAAGCCAGTGCAGAAAGCAGTCCGACCAGAGAAAGAAAAAATAAAAATAGGCGTCGAAAAACTCTAAATCCATTGGAACATGCAAGGCCTAAAATTTTTAATAATTGAGGTGGCAAGCATTAAGCTTTGAATTGCACAAGTCTATTAAATAAAAAAGTCTTGAAATCAAATCAGATATTCTGATTACATCTTTTTCTAAACCGGATTGCATTATTTGACATTATTCTAAAGACTTCACATAAAATGTCAATAAGATTGGAAACTGTGTCTGATCATGTTAGTAACAGATTTCAGGAAGGAACAGCTATATACCATAGAGGCAGACTTTCAAAGCGTATAGAAAATTTGAAAACAAATGCGAATTTAAAAATACTTCGGTTACAATTTTCAGACTACATACTACGAAATAATGAAATTCTTGGCCAATGTTAACAATAATCGATGTGTTGTTTGAAGGCCCCTCTTGTTGTAAAAATGAGACGTAAACTATTTTTAAAAGCGACGAGTCATTATTATAAACATATTAATTTAAATCTTAGTAATTGAAACTATTACCTAAATGACTTTTAAGAAAAATATTAGGCGCTTTCTTATTGATTTTGAGAAACAAGCCGTTCATTGGGTGCCTAATCTGTTATAAGAAAGCTAGCGAAAGAGTCGATATAAGCATTTATTCCAGCTGCGAGATTGTTTCTACTATGCTGCCCAAGCTTTTTCATCGGTACGTAAAAGTAATGTTCTAATTAATAAAAAAACGGTAAGTTCCATACAGAGACATTTTACCCATTAATATAGCTTGGACACTAGTCGTTTAAAGTGAAAGTTATTATGGACGAGCAGCTGAAGTATCTGGCAGCTTCGTTAAGTCTAAACGAGTTTTCGTGCCAAGAGTCTCCATAATAACCATAATATTTTATTTACACAAAAACATTTAAGTAATACAGGTAAACTAAGTTTTAAGATTTGATTTAGCTCTTGAAAGAAACAGTATGTAGATTTTTGTGTTATTAACTGAACTCTACAGCTTGAGCTCTGATCGATTGAAGAAGAATTAAGCTCCTGAGGTACTACCAGATTCATTGGGCGTTTTGTGAAAAAAATTTAAAACTTTGGCGGAGTGTTATGTAATTTTTATAGAAAATGATAAATTTCGTACATGTGAAATGAGGATTTATATGTTGAGAGGCATAATAAGTTACTTTTTAACCATAAGGGTTGAACAGTTGAATTTAGTTCGATGGTAGTATATAGACCTCCAGCGGCCTGTTTTCATGCTTTTTTAAAATCAGCTTAGCTCGTTTTGAGACAAGAATCTGTATGCGTATGAGTATTCTGTAGTTGTTGAGTGGCGATTACAACTTAAGAATTTTTTTTTAAGTCTCTAGTATAATGAAACCGCTTTTTTATGATTTAATTTATTCTTTGATTCCAAACCAATTTAAAACAAACTAAACTGATGTCCTGCTTAGTGAGGCACGTTAGCTAATATCTATTTTGGTTCGGTTTGACTACGGATTGAAATTAGGTCAGTAACGGGACTTTCGATCTTGTGGTATATTTCTTGATATTCAGTTGTCTTTGAGGTCCACATTCACTAGAAATAACGAAATCTTGCAGGAGGAAACTACCGGACTAATATTAAAACATTTGTTTATAATTTGGGTAAGGAGACTTGGGATAGTCTCTTCCAGAGCAGACGATGCTCTAGTATGACTTTTGATGGTGCTATGCGGGTTTAGTATGTCTATTATGGTGTTGTTTTCCAGTGGGCATTATACTCTTAAAACAATTGAAACAAGAGTTATAGCTTTCTCACCTTTACCCAGTGCCAAAAAATCAGTGTCTTTTATATTCAGGTGCTTGAAAACAAATGGGCGAATTATCGAAATTAGCAGGCATTTGTAAAGAAGATATAGAGAAAAATTGAAAGATTTTTATAGACAATCCTAATGATCTTAAAATAGAGTACTGGGAATAAAGACAAAAATAATGTGGGATATTATTTAATACTTTACAAAAGAATGGCACAACCAAAGCATCAGAGAATTTTGAAGATTGATAAATGATTATCTGACGAAAAGTTGCAAATAATTTTAATGATTTTTTTCTTACCAGTACCCGCTGATGTCAGTGACTTTGATTTTTAGACAAAGAATATTCCATTTTTTTCAAAAACTTTCTGTCGCCAATTTATGTATATGGAGTAGCCATCTCTAATTAAGCGGCTTAAAAACTCTAATTCGACGAATTGAAAATATCTCTAATAACTTGTTAAAACAATGTCGCTACAGCTTAGCAATGTTTTGGCTTTCTTGATTAATCTGTGCTAGTACGGCGAGTTTTCCCAAAACTCAAGTTGCGACTATCATTCAGGTTACAAGCGGGGTGATACTAACGTATATTCTAATTATCGAGGAATAAACTTGGTTCCTAAATTATCTCTAAGGTTTGATAATTTAAGGATCAATTATTTAATTTTTTTTAAACGACAACTTCTTTGATGCGCACAACATGGTTTTACTTGCCAAGTAAAGCACCAGAAGCAGCTTGAACAGACTTTCAGGTTAATATTGTTTGATGCACTCTTGATAGCAAACTATGTGTGTTAGGTTTATTTCTTGATTTTAGTCGAGCATTTGATATGGTAAATCATCAACTGCTTCTGCATAAATTATGGATGCGAGGGTGATCTTATGATTATATGAGTTCATATCTTTCGGATCGCTATCAATCAGTCTCCGTAAATGGGGTAAGAGTCAGCGGGCTTCCATAAAATTGGGGTTTCTCAAAGGTCGTTCTAGTTTGCTTTACGTTATTTTCGCTAATGATCTCATACAATACCTTAATGTTTCTACAAGCTGTAAAAACCATGTATTTATGCTGACGACACAAATGTCTAATAGTTGAAAAGATGTTCATATCTTAAAGACAACTACAGAGAGAATGTATATCAGCTTTGCCGCTTCCGCAACTGGTCGGAAAAAGAAAATAAAGCTATCTTTAAATACAAATAACTAAGGCTGTGGTTTTTTTCACAGTGCTCTAGCGGCCACAGTCCTCCTTGTACTATGTGAGAATAATCCGTGCTTCTGTTACCACTTCTGAAGACTGTTCACTTTTGGGTATTGTGTGTTTGATAGTAAGCTTCAGTGGCATAGTCAAATTATTACTATGTACAAAACTACTTGCCCGGAACTATTACATTACTTTTCGTTTCATGTCTTTGTCATTGCAGCAGAGATATTCTCTTGGGTTTGTGAGAAAATGTGCCAATATTTCCGCTCCTCCATTCAGTGCGGCATATTAAATTGGGGGGCAAGTTCAGGAGGTGCATCGTGTTTTTTCTGATACGAGTACACGCGCTGTAAGGATACTTGCAGGATTGACTGGGCAGGGAGTCGGGACGCCACGCACCGAACCCTTGGCATATTGACTGTTGCGGGGTTTTACATTTTGGAAATTTGTTCATATGTTTATGTAAGGCTATCGGCGTTTACCGGGCCTCCTCGCCCAATCATGGCTATCATACGCAGGCACGTACTTTTTGTTACCTACCTGAACACAGCATAGAACAGCGTTCTATCGGAGAAACATCATGTACAACGGATGTAGATTTTTTAACACAGCTGGCGGCTGATGTTGAATTCTTCAATAGCAAAAAATGTTTAAGCGACAGTTAAAGCGTTTTTAATTGAAAATTGTTATTCGCTGGAAGAGAATTTTTGTAAGGATAAAATTTAATTATTGTTTTACCAGTAGTCAGTAGGGTTTACCAAATATATGTGGACCTGTGCAGTGTGTATTAATTTGTACCAGGTGTATGGATGTGTGCATATACCTTTATTTCTATTGTGACGTGATTTTTAGTTTAGATTTTTAAGTATCCTACAGTATGTTTTTCTGTACACTCTGTTTTGTTTTTTTATTTGCATTTTTAAAATTTCTATTATTTATGCTTTTAATTTTTAATTGCTTTAAAGAATCCACTAACTTTAAATATGTGTTTTTGATTATTGCTTCTTTACAATCTTTATCCAACCTATTTGTTCCTTTATAAGCTTCTCTATTTTTATAACTTACCTCATTAATGACAAGTATTTTTCAGAGTATTATATTTAACTGGACTTTCTAAAATTTTTGTGTTGATTTGGAGTTGATTGATTATATATTATTATTAGTGTCAACACTAAAAAAATATTTTAAAAGAGATTTTAGAAAATATCGCATTTTGTAAATCTAACTTCATTAGTTTCGGACATATGACCATCTAAATAAGGCAATTAGGTGATTTTTGAAGTGCTGTCATTTTGTAGAAGGTAAAGGTATTGACTTTATATTTTAGGATTATAATGTATTCGTCAACAGCTTAAAAATGATGAATGTACCACAAGACCCTTTCCATTATTTTTTTTAAGATGGCGCCCATTTGCCATAAGTAAGGTTTATCGACTTTAATAAAAAGTACCTTATAAAGATTTGATTGTCTATAAAATGGCGCCCCCAGCTGTGCGATATCTGTCAAAATAAAAAAGTTATGATGTAAATAAATTTTAAGTTTTAGGTAAAGTGCCCTCTGGCAGTATTTAAAAAAGTACTATTGTCTTAAAATTTTAGAATCTGCAAAGCTCGATTTGTGTGCCAAATATAAACTGGATTAGTTAAAAAATAAATGCAATATGGCGAAAATACTAAAATAAAATAAAATAAAAATTAAACTTTGACGGCTTGTCACTCAAAAACGAATGATATTTTAAAAAATTATATGAAGTTCTACCCTTATTTTGTCAAGTAGAACCACTCCCTTAAGTTTCGTGATCGATTTTTGAATCTCCCTGTATACCGCGTCTTTCTCAAAAGCTATTAATTTTTGGTACAAAATTATATTGAATTTAATGCTCTTTCACGATATTTTTCCGAGCCATCCTCGTTTTATTTGGCAAAATAAATTATGGCGATTTCGCAAACTTTTACCCCCTCGGAAAAGTCGTAAAGAACAAAAAGAAATTCCATGGCTAGTTGACCTAAAATTAATCGTTTTATCCTATACTTTGGGTACTTTATATTAAAAAGTATACCTGGTAAGTAACTATGGTAACTAACTATTTAAACCAATATTATACATTTTTTCTTCAGGGGTTTTCTCTATAAAAAATGCCCAAAGTATTTATGGCACCCAAACAATTATATTTTTCTATAATAAAAGGGTAAAGGACTTTTGTGAAGAACCCGGTATAAATACGTCTACACATGTTGAGTTATTTTATATTTCCACGAACTGCTTGAAAGAGCAAGCTCAGACAATTAATCTTTTTAATTATAAGTAATCTTGCGACAATAGAGTCGAAGAATTGCTTCTTAGTCATACAATATTTCGTAGCTAATAGAAAAGTTGGTAATGTAATCATTACAAGCATATTGTTCGTACGTTGATTTTTAATCACTTAAGCCCAGAAAGTATTTATACACAATAACAACATTGTGTTCATGAAATTATAAAAAATCAGCTTTTGAAATTTAGCTGAAAATAGTTAACTTTATATTAGGTTAAGTTAAAAAAATATGTTTTATTGTTTACAGAATAAATTTCTGGTTAAAAACATAATTTTCTGGTTAAAAACATTAAACAAAAAATATAGTATATATAAAATATTTACAAACATTAAGCTTCGAAAATGAGATAGCAAAATATCAATAAAAAATTGAATTTTACTTAAAAATAATTTAAATAATCTTTTGAAAACTGGCGTGGATAATATTTTCAAATAATTATATCTAAAAACTGAGACATAGGGGACATGGGACACACCAAATATATAGCAGATGCCTTTGGCCTTAAGAGGTACACTTTGGTAGAGAACATTTTAATTTTGGAATTGGCGAAAAAATGTTGATTTTTTGAATTTTTAAAGTCTTAGAAGCAAATCCTCTTTTTGATTTTTTTTCATAAATTTAATAAAATTTTATCGTCAAATCATAAATTTTGTAAATTGCACGATTCGATTTAAATAAGAAGCATCTAGAAAACTTGGATTAAAAAATTGTAGAGTAAAAAAATTAACTGGCTATAGTTTTTTAAAAAAATTAGATAATTTTACAAAATTTAAAATTTGTGGATGATATTTAATTTAATTTAAGAAACAAGTGCACTAATATAAGTAGGACATGGGACCCACACAAAATATATACCAGATGCTTGTGCCCTTAATAGAAACACTTTGGTAGAGAAAAATTTAATTTTGGAATTTGCGAAAAAAGTTTATCTTTTGGATTACCTCTTCCCCCTCCACCCTCAGACAAAAACCTAGTTTAAAAAACAAATATTTTTTTTGCATTTGTTCCTTAAAAGAGTATGCTTTCTAAACAAGGATTTTGTCTTGGGGTGGGGGAAGGGTAATCCAAAAGATAAACTTTTTTCGCAAATTTCTTATAGTTTTAAAAATATGGCCATATTGACTATATAAATCTAAAAAATACGCACTAGGATTTGGAAGCACATATTTCCAAAACTGTTAGAGAAAATCATTTTAAATGTGATAAATCCTTAAATTCTTTTCAAATGTCTTTTTAATGTTGATAAAACATGCAGGATTTTTTTTTAATGGCGTTTTATTTTCGACCTTCTGACGATGGCTATATTTCCGAAACAATGACAAATTAAATATATCAAATGAGGTATTTTTAAAGGCTTTCTTTTTATTGGTAATAAAATGTACAGGGTGTTTCATTAAAACAAAAACAACTTTGTGTTATAACTCTAAAATAAAAGTCAATGGAAAAAATATAGGTACGCCACTGAATTCTACTTATCTCTAAAACCTTTTTTTACATATTTTTCTATCTCTAATATCAAGCTAGTTTCAAGTACCTGCCAAATTGACAAAATATGAAAAACACTTTGTATCCCCAAAACGAATCAAGTTAGCCATGATTTACTTTTACCATTGAATTTCTTTAAAACATTGAAATCGAGATTGTGCAATCAGATTTGTTCTATCTCTTTTAGTTTCCGCTATATCCTGCAAGGTCAACGAAAAGGCGCCACCCTGTACAATGTCGGTGTTCAGCAACTACTGACTGAATAATTTGTGTGTTAACTAATACATCGGTCATGTTCCTTAATTCAAGTAGAAATGGGAAGTTAATTTTCTTCAATATTCACTTCGCCACAAACATAGTTTTTCCATGGCTGGAACATAATTAATCCCAAGAAGATTATAATTTATTTTCCACCAATGTTAATGGTTAGTAATTATTATTAAATCATCTAGTACGATTTTAGCTTCAATAAATGATTGATACTTGTTTGGTATATTTATTATTTAGGAAATATTTAAAACAAAAACAAAAATCTTTTCTTTAATAACCCATATAATAATTAGATCTAAAATAATCTCAGAGGTTATAATAATTTAAGATGAATTTATAATATCAACAATAAAAACATCCCAATTTAATGAAGTTATTCGAGATTGAAACGCAGTAGCAGTTGTAGACCGTTTTTAAATCGTTTTTCAGACTAGATTAATCGTAGAGATAAAACATGACTTAGAGATGATAATAGATTTACGTAAATGCAGTCGCGTTTAGAATATTTAAAAGAATTGAAATAAGCAGCCTATTTATAAGAATACTGAGTTCTAGTTTCAAAAAATTATATTAGTGAAAAAATATCTAGATTTTGACTTAATGAATTTCATATTTAAAAAACCTCTTTGGCAAAGATAGGTACTTTCCAGCATTGATCAAATTCTAACAATAAGTTTCGCATGTTGGGATGTCATTCTTCTGGAAGCAACTTGTGTAAAAGGATTTTTTAATGCAAAATTTGTTATAACTTGTAATTAATACATTTTAACAGCCCATTGGCAATGTTAACAAATCAAATGAACAGTTCTTTTTCTCCGCCAATGAAATCCTATGTTCTTGGTTGTGCTTTATTTGGTTGGTAAATAATAAATATTTAAGTTGTAAAATTAGTTAGTTACAAATAATGATACAGTCACTACAAACAGTGACTATTTGGTTCAACCATTTGATAATTATACAGGAAAGGTAAGGCCATAAATGATAGGGGTGAGAGAGTGAGCCAACATGATGTTAGTATTTTATATAAAAAAGTCATATCTCGCTTTCTTAAAGAAATATAAAAAAATATATTTTAATTATAACTTCGGAACTGCTGCTACAGTACCAAAAATATTTGGACAACTAAATAACCTTATACTATACAACTGCTTAGTAAGTCGGAATTATACGGGGTAAGACGATTTTTTTAAATTTAATGTATGCATTTTTAACACAAGTGACAAATTTGACATTTTGCTTGACCGTTTGATTCCTTCATCATTTTTGTACAAAAAAGTATACCTTATTTACATCGATATCTTGGACCGTTTTTTATAAAATAGAATTTTAAATACAGACATACGACCATTTTGTATGTAATAAAAATTCCATTTTTTAAAAAAGGTATTAAGATGTAGTAAAAATAATTAAAATGGTGTTTGTAAGCCTCCTAAACCTTAAAGTACGGATAAAGATTGTTTTTTATTTATAATTTTTTGATATTTTAATAATTTTCTAAAAAAATGATTTTTTTAGTTTTCTATTACAAATAAAATGCTAGTATGTCTGGATTTAAAATGTTATTTTATGAAAAGCGGCCCAAGATATCGATTTAAATATGGTATACGTTTTTTGTACAAAAATTATGAGAAAATCAAACAGTAAAAGAAAAATATAAAATTTTTCACCTGTGTTAAAAATGCGTACACTAAATATAAAAGAAGCACTAGAATATAATTATTTGGTTGCTCAAATATTATTGGTACTGTAGCAACTGTTCTAAAGTTATAATTGAAATAATTTTTCTTTATTCTAAATTTGAAGGTCGATATATCCCTAACGAAGCACCATAGAACTTTTCTTTATATGAAGTACTAACATTTTTTGGTTCACTCTATCACCTCTATCATTTATAAACTTACCTTTCCGGAGACTCTGTATACAGTCTTTCCGCAGATGGACTAAAATACAGTGTGTCCATGAATGGACCTAACTATACAGCGTGTCTTCGGAAGTTCTTACCAAATGACCAATAACCTTAATTATAAACTTTACAAAAAAATGTGCCTTTTCATAAAAAATCATGCTTGATGAGAAAATATATTTCCACAAAAATAACTGTTGGTCGTATGAATGTACATAGTGACTTACAAACGACTTGTTTCCAACAATATATAGGGTATATCCTATTTACGGTACCAAACTTTTAGGAGTGATTTCTTATGTAGTTTTATGAAGAAAAGTTTCTTAAAACATGTGTCCGGAGTTGCTTCATTTCTGAGATACAGGGCGTTTAAGTTTTGAAAAAGTCGTCAATTTAAAAATATCTTAAATACGAAGCCAGATACAAAAAAATGTACGACACTAAAAGTGGTATTTTTAGTTGCTTTATTGAAAAAAAACCACATAAAAGCCCGTGGCCTATATTTTTCTCTGAATAATATTTGCTGTTGTGCCCACTGAGACGCTACTGGGTCCAATAAAGTTAATCTAGTTGGAGCTTTACAAACGCTTTATTACATTAAACAAACTTACCAAATTTCCATCAAATCGGTATTTAAGATATTTATAAATTACCTACTTTTTAAAAACTTTACCGCCATGTCTTTCAGAAACGAAGCAACTTCAGACATATATTTATAGAAATTTTTCTTCATAAAATGACATAAGACATCACCCTTTAAAGTATCGCAGTGTAGTTAGGAAATACCCTGTGATTTAATTTGGAAATAGGTCTTTTCAGGCTACCCTGTACATCCAACATACAAATATATTTGTGGAAATGTATTGTCTCATCAAGCAGGACTTTTATTGAAGAGGCAATTTTTTCGTAAAGTTGATAATTGAAAAGTTTTCCATTTGGTAAGAACTTCCGAAGACCTGTACCTGTAACTAATTTTATTTTTAATAATTCGAAAAAAGTTATTCTCCATAAAAAAATTTCTTCGTAAGGGTGGTTCAAAATCGCGAAAATCTTATTTTGAAAAATAAAAAAATCAGTCATTTTTGAGACTACTTAATTAAAAAGCGTTAAGTAATCAAAAGCGTATAATAATATTTTTGCTATTGGTTATGGTTTCTTGAGAAAATTTAGGTAAATGTTACAAAAAGCATAATAAAAGAAAATTAACTAGTTAAAACAAAAATATTTTTTTACAATAAAAGCGTTAAAAATAATTTTCATATAATATACAGGGAGATTTAAAATTACAAACATGTTATTTTTGGTAATAAAGAAAATCGGGTATGGATTTTTTTAAACTACCTATTTAACTAGCGTAAAAAGTAATAAAACTTTTAACTTTTTGTTGATTAAACGTTACTTTTTGTGTTATTACTTATATACACTTAAGGTGGGTTTTTATACTCATGCAATTTGCGCAATTTGATTTTTGCATGCATTTGTGCAAATTCTACTGAACTATTTCATCCGTTTTTACGGTACACGCCAAACCTTTTGGCTTCGCAAGTAAACGATTTGTGTTTACATGCACCAAATTACTGTCACAAATTGGCATTTGCATGAGCGTGACAACCCACCTTTAAAACTTTACTCGATATTGTATGCATATAAAAAGTAAAATCAATTATTAAAAAAAAATATTTTAGTTAACACCTGTGTTTTAAAATGTAGATGACTTTTTATGCTTTTTAATAAAGCATTTTCAAAAATATATTTTTTCAATTTTTTGGCATTTTTCAAAAAATATTTTTGCGTTTTTAAGCACCCTGTATTTTATGGGGCAATTTTAATAAAGCTTTTAGCGGACAAAACAAAAATGTTTATGAAGAAAAACTTTTGTTAGAAATATTAAAAATATTTTTTTACAGGTACAGTAAAGTAAACGACACATTGTGTAATACCGTAATTTTTTAAATTTGAAAACAAGTTATATCTCAAAAAATTAAAAGATCTTAAATGCCAAAAGCATTTATAAAAAGCCGTATAATATAAATGATGGTTAAAAATATTACTTTGAGAAATAAGAAAAACATTTTTTGGAAGTACTTAATTGAAAAGCATAAAAATTTTTTTTTTTGCAAAATTGCTAGGAAAAATTAGGTGTATACTGAAAAACAAGGTTATTTTTAATAAATAAATTATTCGTTTTACTTTTATATGTAAACAAGTTACACGAAAGAGTTAAAATTTCGATTAGTTTTCATGCGATTTATATAGGTAATTATTAATATCATTTTAATCTGTATCAAACATATCCTTTTTGTAATTTTAAATCTTCCTGTATATCATAGAAACGTTTTTTTTTAATTCTTTTATTATTAAAAGTAGGTTTTCTCACTAAATCGTATAATTTTTATTTATTTATTTTTAATTTTCTCGAAATCTTCTAGAACTCGTGCCAAATAAAAAAATATAATACAATTTTGTTACTTTTTCATGCTTTTTAATTAATAAAGTTTTAAAAATATATTTTTTACTATTTTTTTTATTTCTGAAAGTAATATTTTCGCTATTTTGAACCACTTTTTATATTTTATGGCGATTTTTATTACAGCTTTTGCCAAAGCAAAAATTTTTAGAATGAAGAAGTCTTCTTCGAAATATTAAAAATGAAAAAAATACAGGGATAATTTAGTCCATCCGTGGACACACTATCTTATTACACTTACTTACTTATTCCACTTATACTAAAAATATCAGAATAATGATGGTAATATAATTTTCCCATCATTATTGAATAAAATATAAACATTGAAAAATTATTTATAGCATAGTTCTTATTAAATCTATGCTTATCACAAAATTTTGGTGTTTTTAAACGAACCGTTTAGGTCATCGGATCTCCAGCAAATTAAGAATTCATCAGTAAACCCGGAGGCTACTCAATTTTTAACTTGACTATATAAAGACAAACGATAAAATCTTTCATTTATTACAGTGTGATACGTTTACCGGTGACATCGACTTCGTGTGTGTGAGCTATTGGATTTTAAATCGCAAACTAAGGTAAGTTTATTTAATTTTATTGGTTTGTAAACTTGTATACTGACCTTAGTTAATATACAAAATATATGTTATTCTTACAGAAAATCTATTTTTATTTAGTTAAAAATATGGGGATAAAACATTCCTTTCAAATATTTAATATTTATTCCAATAGTAAATAAGTGGGGTACTAATGGAAAAATACATTGTGTCCATAAATACACTTAAATAGGCAAGTATATATATATATATATATATATATATATATATATATATATATATATATATATTTTATATTTCGACAAAAGTTATTTATTTATAATAAATGCTTTATCTGAAATGCTTAAAGCTGCAATAAAAATCGCTGTACGATATATGGGGTGGTTAAAAATCGAAAATAATAAGTTTAAAGAATAAAACTTTAAATCATTGTGTGGCACATCTCAGGTTTGGCAATCGCACCGAAGATTTGTGCTCTTGTAATGGTACATCTTTCAAAAACTTATTTAAATCATTTTGTAAAAATTGTAAATAAAGTGCTCCGGTCAACCTTTCTTCCAAACCAAAGGGTCCAATTAAATGATTTCCGACGATATCTGGCCAAACATTAATCATTAATCTTTGTTGATGTCTAGTTTTTATTATTCCGTGGAAATTTTCTCTAAATTTTTGTAACAACCAATTCGAATATTGCACTATGGCAGGATAATCATCTGTTGACATTGCATGTACCTTTTGAAAATGAAAAGGGTGAGGAATTCTTTCAACGTTTCATAAACAACCCATTTTGTGGGGCCGGTTTGAGCTGCCAACTTTTTTATACTGTTAGATGGATTTGCAGCAATATCGTCCAGAATGCGTTCTTCCAACTCTGGATTTCTTGCACTTCGTGCAGGACCTTCACCACCACGACGTGGTAAAAAACTTCCAACAATGATTTTTTTTGCAATGATGGATTGAAGCACAATACTGTTTTATTTTATTTACTTGTCTTTCTTAGACTGCGATCGACCCTTTCAAATGTTCTTTGATCCGGTAAATTTCGATTTGGAAATTTCACGCTATACATTTTTCTAGCCTCATATGCGTTGCATGGCGCTTCCTCGCAAAATTTTTGCCTTAATAAATAGTATTTTTCCACAATTTACTATTTTGTTCTCATAGCCACCTTTTAAGATTTCTTCATTAATATCCTTCTTTACCTTTATAAATCGTTTTTGAGAGGTTGATGAAAAAAGTGATTTTTTTCCAAAACGGTTGATTTTTTAGAAATATATGTAGAGTACCATTTTTTTTATAAAAGTTTCAGCCTTTCTCAAAAATTAAATTTAATATCAAAATAGTTACACGAAATAAAATTTTGGGCCCACCAGTTTAGTGGCAAGTCTGTTCCTGTCTTTCTAGATGCCTTTAAATAGAGTTAGTAGCAAGAATTTGTAAGTCTTTATTGCCTATACGACATATTTTTTTGTATATTGAGGTCCACCTAAAAGTTAGGGATTGAAAAGTAATTTCAGGGGCCCCCTTTTTAAGCTCCATATCCTCGTTATGGAACAACTTAGATTTTTTTATACGAAAAACTAGTGTTATTTTGCATCTCCTACACGCTCCCAAATTTTAGACATATACTTACCGGCAGTGCCGTATTAACCATTAGGCTGACTAGGCTACAGCCTAGGGCGCCATAAAAAATAGGCGCCAGACAGGGGCGTAATAGGCGCTAGACAGGGGAGTTTTTATCGGGTGGGGATTTTTGGAGACTAATTTTTCTGTGAATAAGGTGCTTTGAAATGAAATAGGCGCGAAAAGAAGGGACTGGCCTTTTTTTTTTGCTCTTTATAAATTTTTTGGTGGAAAATAGGCGTTCCAGGAATTCTAGCCTAGGGCGCCTCAAACAGTTAATACGGCCGTGCTTACCGGACACCCTGTATATTGTATTATAAAAAAATAGGCTGTTACAAATGCGAGATCACCATTGGGATCTCGACACCGGTAAAAGATGCAGGGTTGGTTAAATTATTGCAAAGTTGCGCTTTTTATGCTTACCAATATATCTTATAAAATTTTTAAAATTTGCAGCCGTTCCGGAATTATTCGGCAAAAACTAAAATTTTGCTAAACAGTTTTTATTTTTTCTCGGTTTATTTAAAGAAATATTTTAAAAGTAATCACCAATTAACATTGCCACTTTTTCTGTTTTATAAAATGATGTCACTAAATTTAAGATCAGACGTTTCGTCTTTGAGTCACCATCATCAACTTCGTTTTTTTAAATGGGCAAAATATTTGGTTTAAAATTTAATAAACTAGTATTTTAATTCTAAATACAACGATATATCACACATTACATTAAAGCGACGTTTTGAATCAAAAAACCACCATCCACTATTTTTTCCATCAAAAATTGCGGTTTTATTCCAAACGATTTTGGAAATTTTCATTTAAAGGTAAGGAGACATCCATTTTTTTATAACTACTTATTATTATTTATTTTAATAATTTATTTATTCAACAAGAATTAAGTAATTTAATAATATAAAGCATTTCTTTTCTTTTAACGCCTCTATCAACTTTACATAGCCTGTCATAAAAAAATATTAATATGTCGTTTGTTTTAAAATAGCTAATTAAATAAACCGAGAAAAAATAAAAACTGTTTCCCAAAATTTTGTTTTTTTTTCCGGATAATTTCGAAACGGCTGCAAATTTTCAGATTTTATTTACGAAACATTGTTAAGCAACAAAATGCGCAACTTTGCCCCAATTTAACCAATCCTGTATCTCTTACCGTTTTTGAGATTCTAATGGTGTTCCTCGAATTTGTAACACCTTGTATAATTGCTTTAATTTAAATAACTTCTTTTTATTTAAATACTAAATTAATTACGTATTTACAAATAAAACCAAAACATAAATAAATATAATATATACCGAGTATAAATTAAGTATTCTTACCACTTTCTTCAAAATTTGTAATAAAAATATTCAAGTTGATACGCTAAAAATTTGGATTTTTTATTATTGCTGTATACCTGATTTAAAGCGCAGGTGAAGCAAGGTTTTGTCTATAGCCGAAGGTTATTTTTTTTTACTTGCCTAAGATAATAACAACAAAACTATATATTACAAACGTAAATTAACAAAAGATTAAGAATATTTAAAGCTTATGAGATGTTTTTTAACGCATTGTGATTAAAATATTTGAATATTTGATTTTTTAATTGTTTTATTTATAGAACTTCTTACTACTCAACAAAGACATCTGAGTCACTAATGTTACAAATTTATCTTTAATTATGAAGTTATAAAATTTTCCCTATTTACTTAATTTTCCACACATTTAAAATATTGCGTTTGTATAATTTTACATCAACAACTGTTTTATCTATAAAATAGAAAAGTTAAATTTGGTATATCGATATTTAAAGTTGATTGGCTATATCTTAACTATAGAATGGAAATGATAAAATTTGGTAATAGGTATAAAATGTATTTATCAAAAGCTGTGGAGCGCTTTTAAATTTTACTAGGCCATCTTCAGGACTACACTACAAGTAAGTAAATAAATAGTTTTTATTTAAATATAATTAAAACAGTCCCACATACAGTCAAAATTACAGAGTATTCCTTAGTCATAAGTTACTAAACAAGTGTGAAAAATAAAATGCAATACACACTTCACAACATCAAACAATGAACACATACACGAACATAAATGAAAACAATCTCGTATAATAATTAACATAAAATGGTATACGGAATTTACAAAAAAAACAAAAAAATAACATATTTTATATGCCTATTATATTAACAATCGCGTACACAAAGTTCTTCTGCTTGAACAATATTTTATATTTATTTGTACAACGGCCTGGGTTGTTATTATAATAGGCATATAAATATTTCTTTGGTCTTTTTGCAAATTCAGTTTACCATTTTATGTTAATTATTATATGAGATTATTTTCATTTATGTTTGTGTATGGGTTCATTGTTTGATGTTGTGAAGTGTGTATTGTATTTTATTTTTTACACTTAGTTGGTAAGTTATGACTGAGGGATACTCTGTAATTTTGACAAGTAAGTTAGACTAGTTTATATACAATTATATAAAAACTATTTATTTACTTACTTTAAGTGTCGTCCTGAAGATGGCTTAGTTAAGGTCGAAACCGGTCGACAGCTTATAATAAATGAATTATATACTTATTACCAAAATGTATGACTTTCATTGTATCAATATTCAACATAATTATGCATTGGTTAATCCATTTAGTTGTTTTCTATCATTTCTGCTTCTTTCAATTTTTAAATGGCACCACCAGTAAGTTTTATCTTATATTAAGAGAATACCACAATCTGAATACAGCGACACCCCATATGTCATTTTTTAAAATTTCTACTTTCAAAAATTAAATTTTTAAATCTTAATTTAGAGAAGGTACCATAATTGGGCTAAAAAGGTTGTACCATTTAAAAGTTGAAAGTAGCAGTAATTTCCGGTTAAACCGAAATTGGTAAAAATCAAGTGAGTGGATCAACTAATGCATAATTACGTCAAATATCGATCTATACCGATCTATAACGATTTAATTGTACTAGTATTTTAAAAGATAAAAACGGTATAGGGGTAACCACTTGTGAAAAACACCCGGTTTACAGTGCATTACAGTTAAAACGAACCACCCAGTATAATTCATTTATTTGTAGTTTTAAAAAAGTCCTAAAGCACGTACATTTTTTCTACCAACACAAACATCAAAAAGTTTAAATAAGAAAAGGTATTCAAATGAAATTATAGACATAATTTTAAACTTTAAGATGAGGGCTCCGTTGACCCCCTTTCCTATTTTATTTTTTTTGACATTTGTATTATTGGAGAGAGGGGATAGCCCTAACAAGTGAATTTTAACAATAAAATGTGTTTCTCTAAAAATTAAAATGAACTTGTTTTGGGATTTGTGCAAACAACGGAATTATACGTGGTGGCTCGTATGAGTTAAAATGCACTGTACAGGGTGGGCAAAATTGGGGGTTTATATGGACTATCCTAGTTATTACTGAAGTTATTAAAAACCGATGTACGTGTTATGGGCTTGATTTTGAGGAAACTAAAAATGGTGTAGTTAGAATTTTAATAAAATTATTTTTCGAAGAGGGGAAATTGAAAAATTAACGTTTTTGATTTTACCCTATAAATCCTTTAATACAAGAAATAGCAAAAACCACAGAGAATTTTTTAGAACTTTTTATGTAGAATCTACAAAAGGCATTTAATTCTTTATACAGGGTTGTGTTAAAAGAGTTACGATGTCAACCTGATGTTTTCCTTATGGAACACCCTGTGTATTTTTATACTAAATAATCAAATGTTTTAAAATTTAAAAATTGTTTGTCCATTTTTCCTCTTGTAACAGCTATCCTAGGACACACTGTATGTCAATCAAGAAAAGTTAAGCTTACAATTTTTTATGTAATTATATTAATAATAATAATAATAATAATATTGCTTTATTGTCCAAGAATAATCTTTTGACAAAGCAGAATAAAATTAAAATATTAACAATAATAATAATATTAATAATAATAAGATACATGCTTTATGTAATGGTACGACTAATCAAAATTATCATCAAAGTATTCTCTTAATACATAATACGCTTTACTTAATAACAAGTTTTGAACAGATAGTTTAAATTTTTAAAAATTTTTAATTTTTTTAATATCAGTGGGCAAATGATTATAAATTTTTTTTGAGTCATAAATTAAAGATTTTTTATTAATGATGAATTTGGATTCGGAAGTTGAAGTTGAGATTTTTTCTAGTATCATATAAAGAATTATTAGGACTTTTTAACAATTTTTTTAAAAATTAAACATACTGTTTCTAAAATATAAATAGAGGTAAGAGTTAAAATTTTCTTTGACTTAAACAACGGTTTACACGAATCTTTTGTCTTTGCTTTGCAGATATATCTAACTGCTCTTTTTGTAATACAAATACTGAATTTAATAAATATTGATACGAGTTTCCTTAAAATTACTAAAATAAAATACATTTTTAATGGTCTAATAGAAATATAAATTTAACGTGTATATTATTTATAAGAAAATATTTAAATACCTCATAAGTATTTAAATACTTAATATAAGTACAAAAATCTGCAAAAGATATTAAGAAATATATATTTTATTGACTGGTAACTTCAAAAAAATACAAACGTGTTGTCTTTTAAGGTTTCTATTACCGATTTTTAGTTATGCAAAGAAGTTTGGCCTTATCGAGATATTCAAATTGAATCTATTTTAAATCAGTATTACAGCTATCCATTTTTTTAATCAGTTATATTATTTTATAACTCTTATTTATATTATTATGCAATTATATATTAATTTTAATTATAAATAACTTAGTTTTGATATGCAATTCATATTTTACTGAAATGTTGTTTAGTTAAAAAATTAGTTTAAAATATTAAACAAAAAGTTAATTGAGATAAAAACCTCAAAAGCTAAAAATATTTTAAAACTTTTTTAACTCTTAATATTTTTTAAGGCTGAAAGACCTCGATCAATAATCATTTGATATATAATGTAAGTTGTTGCTTATGCCAATAAAAAAATATAAATTTCTTTTTATTTGTTATAAAAAATGTAAATGTATATTTTTTAATATTGTTTTTTTTTAATTAGAACTAAAACTTTTTTACTATCCTTTTTAATAAATTTTCCAGTATTTCTTGGGTGGTTTAGGGATATTTAATTAGGTGAATTTTATTTATTTTTATCTAGGTAGGATCCGGTGGTACCATTTAAAAAACTTCAGAAAACGAAATATCTGTGTTTTTATTTTCTGGAAATAGAAACAAATGTACAAAAGTCAGTGACTCACGCTTCTTTTAAGAGACCACTGGACCTATTTAGTATAATTAAGACAAAGCCAAATTAGTTGATTAATAATATAAATACATTCAACAAGAAAGACCAAAATTGGTAAAACGATATTTAGGAAATTTTTAAAAACCATTTTTTACACTATTTTCTTGAAAACTAAGAATTTGCTAGCTCATGTTTATACCAACTTCATGACTTAAAAACTAATTTGGTAAATTTATTGTTTATGATTAATTAACCTCGGTATACTCCTAAGACTTAACCAAATTTAGTTTAGAATATACCAAAATAATTTTAACATTATGATAATCAATTAAGTATCGTGTGCTTTTATAATGTCAATTTACTAGGAAAGTTTATTTTATTATAATATTAAATTTTAAAATATCATGTTATGTTGTTTACTTACAATTTAAAAAAAACTGCATAGTATAGTATTAGTAACAGAATCACGTCAGAAGCCAGAAGCTATAAATATGCGTACTTAATTAATACATAATTATTAATTACCGCACCAAACTAGATGCTTTTGTTATAAATATTTTATATAAAAAATGGTAAACAGTGTCTCTTCAAATACTAGTAATGCTAGAAACTAATATAGTTTAAACCATGGATAATAATTTGAAAAAGAGTAAAAATGTTTGTTTGTACTTTCTTAAAATGCTTCGAGTAACATTTTATTAAAACTTTGCTTTTTTATGTTTTTACATTAAAAAAAATATTTTGCAAAATTACAACATTGACCGTGAGTTATTTTTAGCAGAGTGGGACGAGACAAAATTATAAGGGACTTTACAAAAGTTGTATAAAAAATATTTGTAAATATACATAACTTATACAGAATTAGCCAGTCAAATATACATAATTGTGTACCGGCAATGCGTGGAAAGGAGTCAGTCTAACAAGACCTGCATGTAAACATGGTGACTGATAGTGCTTGTTTTGTTATTGCATTACTGGCCGATTTACCTTTAAAATAGCTGATGCGATATGTGAAATTACACTGAACATGTGTTATTTATGAAAATTAAATACCAATAGTACATTTATTAATTTAATATAACATATAAGTAATTTAAATCTACAAAAATGTTTTACACAACTTTTGTAAAAGTCAGTTGTAATATTCTCACGTTCTACGGTGGCTAATATCAAAGAAGCTAGTTATATTGTGCTAATATCTAACGTCAAATGTTATAAGTTCACAAAATATTTTTTTATTGTACTTTGCTATTAAATAATAAAAAAGAAGATTTTTAAAATAACCTTTTCTGCAAACTAATTATAAAGTTAGTAGAGCCATTTTTTAATTTAAAAATTTTAAAAAATCTGTCCCCAATAACATTATAAATATATTTTAAAAGTATGTTAATGACATAAAACCGGTAGGTACTTTATTGATTATATTTTGGAACTATAAATTCCGGTGTAAGATTCTTAAAGCACATAGTTTAGGCAGACAATTATATGTATAATCCTTTCAAGTTTCTGGATTCCTCATGATAACCAAAAAAAATTTTGAAAGTACCAAGTGTTATGTGCTTTAAAAATTGTTTAATACTTTATCGCAAAGAACTTTGCATAGGGATCATGAAGTCACGATACGATAGGACTGGCTGTCGTTGTAGAATACTAGAGGGATATTTTTCTAATTCTTCTGTCTTACAGCTGCTAACAAGCTTGTCTAACAGCTGACGTCATTATAATGGGAATCGAAAAATAAAAGCGCTTACCGCCAATGACAAATGACATAAAAAAATAATAATAATATAACCTAAAAAATAGCATCTCCAGTTTTACAACAAAAATGCGCAATATCTTTAATGGCAGGTAAATTAATCCTTCACATGGTTTCCCGCACATACTGATGTTATTGTTATTAGTATACATTTAGTCAATTTTGTTTGACTTTTAACCTCAAATTCGGCTATATTTCCCCCTCCTTGTTTTCTCATCCTGTTAGACAGTGGTTAGACATCTCCCGACGCCGCTAACAACCGCTGTGAGCTGCTGTAAGACTGACGTCATCTATTTGTCAAAAAATGAAAGTGCTTACAGCTGCTGTAAGCAGCTAACAAAGAAAATATCCCTTAGTTTTTAATGAAACGACAACCACTTCTGTCGTATCGTGACTTCGTGATCCCTCTGCTGATTCCGGATTCGCGACGACTCTTATGGCTTGTGCCTCTATGCTCTATTTTATCCGGTATATTTTCATTTAAGTGGTTAATATACAAGGGGTTTCTAAACAAATGCAAATTATTTTGTAAGGTGATTCCTTGTTCAAAATAAAGGTTAGTTTGCTTTATAAACATAAACTCAAAAGTCTACCAGTTGGGAGATATCGCGGTGCAAAAATGGCGAAAAAGTAAGGTTTTTATTTTTTATGTCAAAAACGATTCTCGAATTCTACGGAAATATTGCTATTAATAAATACACTTCCTATATAATTTAGCATATTTTTAGAATTTTCGGAAGTGGTGGATATAAATTAGCGCTTGCTAACCAAATTTAAATAGTAAGTTACGCAATGAAGTCATCAAATATAAATTTGGATAGCCTGGATTATTTACAAGCTTTTTTAACTGTTGTATTTTTTTATTAAAGTTACCAATTTCAAATAATAAGAATAAAACGTAAATTATGACGTGCCGGGACAGGAAAATTTATTTTATAAATAAATAATAGTTTTTAAAAAACTAAAAAACACGCATTTATATGCAACCGAACTAAAAATTAGAAAATAATTTTTCATTACAAAGAGTTTGTCACTTCAGAGTAAAAGCGTCGGGTGCTTAATATATTAAATGTTATAATTATTCTATTTGCAAATATCTATGAGCAAAAGTTATGAAAAAAATAGTAAAATGCACCCCACGCTTTTTTACTCTGAAGTGACAAACTCTTTGTAATGAAAAATTATTTTCTAATTTTTAGTTCGGTTGCATATAAATGCGTGTTTTTTAGTTTTTAAAACTATTATTTATTTTCAAAGTTAGTTTTATAAAAATAAATGCTCGAGGTTTATTCACTAAAAAATTCCTTCGCCATTTTGTCAAGAGTAGTATTGGGATCTGTAAAGGAATTTATTTATCCTGGCGGTCCTAATCAGGATAACGGGATACTGTTTTTAAATTATTGCATTGTCATCGGTCCTTGATACGTGTGCAAAGTTTCAAAGAAATTAAATCGCTGGAAGTTGGTAAAAATTAGGCTCAAAGATTCCGTTACATAGATAGATAGATAGTTACAACCCAAGCTAATAAAGCGTGTTAAAATATATAAATATATTTGCTGTCATCTATTAAGGCGTTCGTAATATTTCTGTATTCGACATTACTTGGCAGTTCTAATACTCCTTTTGTTTTAAGGATAAAAAATAAAGCTTTTTTTAGTTTTTGCGATATTTTCCCAATGGTTAACTTTTGACCTAGCGTTTATAAAGCAAACTACATACTCTTTATTTTAACCAAAAAACAACTTCTAAATTTTTTGGTTAATTTAGAAATACCCAGTATAAGTGAAAAAAAATCTAGTAATATTACAACCTTATACCTTACAACATACATTTTTTTTTATGTACTATTAGAAGCATTTTTAAGTTGAATTACGATTAGATGTGTTTCTACATCAGCACAAACAACAATGTTTAAAGTTGCACGGGTGCCAAGAGTTTTTTCAACATTTAAAATAATCAAGTTTATTATAGACACCTACTAAGACATCGTTTATATTTTCTAAGAAATTTTTACTTTTAATAATATTTATAGATCAATTAAGTGAAAAGCTGTAGTTTTAGTTGTGTCGTGATAGTGTTCTTTCGTAGTGGTAGGTAAAAATCAAGGTAGGAATTCAATACAGTCTATTATTATGCATTTTAATTTCATTAAAACTTTATAAAAAAATATGATATTATTAGTAATAAATTTATTTTATAATTTAAAGTAAAAGAAGTCGGGACTGTTTGTGTAAATCTAATTAAATGTGTTCATTCCAAAAGAGACATAATCACATATTATCAAAAATCGTTCCATGACAATTTTATTCTTTTTATATCATTTCGTTGGATTTATCTTTAAATTAAAAGGGTCCAGGGGTTTGAAAAATATCAATATGATTTAATATCAATTTAAACAAAAATGTCCAAAACGGAATATATATATATATATATATATATATATATATATATATATATATATATATATATATATATATATATATATATATATATATATATATATAAATTATTACAAAATATACCTATTTCTAAGCTCAAAAGAGTTCATTATTCTAATTTAACACATTTAAAATTTAATTTTAATGTCAAACGTTTTTCTAGTTACTTAAATGTAAAAATTTAAAAATGTAAATACTGTAAAGATGTAGGTATATATAAAAAAAAAAAAAATCTTAATTAAATAATTGCTATATATCATGGGCGTATATGAGGGAGGATTGCTTAGCATGAGAAAGAAGGGAAATTTGTATGGAAAATGTTTGTTAGGTTTTTAATGCGTACGGTTATGTGGACTGCCCCGTTAGCGTACGGGTAGAAGGAAACAGAACTGTTGTAGTAAGTACTTTTTAGCTCTTCAAGAATGTTTCATACCAAAAAATGGACAATTAGAGCAAAGGGATGGAATCAACGACATTTGATTTTTCTTTTGGGGATTGTTTGACTTTTTAATCTTGTAAAAAATTGACTTATTAAGTTATTTTTGTGACATACTATAATATTATGTTTATTTAAAATATATTTAATTTTCCGACAAATAATTTATTGTATGGCATGGCGATATATTTTTATTTTCCAAGTTGCTTTTGGTATTAAAGGCCTCTTTAAGTATAAAATTTTTGAATTCTTTGTTTAATAATTTTATTAATTAGTGGTAATGGAAAATTATTGTTTTTAGATGTCTCTATCACTTTATTTAATGTTTCTTGTCTGTATTCAGGTGATGTCAACTGAATTGCCCTGTCAACTAGGCCCTTTATGACATATGTTTTTGATTTGCTGAATTGGTTTTGAATTGTAATTTAAGTACCTCCCAGACCAGGTTTGGTTTGGTGTACCACATTGTTTTAAGTTTTGGAACATCAACATTTCTTATTATAGTCAAATCTAAAGGTATTTTATTATTTATTTCAGTCTCTAGAGTGAATTTAAGATTTTTAATTGAAAAGATTAACAAGTTTGTTAGAATTTGCTAAATTTGATCTTATATATATATATATATATATATATATATATATATATATATATATATATATATATATATATATATATATATATATATATATTTATATATGTATATATATATATATATATATATATATATATATATATATATATATATATATATATAAATTATTGCAAAATATACCTGATACAAACTCCAAGTCTAAAGTGCAACTTTTTCCAAATATACGGAGAATCTTTAGGTATATATTTTTTTAAATTGTATGTTATTACTGTGTTAAAATAGTCTTATTTCATGGAAGACCTAAACTTTATTTTGCCGTTAAATCTTTTCAAATATCCGGTGTTTCTTATTTGACATATTATATTTAGAATACTTTTACACACATTTTTAAAACAACCCTAACCCAGAATAGTTTAACTTTAAAAAAAAAATTTGAAATTTTACGGAATAAATTGTTAAACTAAATAAAATGCTTTCTGCACTTTCTTTTTCTCAAATTAGTATTTGTAGAATATGTTTCTTTTATTTCAGATATAAATTATGGAACCCATTGTACCCTTAGGGACAGAATTCTACTGCAAAGAAAATGCCAAAGAAAATCATACTGATATGTATGATTTACTAGATAGCGAAGTGCCATTTCCAGTTTTAAGAAGGGGCTGCACATTTTTCTTTGCAATACGATTTGACCGAGACTATGTCCCTAATCAAGATGTTGTCAGAGTTCGATTTGCGATTGGTAAGTTAGAATATTCATACAAATCAATGCATAAAATGATTTTTAAATATTTTACAACTCCTTAGGTGCTGCCAATGTCTTGTAATGTAATGTAATAACTTGACTTGTTACAGTATATAGCCATATTTGATTGTTACACTGTTGAACTGAGGTATCAATATTATATTCTACCATAAATGTTATAAATATAATTAATCTATTTTATTCTAATCAAGGACAATTGAATTTGAATAAGGAAAAGTAAAAAAATATATACATTTTAATGTCAATTTTATTAATTACAATATTACTACTAAAATTAATCATTATCTTCATAGTCTTCATCTTCTTCTTCTTCTGATAGGCCAACAACTTCAAAATCATTTTCTCCATCTCCATCATCACAGCCGGCAGTATTATCGAGCCCATGAGATACATCCTTAAAATTTTCCGGGTCATATTTATTTTTTTTATTTACGTCTAATGAATCTGATGATGCATATTAGATTGACATATTGATGACATATTAGACCAAGAATCACGATTGACTACTTGCTGAGATATATGTACAGGAATCGTTTTTCACTCTATGCCCTCTATCTCCTGAACCGTTCACCGGACAAATAATGTCCTATATCGAATTTATAGAGAATTTTGTGCTCTACAACTTTGATAATAAATAGGTTAGAGAAATGAGATATTCGCAAAAAACTGATCTTTTTGACCTTTGAGTTGTCATATTTCGAGTTTCTCAAACGATATCATATGTGACTTTTGAAAAAGTAGTTTTTGTACCAAAATAAAGGTATGTTTAGGTATTCAGCTTATTTTGTAAGATTTCGAGGTGAAAGTCTAAATTAACTGGGCTACTAGTTTTTCTCATTAGTCATCGGTAATTTTAAAAATCATGCTACAGTTGTTGGTGTTGATGTACTTTTTGTATATGTTTTACGTAAACCATCTTTAAAAATTCTTCGTTTTAGTTCCACTTATCTGTACAGCATTTTAATTCAAGAAAAAAATCGTTGTAAAAATTAATAATAATAATTGTTTATGGCTTTATTTTGGTACCTTTTTTAACGCGATTTTCAAATGTTTAAATTTTTTAATGTTTTTTTCTATGTAAAGGAAAAAATTAATATTAATAATTGTTTATGGCTTTATTTTGGTACCTTTTTTAACGCGATTTTCAAATGTTTAAATTTTTTAATGTTTTTTCTATGTAAAGGAAATAAAAACTTTAAACAGCTTTAAATACACGAATCCATCAAAAAATGTAATGAAACTTTACATGTGTTTATTAAAAAGTACTATAATTTTTAAGAAAATTAATTGACGGACCTAATTGTGTTACCTAAATTAATAAAATATTCTATTAGCTAAGATAGAGATAAACTTATAAAGCAGGTAATTTACTTTATTAGACCTTATTTGCTTTTATCAAAAAAGCAAGGAGAAGATTTAAGAGAAAAAAACAGTTACTGGTCCCGGTTTATGTAAACATGTATACTAGCCTAACTGCAAAATTAAAAATTTTGAAAGACAAATAAAAACCTTTCAAAAAAAAAAGTTTTTTCAATAAAATTAGGCTAGTTCTGCTCACTGGTTCTGCTTTAAGGCATATATCGGTCTTTAAAGGAGAACCATGGGTTCCAGTTTATTTGGATCTTACATTAAGGTTAGGTCTAGTCCAATAGCTAGCTTTATAATCTATTTGGAATTAATCACATAGGCTAAAATAATTGTCTAATAAAAATCGGTTATTAAACTCCGCCTTATTACCATTAGGTTTTATTTTTAATTTTCTTGACACCATTACACCTTCAAAGTAGTTTTTAATTAGGTAAACTTATCATGTTATGAATTTTGTTTTTTAATTACTAATAAAAATTGTTATAGTAAAGAAGTATTTTCCTTTAGGGCGTAATAATTTTAGTAATAAATATATTTTTTTTTAATTTGGCACCAAGAAAGTCATTTTTTGTAAAGTTTTCATCCAGATAACCTGTAAATAAAATATCATTAAATGTACCAATAAACTTTATTAGCATAACAAAAGACCAGAATTATAAGTAACCATAAAAGTGTGGGTTTTTATTTTTTTTACTTATAGTTGGTTTAAATCATACATTTTTATATTTATAGACTAGTACATGTATTAAAGTAGAATTAACAATTTAAAGCTAAATTAGCGTCTTAGAGCCGCTTTACAATGTCGTGTCAAATCTAACCCATGGGTTAAAAAACAAATGGTTAAAGTTCTAGCTAAAAAATATGTCAATGTCATGTAATGTCACTACTTAACATTTGTAGTGTTTTGATTTGTTTTTGTAGGATTTGGTACAGACTCTTTAGGGTGTGCCGGATTGCTTAGACAAAGCGTGAAGGAATGTAATAAAAAAGGTTTTTATGGAATAAAACCTTTAATTTATATTATTTTAAAAACGGTTGCTCGTAGCTATATTTACTAGGTATATCTTTTTGTTCAGAATAATAAAGAAAACAGAAATTCAAGCAACTTTTCGACTAAGGTAAATTGCGTTAAATCCTTGTATTTTGGTACAAGGAATTTGTGGTAGCATTTTGTACGTACATTTTAGAGACACCCATATATGTATAATAGTTGTGATTTGGTTATTAAATACCGAAATTCTTTTTAATCGAATAGGGTTAAAAAAAAGTTTTATTGCTTTAAATAGCAAAATTAACCAAAATTAAAATAAGTATAACAAAAAAATATATTCATAAAAATCCCAATAAAATTAAAACTCCGTTTAGACATTTAGGACTATTTCCATTGTTTTAAGGTTAGCCATTCTTTTATGTAAAATAAATAGCGAATTACGTATTAAAAGAAAAAAATTAAAGACACATAAACAACTTTTTTTAACCTATTCTTTTTGGATAATTGCAAAAAAGTAATAAATTTTAGGTCCAAACCCAAACGTTGTTAAAGGAACAAGAGTAATTCTTCCAGTAAATCCAAAACATAAACGACTACCAAATGAACCAAATCGATGGTCAATTTGTTTAAATCGAGTAGATGGAAATATTATTACCGTTCAAGTTCACATTTCTGCTCAGGCACCAGTTGGTATTTGGAGATGTTCTCTTCAAACTAACATTGCTGGCCAAAGAGATAAACGGCATGATTTTGAGGTAAGAACTAAAATAGGGGCGCAATTAGAAGGGGGCTAGGCTTATCCCGCCAAAATGCAGATTACCCGCCCCCTCTTAAAAAGAAATATGCATTTAAAATATTCTCAATTCAGGTCAAAAAGTGTATCTAAGAGGACGATATTAGTTTTCATTTAACAAGTACTGAACTGAAGGTCACTTTGTCATTAGTTGTCATTGATATGTCCAAAAGTACAGCTCAAGCTCATATATTTTTGTTCCCAATTTCATCACAATATACCGAACGTTTCCGAATTTAGAAGGGTGGGGAGTACTTTTAGGCCATACTGTATGCATTAGATGCTGGAGCTTAAGGTCCCCTAAAAACGGCCGGCTAGTTGCGCCACTGAACTAAAAGTAACCTGATCAGAATATTAAATGTAGTAAAAACGGAATAGAGGTAAACAGGCGACATGCCGAAGATTTTAACCTTCCAGTATAGAAATGAAAACCAACTATTTTCTATCAATATTTATTTTTCATATTTTTGTTTGACCTTATGTGCATATAAATATAAGTTGACATCTTTTTAAAAATTATGGGAATAATATAAACGCAATAACTAGGTCGCACCCAGATCTGATTCACGTAATTTAAATCATATTTATACTGGTGTTGATTTGGCTTTCTCTTATTACTTTGGCTATATACAGTGTCTTTCAAATTTAGTGTTCATCATTGGTACCTTTGTGATTACTAAAAATACGAATCATTTTAATTTAGCAAACTAGTAGCGTTTTTAACGCTCTTTAAGAAAAAATATTAGAAAAAAACAATTGACATTCAGGAATATAGAACATCCTGCATATTTTATCATCATTAAAAAGAATTTTATCATCATTAAAAAGAAGTTTTTAAAACCTTTGAAAAAGTACAACATGTGATATTATTCAATTTTTTATAGTTTCGTAAATATGGGCATCGTCAGGTTTTAATAGTAAAATACTATTTTTAAAATGAGACACCTCGTATATTGTATTACCAATAAAAATGGATTTTTAAGAGCTTTAAGAAAATACCACATTTAATATATCTTTTTTATAGTTTTGGAAATATGGTCAATCTAAAAAGAGTAAATATAATCTTCATTTTATCTATGGCACTAAGCTAGTGCTGATAGTTTAGAGCTTATTTGTATGGCCATATTTTCAAAACTATAAGAGATAGACATATTAAATGACGTATTTTCTTAAAGCTATTTTACTATAAAAACCTGACGATCGTCATATTTTCGAAATTATAAAACATGTGGGTATTTTTTAACCGACTTTCAAAAGAAGGAGGTTTTCAATTCGTCTCGTAAGTTTTTTTTGTCTGTATGTTACGCGATTACTCCGTCAATTGTAGACCGATTTAAAAAATTCTTTTTTATTTGAAAGAGTGCGCTTTCGCGATGGTCTCATAAAAAAACTAAGTCAGGATTAACCCATTATCTATGGTCAATCGCAGGACTCAGGAGAGAAAGGTACTAAATCTATTGGTGTAACGTTAAACACATAATATATTAATAGGAGGGTAGTTTACAAACTGCTATTACATCCTTTAACAAAATTTATTCTTTTCACCAAACTGAAAGAGATACTACAGTAAAAAGCATAGGGACATGTAATAATTAATTGACATTTGCGGTCGTGGTTAGTTTAGGTTAGTTAAAACTTTTTTTTGTTTTATTAGGAAAAAATCACTGACAGGATCTATTGCAAAATCTGTAGAAAGAACTTCCTTTCTACTTCGTTTTTCCTTGGATGTTTTTATATTAACATTAACAAATTCCTCACTGTGATTGTGAACTTTATATTTTACTTCAAATTGTTGCCTTGCAAAAACGTAACTGACAGGCTTTCGTCTAAAATATTTTGTTGTAAAAAATATTTTCAGCAGCCTTTTGTAGTTTTTAAATTGTTATTTCTGCATATTAATGACAGAAAATGGTCTTTTTCTATCAACTTTAACCAAGAGTCTGACAAAAGAAAAGGGAGACCGTACGTATGTAATTCTTAATAATTTTTCTATACGCGAATGTACATTGTCGACGACCTGTATGTAAGAATGACCCGGTAGAGAGTATTTCATCGTTATCATTTGAATGCTTGTTGTCGTTAAGGAAATTGGCAATTGCGAGTGATATATGCGAGTTTCTGTTCGGTGGAACACAGCTGTATTAGTTTTCATTTAACAAGTACTGAACTGAACACTCCAAGTTATAATCTCATCAATATCCATATGATTAGAAACAATTTTTTCTAGAATTTGTATTAGCTCACTGGCTATATCATTACCTGAACGCCGCCATATCGCACAATAAATTTCTTTTTCACAGATCTATGTGCTGTCAAATTATACTTACTTAGACTTATAATTTGTTTTGGAACTTCTTTTTCTCTTAACCAACGTTCGCCGTGTCAGGCTTAGTAAAAATGCGTATTTTCCATTTTGATCCAATGAATAATAATTATTTTTAATTTATTGTCTTGTCTCATCATTAAACCATTGTTTACATTTAAATCGACCACTCTCTGTACAATCATTAATTGTGTTAATTTTTGTGGCTGGCTTAGCTATACCACTGGCATTAATATACTTTCTCCCTTTCTGATAATTTTCCTTTCTTCGATTCTTCTTTAAGTGGAAAAAAAAATATTTTTCGTGTATTTTTCACTTGTTTCATGGGTGATTTTTCAGATTTTGATTCTGGACTACTTGATGTGTCGCTATCACTGATCTCGATGGATTGCCAATGTTATAACCTGAGCGAAACAAAAGTTACATTTCATGGGCGAAGAAACCGGTTTGTGCGCAAGCCAGTTAAGGATAAAAGCACCCGGAGCTAAACAAACTATCCGCATTATCGGACCGAATTTGTTGACGGCGTCCTGGTTTTCTGTTCGAAGTACGATAGCTTATGAACGTCACGGTCAGACCGCGGACGAAGGATACGGGGTGCCGGTGTTTGTATTTTGCCACTGCTTTTAAGTGCGCATCTTCGTCCACCCATTCATTTGTTTACTGCTCGAGGGCGTAAAAATCAGAAAAATGCTTCTTGCCACTGCGGATCTAAATGTAGGTTATCTATGGTCTCTATACGGTTCAAGCACTTTAGTCGAAATAGCTCTACAAAGGAATAGAAGTTTAGTTTTTAAAACAAAAAACCAAAATAGGAAATTACCTTGAGGCAGGTATTGATTGTTTGTTCGATTCATCATTTCGCTTGACTAAAGAAGATACATTTTCACTGACAATTTTAATATACTTATTTTATTGGGAAATTAAAAAAAATGATTTAAAAAACCAGAACTAATCATGACCACCCAATGTGACAGTTTTGCATGACCGTCTGTAATTTCCGGACCCATATTTATATCAACTTTTGTTCATATTTTTAATAGTAGAATCTGCCTTTAATTTTTTTACATTCTGTAACACCCTGTATAAAAATATAAAGTCATAAAAACATCAAAAAATGTCCAGAAATATCTTGATTTCTTTAAGTATCACGTGTTCCCAAAAAAATGTTAATACCCGTAAACCATTAAAGACGTCTTCTATTTTTAAACTGACAGATATGACAATAGATTATTGTAACCTATATTGTTTGGAAATCACAGAAACACACAAAGTCAAATCATGTCTTATTTTTTGTAACAATTAAAGTTATTGTATATTTAAAGATAAAATATCTATTACCATTTTTAAAACCTCCTACTTTGCAACTCTTAAAAATATTTACTTAATAGGGCGCACTACAAAAAATATGTCTATTAATTTATAATATTAGTGCACATATCTAAGCGTGTTTACTGTTTACAACCAAATCATTAATCTTATTTATTTTAAGCACGAATGATTTGCTATAGTACTCCTAGCGTTGATTTAAAATAATATATATTTTAAAAATTGTTTTTTATTTTTAATTTTTTTCTTTGATCCTATAATAGTTTAGACTTGTGGCTATAAAATATTTTTTCCTATAATATATTTTATAACTTTTAAATTAATTTAAAGTTATGTAAAAATCTAAGCTGTGCCAAAATTATATTTTTGTATAGGTCATAATATTTAATATAATAAATACAAGATTTACCTATAAATCATAAGTTTATGTGATAGTTTTAAAATCAACATATTTCAAATTCGTTTTTGACCTTTAAAATGCATTATTCCTGTAGGTTGAAGTCGTTACTGGGCAATAATGCACTTATCCGGCCATACCCGGGAATATTTTTTCCGGATACTCACCTTTTCCTATGCTTTTTATGTTTTGAAAAATCACTGATGACGTTTGTGAAAGTCAATACAAGGTAATATGGTACCATGGTAAAAATTAAAGAATTATTTTGATCGGAGAACAAATAGTATCTGCAACTCGTAAAAGCATATTTTCAAACTCCACCATCGCCCGAAAATATATCGTTTTCCTACAAGTTACTAGAGATGGCAACGATATGTCGATTATTTTTAAATAATATTATAGCGGAAATTAAATATCGATAGTCTCCATCGATATTTAACTTCTCGATATATCTAATATATCGAATATTTTTGTTATTTGTGGCAAATGAGACAAAATTAAAAAACGATTTTTTTACTTAAATTTTTAAAGCTGTCAAAAATGTTGTACAGTAAAATAAAAAAATATATCACGGTAATTTTTACTATTATGCCGTATTAATTTACCCACTATCTGTTAAGAAAAAAAAATGAAATAAAATATTTGGTAATATAAAATAATTTTTCGATATTTTTTCTCTCACATATCGATATATTTCTTTTCGATATATCGAATAATCGATATTACCTAAAACGATTTTTATCGATATTGATATGACGATGTTATTTTAAAATTTGACATCCCTACATGTTACACAGTAAATTATTTTTTTATAAAGACACAGATACAAAGTGTCGCAAAGAAAGTATGAATCAAAAAGATATGATTTGATGTAGGTTTAATAAGAAAAACAATTTGTAATAAGGAGTATTCTTTAGTAGCAGTAAAATAAAAAAATATATACCTATACTCATTTTTATGGAACACCAACACATATGTTTGGTAATTAGTAAAGTTTTTTTCCTTAAGAAACACTTTTATTATACAGTTCAATTTTTGTTTGCAATGGAACTTTGGGACCCGGGGTACCGTGGGGCCTCCTCGTTTAAAACCACCTAGAAATCGCAATTTTCATCAAAATTTAAAATTTCCCAAAGTGGGACTTTTCTTTGTCATACTGAAAAATGGTACAAGGCTTAATTTCTTAAATGTGACATACAGAGTTGCTCTCAAAAGCGTAACGGTATAACGTTATGTTTTTTTATCACCCTCTATTTTAAATGTTTGTTAGGTTTCTATTTTCAAATATTTTTGTAGTTACCTGGGCAGAAAATTAGCTAAAAGCTTATATTTGTATATTTTATAATTAAAATATATTTTGATTTTTCAGGGTGTCGAACAAACAGTAGTAAACTTAGAAAAATTAAAACTTCTAAAATGGTCTTATTCTATTTTATCATTGCTTCAGATTTTTTTATATTATTTTCCTAAGGTTGCGCAATACCTAGTAGTTTTTGCAATATTTTTAATAATATTATTTTTTTAATGGGACACCTTGTACCAAATTGAGCCTTTTACCATTCTTTAGTATGACAAATCCAATGTCCCACCTTAAAATTTTTTATATTTGCGATGAAAATTGCGATTTTTAGTTGGTTTTGTGCGGTGCCTCGACTCGTTACAATTTAGGGAACCCCACTTCTAGAGTTAATCAATACAGTCAATTACAATTTTAACACATAATTTATAGTAACTAGGTTTTAATTTTAGATTCCTGATGATATATATGTTATTTTTAACCCTTGGTGTCCTCAAGATGGAGTTTATATGGAAAAAGAGGAAGAAAGAAATGAATACGTCCTAAATGAAACTGGAAAAATTTGGTGTGGAACATTTAATAATCCAACTGGAAAACATTGGGTCTTTGGACAATTCGATGACATTGTACTTCCGGCTGTTATGCTTTTGTTAGAAAAATCTGGATTGCCTCATTCTGAGAGAGGGAACCCTGTAATGGTCACAAGAGCCATTTCCGCAATAGTAAGTAAAACTTTTATTTTATGCTCTCATCATTTATATGCTGAAATGTATTTTTATTAAAAATTACTTCAGAATTTTAATCTACTAAATATTAAGTATTTATAGCCAAACAAGTTTCATAAAATGCAACAAAATATATTCTTGAAATAAGATAATAAAACCTATTTAAAAAAAAAAAAAAATTATTATATTGATGAGTAGTCTGGTCACACCTACACTAGTTGAAGTCTGTCGAATAATAATTAAATTGCTGTTTTTGTTTCGCCCCAAAATAAATAAATAACATCATTATTTATAAATTTTAAGTGGATTAGGGGTGAGTGGGGTAAGACGGGGTAGCAGGTAAGACGGGTTACCCAGTGAAATTGACAGTAAACCGACAAATTACGCTTATTCATACAACGTTCGATGCATCGTCATGACACTTGTAAATCGCTCGGCTTTATTTTTTAAGTGTACGCGGATGGGTTTATATTCTGTGGGGGATTTATCGCTTTTTATAGGTACTTCCATGGCTTCTGCTCTGAAGGATTGTCCAATTTAATTCCTCCCCTCACTTGGGAACCGTGAACCAGAGAAACTCGTGGTGGCACGAGTATGCATCCCTATACGGTCCAACTGGACAGGCCCAAAACTTTGTTCGTTCTTTTATCCCTAGAGTTTCTAGAATGTGGAACCTGCTGCCCGCGGAGGTCTTTCCTTCCCCCAAATCTTCAAGTATTTAAGTCCCGTATCAACAAACTCCCTCTTACCTCGCTTAAGACACCCACGGTACGTTAGTATTTAGGCTTTTACAGAGACAAGAATGAGACGAGTAACTGGTCCTAACAATTTGTCCATTGTATTTATCTCTTTCTGGTTTAAGGCAAGTTCCAATAAATATGTCTTTGTCTTTCATCATGGCAGGCTATCGTAGATGGAGCAATCATCGCTTTGCCCTGGTTGCCAAGTTGTTTACAATTTCTGCATGTAAACTTTAATGTCCTTTTTGGCTCACATCTAATTAAGAGAAAGAAAATATACCATGAATCGAATATTTTTAACTTGACAACGTTGCCGCAGGCGTCACGCCGAAATGTTAATCGATATTTGTGTTTGATATTTTTCAATGGCCGATTTGTTTGGACAGTTTGTTTACATTTTCTGAGATTTATTGTGTGTTTCGTGGTTTTTTACCTTTAATTGGACTTTGAATATTGACTTTTATTAGTGATCACAGTGTATATATTAAATTTGTGCTTTTCAACAGATAATTTAAGGTAATATTGACATGGTTATCTGTAAGAAAAAATCTTTATAAAAACCAAATAAATGATATTTTTAATAAGGTGTGTGTAATTATTGAACTAAACCCCAATATTTTATATTAATAGGAAACAAAAACAAGTACCTAACATTAAGGGCAAAAATAGCACAGCTATATAATTTGAATTTGGCGGGCAAACGATAAAGTCGACTCACGCGCCATCTGCGTTTGCCTTCCTTGAAGACAGACAAGGAAGGCCCAGCAGCTATCTCTCTCTCGGATAATTTATTTACATTTAGTTGCTCGTCTCATTGTTGTCTCTGGCTTTTAGCATTTGTGGAAGATTAAAAAAAGTCTAAAATTAAGCAAAAAAAACAAGCTAAACAGAAAAAACTACCCTTGAATCCTCATCTACCCATCTTATTCGCAGCATGTGGCAAGACGAGGCAAAAAACGGTTTTTTAATTATAATATATCTTTTTAATGAATACCGTAAATCAAACATAGAATGGAAGCTTTCACGGCTAGGGTGAATTGATCGATCGACTCGGTCATGCAATGGATGGCGATACGTCGGTAAATGATTTTAATTTGACGCGGTCTAAACCCAAGAGCCAAGATTCCTTAACTTAAATCAAAAACCCAGATAATTTTCTTATCGTATAACTTTCCTTTATGCAGTGAGGCCATAAATTCTGGAAAAGTACCTTTTTCAGGTAAACGAAGCACAATCTACATAAATTTCCCCGGTCAAGTTTTCGTTAAAAAAATACGGGCCTATAATCCTGTCTTAAAATATTCTAGCCCAAACATTAATTTTTTCTGGATACTTCGTGTGAGTCACTTGAGCCCAGTGAGTATTCTCTTTTGACCAATACCTACAGTTTTGTCGATTGACACTTCTATTAAGAAGAAACGTAGCTTCATGGGAAAATTAAATATTTCTACAAAAAAATGGATCCTCGTTGCACCGCTGTTGCATATGTTCGTAAAACTGCAGTCGGCGGTCATAGTCATCTTCGATTAATTCATGTATTAATCTCATTGTATATGGATGATACTTTGCATGTTTCAAAATATTTTTAACGATGATTTACTAATGTCTAAATTTAATACTACTTGACTAGTAGGTAAATTTGGATTTTCACATTGTCATCTAGTTTTAGCCTACCTGTTCTAGGGAGGTCTTTTACACAACCATGTTTACGGAATTTTTTAACAATTTTGCTGACTGTAGATTCTGTAATAGCTTGCTCCCTTCACCCAAATGTCTTTGGCGATCTCCTTAGCCAAAAATCATAAAGATTTCGATTCTTTCTCGTTCTGAAAGCATATCTTATAAGATGAGTTCTCATACAGTATATCACAAATTGACACAATGATCACTGAAACAACAGTTAAAATGACAATTAAGGTACCAAAGGTGAGGTAGAAAAATCGACGTGTTGGACCGATTTAATTTTACAAGCAGTTAATGTGCCAAAAATGTTACGTGTCCGAGCGTTTTTTACTCAGGTGCTTTATTTACCTGAAAAAGCTACTTTTCCATCTGTATAATATTAAGATTATTTATTTTTAATCCCGGTCCCAGCATTTTTTATTAATTTTTTAATAATCTTAAATCGCTAGAATTTCTACCAAGTTTTCTTAACTTTAAGTCATTAATTTTAAGTGACGAGTCTTTAAGTAATATCGCTTGTAATATTTACAAGATTGTATGAACCTAGATCCGCAAATTGTTTGTGCACGTTACCACCCTGTATCATTAAAAACAATATATTTGCAAAATTAACCTCTGAATTCTCTCTCTGTTAAAATTAATGACTCAACTTTGTAAACATTCTCTATATTTTCTTGTATCTTTAAATTGAAAATATTTAAAATATTTTAATAATAAAAAACAACTTTTAAATGAAAAAAGAAAAATATGTTTTAAACAAATTTAATTAATCAGTGCAGCTGATTGGCAATATAAAGGCGTAGTACAAACAATCACAAAATACGCAATTATGCAATTCAATATTTAAATATTTTATTTTTCTACGTGATATATTTTAAAGATATATTTCTTGTCTTTTATAATGAGGGACTACATTTTTATCATTTTCTGCATTGTAAATAAAAAATGTTAAGAAAATAAAGAACTTTAATTAATGTTAATATAGTGTAGTTTTTCATCAAAAACTTACTTAATTTGCATTGAACGTAAACATTAAATAAATACAAGAAATATGTTTTAAAAATAGTGTATTCTAAACTAAAAACCGGTTTTTATTACCATTATTTTACATTTATAATCACATTGCCATAGGTATTTATTTATTAACTGTAAAATAATATACCATTTACCCAAATTTGTTTCTTGGGGTCTATCTTTATATTATAAAAATATGTTTATTTATTATTAAAATAAAATGCACAAATCTAATTAAAGCACATATAAATATTTTTAAAACAATAATTACCTCCTGTCTTTTTAATGCTAAATTTTAGTATATTTTATGCACTTAATGCAATAATTATTTTTTAAATTTACACCTATTGCCTTATACAGTGTGTCCGAAACTGGAATGTATAGGAGATTGAAAAGCATAAGAGATAGGAAAATTATTAAATGAGGAAAATTGTAGGTTATTAAATATTTAATCGAATGACGTTTCGATGGGCGCTGTAGGCTTTTAATATATTTTTAAAAAACTAAAAATGTCCATTTTAGAAAAAGTGCTAAATTTTATTGATTTTAAGTAATTTTTAGAATATGTTAATACTAAATACATTTTAATACTAAATACAGACTTAAGAGCAATACATCGCCCCTCTTTTAAATTTTATTTTTAACGTTTTGGTTTTAAGATGCTATCATTAACTGTGTTAAACCGTTTTTTTTTCTTTAAAATAATATACTTTATAGGTAAGTAATTGTTAAAGGTATATCGGCCAGTAAAGCAACATCAAAGGCTGTATAATGAATCATCCAATGCGAAATTTTTACATGCCGGTATTCACGTTAGATTGTGTCTTTTCCTCACATTATGTTATTTAGCTGATCCGTTATATGACTTTATGAAAACGATTTATTTTCATGTCAAATAACCACTGGCGTAATTAAGGGGGGAGGGGGTAATTATCCCTTTCCCTCAGGAAAGTTCAAATTTTTTAAGGTTTATTACAAATGAGGTGGTGAAGTACTGTTAGTAATTTGAAAGACCTTTGAATTGGTTTTTGTAGTAGTTTGTGCATATTATAACATGTTTTAGTACAAACAAAATCAGTAGGCTGGGCGCGCCTAAGAGTACGCATTCCCTAAGAGTACGCAGACCTCGGATGAGCCATATGGCAACACCGCGGGTCGAAACCAATATGGCCATTTGTGGTTGTTTGTGTCAAGGTGTTGTCCAGTGAATTTAAGTTTTAGTGGTATTATTGATAAACGAATAGTCGTAAGTAATATAAAATATGCTATTTTGATGTAATATTTAAGTGAATATACTAGGGAATCATATCGTGTGGAAACATTTGTTAGAAAATGCATATTAGCAGTTAGATTCAACGTTCATTAGGCTACAGATTCACCTAAAAACATCCTTGTTTTGTCGGTTGCATAACACATTTTTTACAATATTTCCGAATCCTAGAGAGGGGAGCTAAGAGTACGCAAAATTTAAGTGGCTAAGAGTATGCAAAATTTAAGTGCGTACTCTTTGAGCATCAGCATCAACAGCAATCAAGAAGATGCTGTCTGTTCTGGATGTGAAGAGAACTACAGCAATTCTTACGCTGGAGGCGATTGGGTCAGGTGCGCCACATGCAAGTCCTGGTGGCATGAAATTTGCACAAGCTACATGGGACAAAAGCAATTCCATTGCGACCTATGCAATTAAACATTTCTTAAACATTCTGATGTTGCGTACTCTTAGCCCAACCTTTGCGTACTCTTTGGCATATGTGGCGCTAAGAGTACGCATTTGTATTTTTTAAAAAAGGTTGTGTTATTTTTAATGTAGAAATAATTTTCTTTAAACTGTGTTTTTTTGTTGGCTAATAGAATATATGTTTGGTTGCTCACTATTTGTTTTATTTATTTTTCTTTATTATAGTTTTATGTAGAAAAGAATATTTGGCCATTTGTGGTTGTTTGTGTCAAGGTGTTGTCCAGTGAATTTAAGTTTTAGTGGTATTATTGATAAACGAATAGTCGTAAGTAATATAAAATATGCTATTTTGATGTAATATTTAAGTGAATATACTAGGGAATCATATCGTGTGGAAACATTTGTTAGAAAATGCATATTAGCAGTTAGATTCAACGTTCATTAGGCTACAGATTCACCTAAAAACATCCTTGTTTTGTCGGTTGCATAACACATTTTTACAATATTTCCGAATCCTAGAGAGGGGAGCTAAGAGTACGCAAAATTTAAGTGGCTAAGAGTATGCAAAATTTAAGTGCGTACTCTTTGCCACAGGTTATTTATTTTAATTGCTTAGTAAAGTTAGGCACCTTTAATTAATTTCTGGATATAAATTTCAGGATAACAAGGTGATAATGGGAAAATATAAGAGGAAAACAAATCGTACGCTGAAATTTACACAAGAATTGCTAAACGAGGCGCGACTTAGAATAGACCGGGGGAAAAGCAAGCGTTCAGTTGCTAATGTCTTGGGTGTTAACGAGTGCTCTTTACGGAAACGATTGAGATTAGGGACTATTCCACAATCTTTGGGGCGTTTTAACTTAGTTTTTACTCTCGATCAGGAAAAAGAATTGGCGAATCATATTAAAGATCTGGATAACCGATTCTATGGATTGCGCATGAAAGACTTGAAGTCGCTTGCATTCCAGTACGCCGAGCTAAACCAAATAAGGCACAGATTTAACCCAGAGAAAAAAATGGCGGGTAATCACTGGGTTAAAGATTTTGCTAAACGAAACTTGCTGTCTCTTAGAGCTCCCGAAAAAGTAAGTTTGGCTAGAGCAATTGGCTTTAATAAGATTCAGTGCAACAGATTTTTTGAAAATTTAAGACAATGCTATGAAAAAACAAAAGCACCAGCTCACCGCATTTTTAATATGGATGAAACCGGGATGTCGACGGTCCCTAACAGAATGCCCAAAGTTTTTGCCCCCAGGGGCAAGAAAACAGTTTCAAAAGTGGTTGCAGCAGAACGAGGACAGTTAGTAACAGCTGTGTGTTGTATGGGAGCTTCAGGAGTTTGGGTACCCCCGCTCTTATCTTCCCACGCAAACGTATGAACGAGGATCTTTTTATGGATGTCCACCTGGAACTTTACAATTAGTGACAGAAACTGGTTATATGAATTCGGAGCTTTTTATAAGGTGGCTTAGACATTTTCAAGACTACGTAAAATCATCAGAGGATGATCCTGTTGTTTTGATTCTTGACAACCACACATCACATTGTACCCTTGAAGCAGTTTATTTTTGTCGGAATAACTCTATAGTTCTTCTATCGTTGCCGCCCCATGGGAGCCACAAAATGCAGCCCCTCGATAAATGCTTTTTGGTCCATTGAAAACTGCATTCTCGAATGAATGCGACAAATGGATGATTCAAAACCCTGGTAGACCAGTGACTCTGAAACAAATGTCTAGACTATTTCATGCAGCTTATTCCAAGGTTGCAACAATTCAGATTTGTGAAAAGGCATTTAGTGCTACAGGATTGTATCCTTATAACCCAGATGTGTTTACAGCGGAGGATTTTGCACCTTCAGAGGTAACTGATCGAGCCTTACACATTGAACCAACAAACGATAGGCGACATGAAAATGAAGATAATGTTCAAATGTTAAACAACCACGACTCCGACTCCGACGATGATGACAATTTGCCTATTTCAGTTTTGATAGATAGGATACATAAAGAGCCTGTTACTCTGACAGAAATACACGATGCTAGTCTCAAAACACCAACCAAGAATACTGATAGCAGTTGTTTAAATAACTCGATGCCAAATTCAGAATCTATGTTTTCTGTTTCTGTTTTCTTCCCCTAAAAATGTGATCTTGCCGTACCTGAGACATCTGGAGTCACTCCAGAAATGATCATACCTCTACCAAAGGCAAAACACGAGCAAATTAGAAGTGTTCGCTCCAAAAGGTAATTATAACAGCAACAACAATAATAATAAAAGCTCTCCTACTTTTAGTATTTAATAAAGATATTTTTACATTTTTTAGGTCGGAAATATTATTATCTACACCTTATAGAGACTCACTGCAAGAATCCACCTCCCAAAACAAGACGAGCAGCATTAAAAGGAAACTTACTGACAGCACTAAGCAGAAGAAGAAGAAAATGCCTTCGAAAGCTTTGAGCATCAGCATCAACAGCAATCAAGAAGATGCTGTCTGTTCTGGATGTGAAGAGAACTACAGCAATTCTTACGCTGGAGGCGATTGGGTCAGGTGCGCCACATGCAAGTCCTGGTGGCATGAAATTTGCACAAGCTACATGGGACAAAAGCAATTCCATTGCGACCTATGCAATTAAACATTTCTTAAACATTCTGATGTTGCGTACTCTTAGCCCAACCTTTGCGTACTCTTTGGCATATGTGGCGCTAAGAGTACGCATTTGTATTTTTTAAAAAAGGTTGTGTTATTTTTAATGTAGAAATAATTTTCTTTAAACTGTGTTTTTTGTTGGCTAATAGAATATATGTTTGGTTGCTCACTATTTGTTTTATTTATTTTTCTTTATTATAGTTTTATGTAGAAAAGAATATTAAGTGCGTACTCTTAGGCGCGCCTACCCTACAGTGGTATTTTTAGGGTGATGACTTTTTTTGCTCTTTAAATTTTTTTTTGCCGATTTCTGAAGGCCACCAGACTTCGACCATTGCATTACCCCCAAAAAATAAAATTATCTACGCCAGGGCAAATAACATTAAAATATTTTTTTCCAAGATATATATATTATTTTAAAGGCGGAAAAACATTTTTAAAAAGTGTGCTAAGAGACAAAATGGCCGCCTTAAGAAAAAACAACGTTAATACTGGGATCTGAAAACCAAAACTATACTAATATACTTTTTACAAAGTAATTAAAAAATACAGTAGTTCTTTAGTTTTTTTAACATCTCGTAAACCAAAGAAGATAGAGCCGCTATTAACACTGCATTCTTTTAAAAAAAATTAAATAGCTAGGTATTATTAAATGGCATCGAGTCTTTAGCAAGCGCTCATTCTTATTAATATAAAATGCCTTCTTTTTTAGATAAATTCAGTAGACGATGGTGGTCTTCTTGAAGGTAAATGGGATGGTAACTATGAAGATGGAACGTCTCCTTTTGCATGGACGGGCTCCTCAGGAATAATGGATCAATATTTACGAAGTGGTGGAAACCCTGTAAAATATGGACAATGTTGGGTGTTTTCTGGTGCAACAGTAACGACTTGTAGAACTCTTGGTATTCCTTGTAGGTCTACAACTAACTATGTATCAGCTCATGACACGAATAAATCTATGACTGTTGACAAGTAAGTATAGTTTATCTAAAACTAAATCCGATGCTGGTCACTAACCGCAAATTTGCCCTGTTGCCAAGTTGTCATAAGAATCTGAGTTGTGTTGAAAAAAACAAAGCATTTTTGGTTAAAGAATATATTGATTTTGGTTAATGTCATAATTTTAATTACAAAAATGAAGTAATAACACAAAAATAATAAAAAATAAATTTATTTTCAAAAATCTAGGTATTACAAATTCAATATTGAAGCATGGATTTATCCACTAAAACACTGAATACCCATTCACCAAAATTCATTGAAACCAACTTCTCTTACTGTAGCTAAAGGCAACAAAGGTCCATTATTTTCGCGTTCTTACTCAAAATAGCCTATTAAAGAAGCAACAAGCTCTTTTCATCACCTGTTTAACTGCTTCGTCATTTTTATCTGTATTTGTTCTTAAAAAAACAGATTCAAATCAATTCAAAAAATTCAAACTTTTAAAAAGGTTCGAAACTGCTAATAACGATAAATACGTTAAAAAACCGGAAAATAAGCCGAAGAATTTAAAAACTAATGAATAAGTAAACAATGAAATCGATCAAATCAACGTCAAAAAGCACTGTCAATGTGAGAACATTGCATGATAAGGTATCAGAATAACCAACAGGATAGGCTAAAATGCACTAATATGATAGATATTCATGTAATGATGGAGCGTACCTATTATATATATCTATATCTTTTTAATGTATATAGCTAAAAAGAAATAACCAATTGTAATAGAGATTGTAATTATATTTTTGTTCGAATGGTATGAAATGTAGTAACCTGAAGTTTAGATGACGTGCAACGGATTTAGTTTTAGATAAAGTATACTTAAAATATTGGTTGAAAGTAATGTATATACGATAATTTCAACAAATTTATGTTGCCCGCTAAATAATATACTAACTTTTAAACTTGAAAAACGTATAGCATTACTCAAATGTATAGCTTAAAAATATGTTTTTCCTTCATTTTAAAATATGTATTAAATCAAGACCTAACTAATTTAGTATTAAACTCTAGCCCTTCGTAGTTAAATTTTTAGGCAAGGAGTCTAAAATCTAAACAATTTTAGTAAATAAACAAAAACAGCTGTTTTTATAAAAATATTAATTTTTAATTTGTCTTTTAGATTTTTTGACATTTTTGGCAACAAAATTGAGGAAAGCGATGAGATTGATTGCAGAGATTCCTGCTGGAACTTCCACGTTTGGAATGATGTTTGGATGTCAAGACCTGATCTTCCACCTGGCTATGGTGGTTGGCAGATTATTGACGCAACACCTCAGGAAACCAGCGATCAAGTTTTTAGATGTGGACCAGCATCTGTTGCTGCTGTAAAGAAAGGTAATTTATTATTTATGAAAGTAAATATAAAAAAAATTATTAAAGCATTGAAAAATGTTTTAAAGCAAAAATAAAAAACAATGCTTGTTTAAAAGTAAAGAAAAATGCAGTTTATCTACAAAAATATTACCCTTTCTTAGGTGAGGTAGGATATTTGTATGATACCCCATTCGTATTTTCTGAAGTTAATGCTGATATCGTCCATTTTAAAGAAGATGAAGAATCTGATTGGGGTTTTAGTCGTATGTCAATCAACAAATACCAGTAAGTAACAATAACTATTTATCTTAGTTTATTGGTACTGTAAGTCATATTTAAAATATTTATAGGCATTATTATGAATTTATACTTTATACAGTACTTGTCTAAATTCAGGACCCCCTAACTTTTGAATTGTTTGGTATTTTTTCATAATCATTTTTGGTAGGTAAAAGTATTAACTTTATATTTTGGGGTTATTAAGTACCCGTCGGGAGCTTTAAAATAATGTGCCACACCCTCCTTTCCATTTATTTTTCAAAATGGTGTCTAATTTTCAGTTTGACATTTATATCTGTTATTTCCCATATAACATTTTTTGCCGGCGTTGTACATTTAATTTACTGGCATTGCCAACACTCTTTAATGGCAAGGCATTGGCAAAAAGGTATCAAAAAGACGCGAAAGTGGGCAATTGGCCGTTATTAGGCCACGTGTTGCAGATAAAGTGATGGCATCCGTCATTAATAAGTTATTGGCAAAAAATGCGTTCGGGATGATGGCATCCATCATTAATAAGTTATTGGCAAAAAGATAACAAAAAGACACGAAAGTGGGCAAATGCAGATACTCCTAAGCAGCAAGCTGACGTCATATTGACGAAAATTGTCGCATATACTTTTTTAAAAGCTAAAATGATGCGATATTCTATTTGAAAATTAAAATAGGAAAAAACTCCTTACTACATGCAATTTCTTTGCAATGCAAAGTACCATCTCTTGGAACACTGTCCAACTTGGAGGTGCAGATTTTTACACTAGCCAAAGATATTTCTTTCAAAGCTAAGTGAGATCACCTACCGTAGACCGCTCTCGAATTATTTTTGTCTAATGGGTACGGTTTAGACGATAAAAAGCGAAGATATTGCAGAAACGTAGTAGTTTATTGTCCATTACGCCATCTATCGGTATGTCAAAAAATATAAAATAATGTTGTTTAGCTGCCATTAAAAATAAAACAGATCAAAAAAATTGCTTTAATGTTAGTTAAATACCAATGTTAATAATATGGTTTAAAAAGTATGAATATGCGTTGAAGGTTTGCCTTCAAAAATCAAACATTTATTTGCCTGCAACAAAAACGCGTGTTTTATTTAATCAGGATTGGCATGCCGCCATTTTTGCATGCTTGCCGGCAATTCGCCTGCATGCAATATTTATTGGCAATTAAGTGTTTATTTAGGGTTGAGTTTTTAATGCGTATAAGATGTTGGCATAATATTGCTACCAATTGCCAATGCTTTACCATCAATGCCAATATGAAAAATGCACATTGCCGGCAAATAGTGTTTGCTGGGTTCTTGCCTTAAATTTGGTTTATGTTGTCTTACTAAAGTCCTTTTTTCATGAGAAAAAACAAGCAATTCAAAAGTTAATAGGGCTTTCCTGACTTTAGACAAGCACTGTATGTAAACAAAAAATACTTATACCTGATATTAATAAGACAAGCTATAACTGCTGTATATTCGACATAAGTATCAGAATAAGACTCGGTATATAGATAAATGGTAAGGAAAGAGGAAAGTTTTAGCATATTTCTTACTTTTCGGTTACTTTTGGTTAAAAGTTTTTACGCCTTCCTGATTTTTTAAGAGCAGTTCGTAATATTGCTTCTAGGTGGCTCTACTCCTTTATTTATGTCTTTATTTTTAATTTGATCGCAAATGAATTGGCATCGTAAGATTCGTCAAAAATCTTTTTAACCAAAACTTAAGTATACACACTGTACACCTACTACTACTATACCTTAATCTAATTGCATTGTAGATATTTACAGTAACCTAATATGGTACCACTAAATAAGTTTCATATTAAATTTTCCATATTTTTAGTGTTGGTAGAAAAATTCTTACCAAGCGCATAGATATTAATGACGATCAAGGAGATTCTGATCTTTGGGACGTTACAAATCTTTACAAGAACCCCGAAAATACACCTGCAGAAAGATTGGCTGTGTTCAATGCCGTCAGAGGCATACCAAAAGCGCAACAGTTTTATGAGATTCCATCTGATGAAAACAATGATGTGGTTTTTGATTTAATCGACATTGATACTGTACCTTTTGGAGAAAGTTTCGATGTTGTTGTAAAAATTGAAAATAAATCGGACCAAGAGAGAACTATAAGTGCCGTTTTAACCGCAGGATCTGTTTTCTATACTGGAGCTGCTGCATATGATATTAAAAAGTCTCAAGGTGTATTTAAGGTAAGTTAATATTCAGAATATTTTTTACTAACTTTCTTTTTTTCTCCATTTTCATTTAAATTTTAATTGCTATGTTATATTCTTTTTATTTGAAGTTGACTTTTATATATTAGGTATCATTTGACCTAATTTTCTATTGAACTAGGTATGTTAGTTTTCTCTTTAATATTGTCTTCTTCAGTGTCGTCAGCAAAGGTAGCTGAAGTATTATTTTCTGGTACAGGTATGTCACAAGTGTATTATGAAGATAAATAATAAATGATAAATTATTTTTTGTGTCAGAAATTATTAAGTATAGTTTTAAGACAGCTTTGAAAATTAATCGTCTAAATATTTTGTTCTTTATTAAAAAAAAGACAAAATAAACCGTCGTGACTAAAATGTTTGGCATTAATGGTACAGTCTACTTTTAGTCGTGATTTTATTTTTACGCAATTATAATTACAATTAGGGCTTATTGTGATTATACTATAATATTGCTGAAACAAGAAATAGGTTAGTACTTTTTTTTATTATTAATCATTGTTTGTCTTGAGCAATAATTTCTAAGTTTATGCGTATAGGTTAAAAATCACCCTGTATAGGCAGCAAACTTTCTTCTCTTCTTACGATTTTTTAATAACATTAGCTACTCCGTGGACTTATTAAATGAAAAATTCTAAGAAAATAAAAAATATATTCTGTTTATGTTAATACATTTCTGCCTAACACAGTTTAGATTTACATTTGTTTTATTAACAATAATAATACAATAAGGTTAAAAAATAAAGACTTTAATAATAATTCCGAAGTCATTATTTTGTTAATAGCTTTTGATGTAATTTTTGCCATATTAGGTTCTTTTATTGTTAGCAAAGTATGTTCTAGAAAGATTAATATGTTAAAAATTCAATTTTGAAAACAAAGTTATATTCATATGTTGTTCCAGGTTCCTGGAGGGCAAAACGAAACATTGCGAATTCGCGTCACACCAGAGGAATATATTGACAAACTGGTTGAGCATGGTTTATTTAAAATATACTCAGTTGCAAGTGTAGAGGAAACCAAGCAAACATGGAGTGAAGAAGATGATTTTACTATGATTTTACCTAAGATGAATATTACAATTACTGACAAAGCTAAAGTTGAAGAACCTTGTGAAGTCTCATTTAGGTAAGAAAATTATATGGATATTACAATATATTTTATATTATCATTAATCAAAAAACGTTTTTTCCTTTTAAAATTTAAATATTGGTCTTATGAGCCTATTTTAGAATAAATTTGCAACGACTAGGTAAATTTGGATTTGCTAAAATTTTTTTGTCATAAATTTATTTGTTAACGTTCAGATATTTATTAACGATATTCTAATGTCTGGTATACTTTTGTACTAAACACCTAAAATGGACATTTACCAAATATGTATTGTTTTAATTTACCCTTAACATTTCCAAACGTTTATCTCTACATATTTGTTATGGTTTTACAGGGTGTCCATAAGAGGCAGAAACAATGGTACAAAGTAATATTAAGGCTAAAATAAGTAATGACGTCGCAAAAATATAGTGTCAAAATATTAATTTGGTCGAGTTTTTGTGTAAAATATTATGTTAATGTTATTGTAGGAATATTTTCACAATATTGAGTTAAAGAGGGGAAGGGGGGTTGGTGTAAAAATTAAGATCTGCTCCTAATTTTACTGTAAAGTATAAACTAAACAAATTATTAACTGACTTAGGAACTATAGTGATATCAAATGTTAAGTTGATTGTATAAATATTAAATTAAGGGGTAAAAAAACTTTTTGGTAACAGTAATTTGTTAGCCACATACTTAAATTTGTATTTTTAGCTTTAAAAATCCGTTAAATTTTCCTTTGAACAACTGCCTCTTCACTGTGGAAGGTCCAGGACTGCGGAAGCCAAAAGAGATTAAGTACCGTGACATAAACCCAGGCGAAGAAGTTACTTTGACCGAAACTTTCACAGCTAAAAAGACTGGAACCCGAAGGATTGTGGTCAGTTTTACAAGTAAACAAATACAGAATATTACTGCCTGCAGCTCTGTTACTATTGAGTAGTAAATATTATTTAAAAAAACAAATTATGGGTTAAAAATGTTTAATATTATTATTCCATAGCAATTTATTACTATGTAAAACAGTAAATATATCTTAATTTGGCATTTTAATGCATTAAGTAAATATTATTATTACGATAAGATATTAAGGAAAGATATTGAATTAAAATTTTATAACAAAAATAAATTACAAAATTAAAAAATGTATGGAATATAATTGAATTATTTTAAAGAATTTACGTTTTTATCAGTTGTTACTAATTAAATAGGTTTAGGTATAATATTTTTCTTTGCTATTTGTAAAATAGGCTATTCATAAATGATAGTATCTTTAATCTTAATAAGCAATATAATTATTAAACATCAAATAGGTATTCTAACAAAAACTATGATTGTGGTTTACTTTGTAATTCCTCATAATTAAATTGTGCTGTAGAGAATAATGTATTTTTAATTGGGCTGAACTTTTAATTTGACATAATATGCCCAAATAGTTTTAGTAAAACTTATATTAGAATTGTTGTTGTTGTTGAATTTAAAACTGCTGGTTAATAATATTTATTATAATATAATATTCTAATTAAGCTATGTACTTAATTCTACAAGTTGCACTGTTTTGTATTTTATTAGGTATTTTTTAAAGCTAATAAAAAAAATAAGAAAGGTAAATTCAGGTTTTGTTTTTATTACAAGCTAAATATAACATGGCGGAACACCCAACATGGCACTCCGGTTGTCTCGGCAGCGTCGATCTCCGGAGTTAAGCAGTGAAGTGCGCGCCCATAACTTGGATGAGTGACCAGCGGGTTTTGGGCAACGGCACGCGGTGTTCTGCTCGGGGGTGACGAACGGACCGAGCAACAACCATCCAAGTTATGGAATGAATGGTGTGTGAATGGGAAGGGGTAGGGGTCAAGGTACAATAAGCCTTCAGGCTGCAGTGCACCACCTAGGGGGCGGTCTTCGGGCCTGGGTGGGATGACCCCGAAAGGGCGAAAGAAAAAAACCCAACATGGCAATAATGCACTTCAACAATATAGGTGTCCAATGAGAGGCTTTGTATTATTTGAATTTTTATAAGTAATAATATTAAATTTACAACCTAAAATACATTTTGCAGTTTTGAAATATGTCAAACAAACAAAAAAAAATGATAATTCAAAACACCTTAAGAGAAGTTAAAAAATTAATTTTATGCACACAGAAAAAATATGTTTTTTTCACTACGATCTATTTTACAAAAAAAAAAAAAAAAAAACATCAATTTAAGAAGAAAAAATAGAATAATTTCACCATATTTTTTGAGTAGCAAATTTTGTTTAAATTAAAAAAAAAGAAAATACAATTTTACATTTTATTTTTCAAATAAGTTATAAAAGTATTTTCGAAATACACCAGTCGAAAAAATTAAATGATAAAAAAATCCAAATTTTTTGAGGTTTTTAAGTGGCTGCATTCTTAGAAATGGCCAAACTAAAATTTAAAAAAAAGTGTGAAAAAGCTTGAAGTTTCTTGTTTTAAGATCTTATAAAGAAAACAATTTTTAACATAAGCAATGGGTACCGCAAAATCATATTAAAAAATTTTTGTTTTTTTTTGGTCTACGAAATTAAAAAAAAATGAACTTAACCACTATATGAATCGGATATATTGTTCAGTTTAATTTGCTTTTTAGAAGTTTGATATGACCACTTCTTGCTGAGATATTGAACTTTGAATAAAAAAGGATCTTTTTGTCTTTAACCATAAATATATCAGCAATCGCTGATGGCACAAGAAAATTAAGGAGGGTTTGAAAATGTTAAATAACTTTCCTACAAAAATTGGCTACGGTTTTTAAAAAAAATCTTTATAATTAGTGTTAGTAATGGCTTAAAAAAATGGTTCAGGGATCCCTAACTATTTATTTATTTATTTATTTATCATAATTACACATTACAGAGTAAAAAACTCCAATTATTAGTGTTAAATAGTACAAACTACAGAGCCTAAATAATAATATACATATATAAGGGTCACATAACGTAACAAACAGAAAAAAATATCCACACAGCGGTACGAGTTAGTGTAAAATATTTACATGTCTCTTAAAACTACCAAGACCAAATACAAAAAGATCAACCCCGCTAAAATTGACATTAAAATTCTTAACTAAGCGATCACTAAAACACGTTCTACCATAATTAGTTCGATGGTGGTTTTCATGAAAAAGTCGTCTGGATCTTGTTGGTCTTCCGGGAATGTGAAAATTAATGTAGCTAATAACTCGGCACTGTCGACAAGACCGTTTAAAATTTTGTAAAGGTATATTGCCATTGAAATTTCCCTTCGTCTTTTTAAAGACTTGACACCCACAAGTTGCAGACGAACTTCTCTAGATATATTATCATAAGATATTCTGTGTTTGTACAGTAAAAATTTTACAAATCTGTTATGCAAGTTTTCCAGGCGTTGAATATAATACTCATAAGAAGGTGACCAGATTATGGAGTTGTATTCTACTATACTACAAACTAAACTGTAATACAAGCACTTAATGGCTTTCGTATCATGAATATTAGTACATGTCCTTTTTAAAAATCCCAAAAGCCTGTACCCCTTTAAAATAATATTTTCAATATGCTGGTTAAATGTCAATTCTTTATCAAAGAGAACACCCAAAACATTTATAGTATCTGTTGATCCCAAGTGTACATTTTCTATATTGTAAGGATAAATTACAGGCTCTTGGCGTCTATAGAAACTCATAACTTTACATTTTTCAATATTAAGTTCTAAAAAATTATTTTTACACCAATCCAAACATAATAATTCATTTTGAATATTTAAACAATCATCGGCAGAGTTAACAGTAGAGAAGAACTTTAAGTCATCCGCATACATTAAACATTTGCATTTTTTAAAAGTAGAAACAACACCGTTAATAAAAATTAAAAACAAAATGGGTCCCAAGTGAGAACCTTGGGGAACACCTGAATATACATTGATTTCTTTTGAGACCACCCCACACAATTTAACACACTGTTTGCGACCTGTCAGATAGGATAAAATCCACCCTAAGTAGTTACCACATACACCTAGAGTTTCCAATTTTTTAATTAAAAGTCTGTGATTAACACTGTCAAACGCCTTTGCCAAGTCCGTATAAATCACATTCACCTGGTGTCCAGACTCCACACTGCGAACCAGAAAATCCTGATAGGTAGCCAAGTTAGAAGTTGTCGAATGATTTCTATAAAAACCATGTTGTTCAGGAGCTATATAACTTTTAAAACTGTAAAAAAGTTCGTCAGTTATAATTGATTCAAACACTTTTGGTATTAATGAGAGGAGTGATATACCGCGGTAATTTGTCACTTCATTTTTACTGCCCGATTTAAAAATGGGAAAAATAACTGACTGCTTCCAAGCTACTGGAAATGTAGATTTGTTAAAAGATTGTAGAAAAATTCGTGATAATGAAAGCGCCAAGGAGTTACAACATCTTTTAAAAAACAAAGGTGTGTCCTGGACCCTTACCAGTGTCTAGATCTTTTAATTTACCTAGAATTTCAGTTTCAGTAAATGTGTGGCCAGCAAGAATGCAAAAATGGGATTCTTGAACCGAAATAGCTGGACATACACAGACATTCTTTCATTTCAAAAATCGTGGCGTTTTTGGACGTGACGGTTAGTATGCACGAAAGAACGGCATGGCAAAAAAGTGTCATGTTCCATACACCTTATAAATTATGCAAATGATTTAACACGTGATTGCCAGTGGTACATCCGTTTCAGGGGAAAAATCGTATGTGTATGGACAAAAAGTGTCATTTAGTGTGTCGTTTAAAACGGCACGTAGTCATGTACAAATTTTCAACGTGAAATTTTGTTGCCCCTTGGAGTTTAAGCCGTTTGTCAAAAATTTTGCTCTTTTTGATGGCCCGTTTAAATTGTTTATAGTACTTGGATTAAAAGGATCGAAACGATCCCCTCATCGATTGAATTTTCTTATAGACAAAGTCTCGATCAGCATTTGGGTCCACCTTGCAGTAAAATTGCACAAACGCATTATATCCCAAATTTATTAAGTTTCTATTGACATACTCTTTTGATTGAACTTTCCACAAAGCCGAGTGAGGCCTATAAATATCTATAAATTCTGTTAAATATTCTTTCGAGGCGTGATGAATATCAGCTATGTCAAAAATCAAAAATATAGACTTAATTTAGATTTGACAAGCGAAGTTTAACCAATTGTTTAAATGTCAATTTGAAATTTCCAAATTGGTTGTAAATGTACACTTAAGCTACGGTTTTCTAGGACTTTCGGTGGGCGGAAACCGACGCGATTTACGTTTGTCTAAAGTAAATATACACTTTTAAATAGAATCACATATAAGTAAAAATTTAATATGGGCGGACGTAAATCGCGTCGGTTTCGGCCGACCAAAAGTCCTAGGAAAGCGTAGCTTAACCAAAAACTATTTGCTTTAAAGGAACGTGGCATGGCGCGTAAGGATAAGTACTCCAGTGACGCGGTACGCCACACTTTAGCGGAAAGCACGTCTAAAAGCCCTTCCCGTTCTTTCATCTTGCAAGGCGATGCTCACTCACGTACATGATTTTCCATGTTAATTTAGAGACGAAACGATAAAGCGTCGAAAATAACGTCTGTCTATGGCCGCCTAATGTTCATATTTGGATCATGTTTCCTGTAACAATTTTGTGTGTGTGTGTGTGTGATCCGCAAAGGAGTCAACTATGTCTTGTGGAGCAGTGATAGATTTTCCCTTGTATTGCATGGATTTTGGAATTCCTTTATTTTTTCTAAGAGAATTTACATAGGACCAGAAGTACTTTACGTTTTGAGGAATCATATGTTTAGTCTTTGTCACATAAAGCAAATAACACGTGTCTATCAGATATTTTGTTTGCTTTCTGACATCGGCATATCGGGCATAATCTGCATGGAGTTTAGTTCTTTTGTATTTGTTGTAAAGCCGGTTTTTGTATTTAATAATAAGTCAACATCCCCGATCTCAGAAATAAAACTCCAGTCTGTCTCACTAAAATAATTATTCAGGGCTGCGTAATCGGCTTTGTCAAACTGGTACATTGTAATATTTGTTCTACTCGCCAACATTGGTGTCACATTCATATCAATATAAAAATCCCAGGGTTGGATGGTAGGGATCAATTTTACACAGATGATTCAAACTTGTTCCAAGGCCAGACACAATGTCATCACAAAAAATCAAATCCAATTGTCTTTCAAGTTGGTTCTTAATGTCACTTTTTTGCTGAAACTCCATATAAAACATATTGCTAACAAAGGTGTCCGCCGATAGGTCAAGCAAGTTTTCAGGCACCTGCTGGTCATCTTCCCATTTCCATATTATATTGGGTAAATTGAAGTCACCAAGTAAAACACATTTTGTATTTTTGTGAGTCTCGCGAATTGACTCAATCTTGTTAACCAACAGGGTCAGATCCTGGAGGAACATAAAAAGCACCCACTATCATAGTTTGACGCCCACATGTAATAACAATCCATTGATCTTCAAAGGCATTAGGTGAAGTTCCTTTATGTAACTCTCTGACGTTTAAATGTGATTTACATGCTATCAGGACACCTCCGCCCCTCTCCCGCCGTAGGCTGCATAGTCTCTATCACATCGAAATACTTGATATTCCGGACCAAAGATTTCAGTGTCATTTACCTTTGTGCGCATACCTCTAATATTCTGGTAGTATGCAGATAGATCAGTTGTAAAGGCTGCTACGCTGGTACTGTTGCAGTTGGAGCCCCGGTAAAATTTCCATCAAATTCAATTAACCATATTCATTTTTTTTGTTTGTAAGTAAGATTATTTGTAGTTTTTTTTTAATTATAGGTTTATTAACGAATAAAAATATTATAAAAGCGTGAGTATATAAAAAACCGTCTTATGTAGTAAAGTTGTGTAATCACCGAGAGAAATTTCTAGCAACCATAATTAAAGTTTTAATAATCATAACTAAATTATCTCAGTTAAATAGGGGACAGATAAGATCAGTTAATGCCATAATTAAAGTTGACTTTCTACTTCCAAATTAGTTACTATAACTAAGTCGGCTTAATAACCGAAAAATATCTGATATGTTAGCGACCATTATTTGGCATTGGTAGTGTGGTTATTAAAGTCGTCTAGTTACCGCTGTTAGTCCATGACATTATGGTAATTAAGTCATTTACTTTTTACTGCTCAATGGACTTAGTTGTGACTGATATTCAATCTTATTATCAGTATTACTATATCAACATTATGATCAATATTGTAATGTTAATGGACTTAACTAAAGAGCTTTTGTATGGTTATAATTTTTAGGACTTAGGGTAATACCTAAGCTTTAATTAAAGTAGCAAAAAATGTAGCTTGCTGGAATATACAGGGTGTCCGGAAAGGTGAGGTCAAAAATGATAGGGGTGGTAGAGTGAGCCAAAATAATGTTAGTACTTCATATAAAAAAGAAGTTCTATCGTGCTTCCTTAGGGAGTTATTGAGGTTTAAAGTTAGAATATAAAAAATAGTATTTCATTAATAACTTTTGAACGGTTGCCACAATAATAATGATATTTAGGCATTTAAATTAACTCGTACCAATGCTTTTTCCATAGGCAAATGATGCGCCGTAAGTCATAATTATACAGGGTGAGACGAATTTTTTCGTTTATTTAATGCATTTCTTACAGAGGTAAAAAATTACATTTTGGTTTGACCGTATAATTTCTCTATCATTTTTGTACAAAAAAGGTATACTTTATTTAAATTGATACCTTGGACCGTTTTTCATATAAACGCATTTTAAATCCAGACATACCCCCATTTTGTATGTAATAAAAAATCAATTTTTGAGAAAATTATTAAAATATGGTAAAATTTTTAAAAAACAGTCTTTATTTGTGTTATAAAGTTTCAAAGGCCTTTAAACACCATTTTTAATTTTTTAAACCACATTTTAATATTTTCCTCAAAAAATGGATTTTTTTGTTATATACAAAATAGGGGTATGTCTGGTTTTTAAATGCGATTTTATGAAGAATGGTCCAAGATATCGATTTACATAAGGTATACCTTTTTTGTACAAAAATGATGAAGGAATTAAACGGTCAAACCAAAATGTCAAATTTTAATCTCTGTAAAATATGCATATAATAAACGAAAAAATTCGTCTTACCCTGTATAATTATGAATTGCTGCGCTATCATTTGCCTCTGGAAAAAAACACTGGTATGAGTTTATTTAAATGCCCAAATATAATTATTATTGGGGCAACCGTTTAAAAGTTATAAATGAAATACATTTTTATTCTAACTTTAAACGTCAAAAACTCCCTAAGAAAGCGCGATAGAACTTTTTATATGAAGTACTAACATTATTTTGGCTCACTCTATCACTTCTACCATTTTGACCTTACCTTTCGAGACACCCTGTATAAGCTTTAGTTATTGTAGTATATGGCTTTAGTTGCTTCAGCAAATAAGCTCTAGTTCCTGTAGCAAATTAAATTTATAAAATATATATGGTCAAGGGAGTATATGGAGAAGTATTAGGAATTAAAATCTATAAATTTGTATGTATAGGTATGTATTACGAGATAAGTGTGATAAGTGGATGAGGTAGGTTTTTTTGGCTTATTATTTTTACCAAGGCCATTTGACTGATAAACGAGTAAAAAATATATATTTTTAAAAACCAAATATTTTATTCCGTTTTTCTATGTTTGTGGTTTGTTTTAGCGTTGTGCAGTTTAATAATGGCCAACAAACGTACTTTAACGGAATGGGGCTTTAATCAAAGTGCTATAAAAGCTTTTAAAACTAAGCATTAAAAGGATTTGCAACTTCCTCATTAATAATGGTAATTATTTATTCTTTTATTTTTGCGATTAAAATTGGGTTACTGGGCAAACCATTTTCTCTTCCGTAGCTGGGCGGGGTAAAACCATGGTAAAGTGAATGTCTAGAAATTAAAGTGGGTTCATTACGTTTTGCTTGACAAAATTTGAGCAGTTTCTGAAATTTTATTATAAAATAGGCATTCTAAATAGCACATAAAAAAGCGAAATATTCACGTTTTGCAAAAATATAACTGTTAAATAATTGCCATTTATGACTGAACATTTAAAATTTTAAAAACTTGTGTCCGCAAAACCTATTGAACCTGCTTTAATTTCTGGACATTCACTTTACATCGTCTTTTACCATGGACTTACCCCGCCCAGCCACGGAACAGGAAAAGGTTCGCCCAGCACACAATTCACTTCGCGGTCCCGAAAGTTTGTTGATTCATAAATAAATAAAAAAAAACGATATTTTCTTGCTCCCTTGAAGGGTTTATGTCAGTAACTGCCTCTAGAACAAGTGAGTATTTTTTTTAATCGAAAAAATAAAAGAATAAATAATTACCAATATTAATTAAGAAGTTGCAAATCTTTTTAATGCTTACCTTTAAAAGCTTCTATAACACTTTGTTTAAAGCCCCATTCCTGTAAAGTACGTTTTTAGGCCATTATAAAACTGCATAACGCTAAACCAAACCAAAAACATAGAAAAACGAAATAAAATATTTGGTTTTTAAATAAATTAAGATTTTTACACGCGCCATTTTGGAATCAGTCAAATGGCGTCCGTAAAAATAATACGCCCAAGAAAAACCTACCCTAGCCAAACCACACGAAGCACAAAACTGAAATACCTGCAACAACGTTGCACAAGCGTCTAGCCCCTTGCTTGGAAGCAACTATTGATCCTGGCTTTTTGACGTGCGCGGGAAATAAATGTTAGGTTAGGTTAGAACATCATTTTGTTTCTTGTATTTGTGTGTAAAAGAGGACTCCTGTAAAAGTATAGATTCCAAAAAAGTGTGTTAAGAAAATAAAAAAAAATGGAGGTGCAACAAACGTGTGTGCAGTGCAATAAAAAATACAGTAACATTAGTAATCTAAGAAAGCATGTCATTAAGTTTCATCCTGATAATGAAGAGTATCTCGCGTCCTTGCAATTACGAAAAAATAAACATTATAATTTTTCTTGTGACCAGTGTAATAAACGTTTTATGCACTTAAGAAATTTAAAATTCCACTCTAGGACACATGAAGGCTTAAATGACAGTTCAGCTCCAGATATCACAGATGCAACTACCAATATAAATCAGTGTGCTATGTGCAGTAACTTTTCTGCAGATAGGAAGACGGTTATAGAGCATTATAGAGAGTTTCATAGCATTCCTATTGAAGAAAAAAAATTGTCATTTCAAAGTAAGGATGAATTTATTACTTGGAAGCTTACCTTTGAAAACGATACAAACTGTAAATATGTGATCAACTCTCAGAAATATTTGAAATCACATGTATCTACAAGTTTTATATGTCATCGTTCAGGAAAATATGTGCCAGAAGGCAAAAATATCCGTCATTTAAAGATAGTAGGAAGTAAAAAAATAAATGCACTCTGCCCTGCAAGCATAAAAATAAAAGAACTTAACAATGGCACCTGTGATGTGACCATTATTGACAAACATGTGGGACATCAGAATGACATTGGTCACTTGAATTTGTCTAAAACAGAAAGAGAGAATTTAGCCGTAAAAATTGCTTCTAAAGTCCCTTTTGAAGATATTTTAGATGAAATCAGAGATTCAATTACTGATTCAGAGCTAAAACGTTTGCATCTGCTCACAAAGAAAGACCTATATAACATAGAAACCTCTTTCAACTTGTGTTCCTCATCTGTTAGACATAAAAATGATGTCTTAAGTGTAGAGTCCTGGATCAATGAGATGAATAGTAATGGAGATGCAGTTCTGTTTTATAAGCCCCAAGGTTCTGAAAGTGAAGAATGGCCAGTGTTAAAAAAGAGGATTTTGTTTTAATTATCATGACTGCTGCACAATGTGAAATGCTCAAAATTTATGGGACCGATTGCATCTGCATAGACGGAACTCATGGTATGAATAATTATGATTTCGAACTAATAACTCTACTTATTGTTGATGATATCCGGCAGGGATTTCCTTGCAGTTTTCTTGTGTCAAATAGGTCTGATAAAGAAGTTTTAAAAATATTTTTTTATTTTGTTAAATCTCGACTTGATACTGCACTTTGCCCCAATGTGTTCATGTCAGATATGGCAGATGCTTTCTTCAATGCATGGATTGAAGTAATGGCTCCACCAAAATTAAGGTAAGCGAAAAAGGTATTATAATTGTGTAACTATTTAACATACCATTCATTCTAGATTATACTGTACATGGCATGTGGATCAGGCGTGGCGTAAGAATTTATCCAAAATCAACACCAAAGAGAAGCAAGTATGTTTTGACAAACTTAAAAAAATTATAACATTAATATTATTTTGCTTTGCAGGCTTTTATTTATAAGAATTTAAGAGCTGTTTTAGAAGAAAGGGATGTCACAACTTTTAATATCTTAATTAACAAATTATATACTATGTTACTTGAAGACCCTGATACAATGGAATTTGCCAACTATTTTAATAAGTATTACATGTGCTGTGTAGAATGCTGGGCATATTGCCACCGACTTGGCGCTGGCTTAAACACAAACATGCACTTGGAACGTATGCACAAAACATTGAAATATACCTATTTAAAAGGAAAAAAAGTAAAACGTTTGGACAAGGCAATCAATGCAATAATGCGCTTTGTTAGAGATAAATGCATCGATAGGTTAATAGTCCTAAACAAGGGAAAGCTTTGCAGTAAGCTGCAATTAATTCGGTCTCGACACAAAAAAGTTTAAATTTAAGAAAAGATTTAGTAGTCGAGTGTGAAAATGGATGGAACATTGCCTCAGAAACAACAGCAGAATTATATCTAATCCAGAAAATTCAAGAAGATTGCAAATGCCAACTTTTATGTGATGAATGTAAAACTTGCATTCATCAGTTTTGCTGTTCTTGTCTTGACTCATCAGTTAAATACAACATGTGCAAACACATTCATCTTCTAATTAGATATATTTCTGAACGTGTGACTGACACATTGGAGCAGAAACCTGGTAAGTAATTTTTATTATTATTTTTATAAATTTATTGATAATATTTTATGTACAACATACATACATATGTATCCCCTTCTTATTCATGCTAAGGTTAATCCCCCTTATATACGACCCTGCGTTTGTGGGTTGCTCTTTTATATATTTTTATAATTATGATTCAATAAGCAGGGTACATACTTCATTAAAAAACTGCTATTTGATTATCATTGATCATTTTGTATATTAAATTTTAACAAAGTTATATACAGGACACCTAATTTGGATAAAACTGTATATAAGAAAAACGAATTAAATCATGCACACTTACGTCCTTTTGAGAAAACTGGTTGCATGATCCAAAACTAATAAATACGAAATTTGACTTATTGGTAATATTCAGGGCAAGTTATAACTAAAAATATGAAAAATACCCAAGAGTAAATTACCTTTATTTTTGAAATTATGACAAAATTGTATAAGTAAATGTTGTAGAGAATTAAGTTTTATGTCAAAATTTAAAGTTAAAAAATAAAAGTAAAAAAACATATATATTTTTTCACGACTGTTTAAGAATATGTACATTATTAATGTGATTTTTAACAGGTAATATCGCTCATTACCCACGCTTATTACCCACATCCAATACCCACGGGTGTCATAGGGTGCTTTAAATGTGCATAAAAACGATTATTTGTATATATTTTTGACAACCTCGTTTTCTTAATATGATTCTTTAGACAAAGACACTACTTTTTAGTTACAAATGAGTAAAAAAATATCTAAAAAGTACGTAAAATCAACCAATTATTAGATTTTTGATAAAAAAATGCGGTAGGCTATAATGTCACAAATCGGGAATATTAAATTTATTGTTTGTATTTATATAAATCGGCAAAAAGTCGTAGAAAAAGTATAGTATGCGACTTGCACGGAACAATCATTTCCCTCTTGTATGACTTACAGCACTCGCCTGCGGCTCGTGATGCAAAAGTCATACTCATGGAAAAAGAGTAAGATTCCATGCTCGTCCCGTAATATACGATTTTGTCAGTTTTTTACATTACGCATTAACTCTTTAAAATTCTTGGCTTAAGGCAGCGAATTTTTAAGATATATTTAAAATAATTAAATTTTCACTTGTAATACCACTAGTGCTAAATTTATTTCCGGAAATTTTTAAGACCACAAATATATTAAAATTATCCCGAGCCGCAGGCAAGGGAGAATTTTCCTAAAATAATTATGGCCAAGAAAGAATTTCCCGGAATAATTTAAGTACGTGTGGTATTCGGTAAGAAAATTTCACACCATTTTGTGTTAAATAATATTCTTTTAAATTTAATGTATGTTACTTTGACACGAGCTATAAAATTTTACCATAACGTAAATCTTTTCCATTTTACCAATTGTACCCAGCAAACACTATTTGCCGGCAATGTACATTTTTCATATTGGCATTGATGGTAAAGCATTGGCAATTGGTGGCAATATTATGCCAACATCTTATACGCATTAAAAAGTCAACCCTAAATAAACACTTAATTGCTAATAAATTTTACATGCAGGCGAATTGCCGGCAAGCATACAAAAATGGCGGCATACCAATCCTGATTAAATAAAGCACGCGTTTTTGTTGCAGGCAAATAAATATTGGATTTTTGAAGGCAAACCTTCAACGCATATTCGTACTTTTTAAACCATATTATTAACATTGGTATTTAACTAACATTAAAGCAATTTTTTTGATCTGTTTTATTTATAATGGCAGCTACACAACATTATTTTATGTTTTTACATAATTTAAAGGAAATGGCCTTTTCATAACATTTTATTGTTAAAAATCATGCAAATAAAAATTAGGTCAAACAAAATGTTTATTATGTATTTTGAAGCGAATAAAAATAAAATGATGGTAAAATTAGCTACGTTAATTTCGACCGAAGGTGACCGCTTTGTGCATTTGTTTTCTACGTGGTTTTCTAGCTTTTTAGTTTCTTTAAAAAAAAGAGTTTTTTAATAGACATAATTAAATGTATTCATTACCTAATAAGTGTGTGTTGTGTGATTAATTGGTGATGGCTAGTCGAGAAGGCAAGATATTCAAGTAGACTGTAAACATTTTGTTTAAAACTTTATTAAAAGTTTTAAAGACGTGTTAATAAAATATATTATATATATTTAATAGTTTTTTGACATACCGATAGATGGCGTAATGGACAATAAACTACTACGTTTCTGCAATATCTTCGCTTTTTATCGTCTAAACCGTACCAATTAGACAAAAATAATTCGAGAGCGGTCTGCGGTAGGTGATCTCACTTAGCTTTGAAAGAAATATCTTCATCTTCGGCTAGTGTAAAAATCTGCATCTCGAAGTTGGACAGTGTTCCGAGAGATGGTACTTTGCATTGCAAGGAAATTGCATGCAGTAAGGAGTTTTTCCTATTTTAATTTTCAAATAAAATATCGCATCATTTTAGCTTTTAAAAAAGTGTATGCGACAATTTTCGTCAATAAGACGTCAGCTTGCTGCTTGGGAGTATCTGCATTTGCCCACTTTCGTGTCTTTTTGTTATCTTTTTGCCAATAATTTATTAATGATGGATGCCATCATCTTAAACGCATTTTTTGCCAAGAACTTATTAATGACGGATGCCATCACTTTATCTGCAACACGTGGCCTAATAACGGCCAATTGCCCACTTTCGCGTCTTTTTGATACCTTTTTGCCAATGCCTTGCCATTAAAGAGTGTTGGCAATGCCAGTAAATTAAATGTACAACGCCTGCAAAAAATGTTATATGGGTAGTTACAAATATATGTAATTTTAAAGCGTATCATTGTTTATTCTTTTATTTTTAGGATAGTAAACGATGGTTGGAATCCTTTAAGTTATCACTGAATTTAGCAAAAACAAACTATATAGCTTTTTCAATAAACAAAACTAACAGACCTAATTTTGAAACTTTAATAATAGATGAACATCAGCAAGAAATTAAATCTGTCACAAAAACTAAATATCTTGGCTTAATCATTGATCAGCATTTAAAATGGAACGCACATATAACATACCTAACAAAAAAATTAGAAACCTGATCTATAAGTTCTACTTATTAAGGGAATTTCTTGGTCCAAAAATACTAACATTAGTGTACAAATCCTATATAGGCATATATAAAAGCAATTTGCGGCCAGTGTTGATTGTACAAAACTACATACTGAAAATAATATTAAAAAAAATAGACTCTATTCAACTAGTTTATTATATAATAGGGAAATTTGTAATGTATACTCATTTTTATATGCATGCTGCATCCATGTATGTACATAAAAAGAGATATTAAAAAATTTGTTAATCATAGGCACCAAACAAGAAACAATGTAAATAAACATATTGTAATTCCGGATTGTAAAAAAACAGTTTCTTTAAAATTTATTAACTATTTAGCACCGAAATTCTATAACCTGCTGCCACTTAGAATAAGAGACATTTCAAATCATAAGATTTTTAGCAAACATTGTAGAAAATATATTTTTGATAATTATAATACCTTTGTAAAAACTATGCTGTAAATTAAGTAAAAACGCAACAAGACTCTAAAGAAACTTGCTAGGATCAGAGAATTTTTTTATTTATTTATTTATTTAGTTAATTATTTTAATTTAGGATTATTTTGAATATTGTTCATACAACACAAGAATTAAATATATTTAGGATAGGTAGTCTGACACATACAGGTGCAACAAGCATCTAGGTGTCATTAACTAAATTAAAAATGCATTTTTGTTAAGTTTAAAATTTTTTATATTTGTAAAAAATTGTAGTTAATAATTAATCAATAAACAGTAAACAATATTAAATATCACTTAAATTACTACAGTTGGTAAAAATAGTTTATTTTAATTTCTTTAGACCTATACCTAGCGTTTGTTCGCTCTTCACTTATGTCTACTACTTCAGTCCTATGATATTTTACTAACTGTAGTTGTATAAAATTGTTATTTACGGACTTAAAAGCTTACTTTATTTCATATTATGTTACGTCGGCAATACTACAACTGGTACTAAATAACATTTTCTTTAATTATGTATGTGAATGACAGACATGACGTTAAAACAAATTCAACGATTATGTCAAAAAATTCCCCTATAATTCGCTCCAGGGTACCCCAGACAGGAAAAAAATTCGATAAATACTTGTGTAGTCATGGTAATGCAACCAAAACTACACATTTGATTGGTCAAAAAACAGTGGTGTGGAATTTTCTTTGAAATTTTACTTCCTCCTACCCATTATTTAAGTTGTAATGCGTAATGTTAAAAATTCTGTCATTTTTTATATCTTTAGTTATAACTCGCCCTGTATAATACTGTACAAATCGGAGTAAAATTTTGTATTTCTTAGTTTTGGACCATGCGAACAGTTTTTCCAACCGGGTCACAAGGAAATTACTATTCAGCATTTTATTTCCTTCAGTAAAAAAGTATACCTTTCAAATTTTAGAATGTGTGTTATAAGATGCCAATTTTGTATATAAGAGTTTTTGCTTATTACTTCAGGTTTAACCGAAAGTGATTAAATCTTTGATATTTTAAATAAAACACCCAGTATATTTTTAAAATTTACATTCTACAAATCATTCCTGACCTAAAATTTGTTGTATAGCTATAACCTATCTCTTTTATTTTTAGAAAAAAAACGGAGTTTAAAACAGTAGCGGCGCCACTGTTTTTCTGGAACATCGGCGCTCTCCGATGGACATATGATTAAATTGGCTGAGAATATATTAAAAATTGACTATTAAACTATGGATAGTGGAGGGGAGGATAATCATCTATAATTATGGCGGACAAGTTTAAAAAGTGGCCATTGGAATGTATTTCTATTCTATTTCTATTTTTTTTTCTTGGTTTTGGTCCCTTCAGGTCCAATCCACCACTCTCCCCCTTCCGGTCAATGCTTTCCAGGGCTTCGTCGGCGGAAAATCTGGATAATCGAGCTCGTAGCTCCCAGAAATTCCAAAAAGAAAACAATTAATTCAATGTTCGATGCAATGCACAAATTGTCGACTGTCAAACCAAGATCTGCTACTGGTGTTACGTATAACCTTCACTTTCACTTCTGACAGTTCCCATGGCATGCCGTCAATTTAGCGTGAATCTTTCCTTGATCCCCGAAGGTAAAAAACGTTCATACGACACCTCTAGCCGCCACTCCGGGAAGAACTTTGTAGTCCTCTACGCACGTCCGCACTGTTCGGAGGTCAAACAAAGAGTCCATTGGAATGTAGCAAATTGGGATGGCGCCACAGTAGCCAGTGGAGGGATTTTGGTATTTCTTTTCTTTTTTATTTTGTATGTATCTGTCCTTTTATGTTTTGTATCTCACTCTAATAATTTATGCTTATTGGTTAAAAAATCTCCTCTGGCTACTATGGCGCCACCTTAAGTTGCTCCTTTCGACGGACACTTTTTAAAAATTCAGATGGTTATCCACTCCTTCACCATCCATATATTAAACGTATGCTCGTATCTATACGGTTGTCGCTACTTTAAACACGAATATATGCGTACATACTGTCGAAAGCTCGTCGACTCTCGGTCTCGTCGCTGTTTCACCGACCCATGTGCGGAGTGCCTTAAAGCTGAACTTGCTTGAAATATTCTTCAGAAAAAAACATACCTATATACCGCGTGACAAACTATGGAAAATGCTACGGTATAAAAAAGCATACATTCATATTTTTGCAATATGTAACCTCAAAATAATTTTCTTTTTTTAAATGCAAGTATCCATTTTTACACATTTTCATATATATTATATGTTTTCTAATTGCGATAAAGAAGTTTAAAGGCTTATTCAGAAGATAATTTTATGAAAAAAGTTGTTGTAAACATAGGTCCAGAAATGCGTTGTTTACTTTTAATAGTTTATTTATATTAGACAAATAAAAATAAAGCTTTTTGATCTCCGGATTTTTTTGCATCTTGCTTAGTTTTTAAGAGAAAAATAAAATCCTTCTAATTACATATCCCTGTACTACCCAAAGAAGAGGAAAAAAAAGAACATTTAATTTTGTAAAATTTCTTGGTTTAGATGTTTAGATATTATTGGCTAATAAATAAATTTAGTATTTGTTGGTGTAATAATTAAATATTTGGAAAGAAATCTTATAAAAAATAATTTCCAATAGAAAATTTCTCTTTGTCTATTGTGTGGTTTAGGAATATGCAATATAGGGCATTTTTTCTCAAAAAAGGCAAGCTGCAAAAAAACAGTTGTTTTTTATTTGCTTAAATAAAAACTATATATACAGGGTGTCCCAACTTTATTTATACACGAAATAACTTCGCCCCTGTACAAGACATAAAAATAATTTAAAATAAAAAATGTTTATTTAGCTACACTCATTTTACTGACAGTACTAGTTAATATACAAAATGTCTTAAGAACGTATTTTTATTGTCAAGTAGGTTTTTATGGGACACCCTGTATATTCTAACAAATTCTGACTCTGTATAAAATTCTACATCAAAAATGTATAACACACCGTACCTCAATAATTGCTGGTTTTTGAGATATCAGCAGTATGCTGATATACGAGTACTTATTATCAATTAAAAGTAAAGTTAAAAAAATATTTCCAATTATTTTTAACATTGTCACTGTTAGAGTCACCAATTATATAATAAAATGTAACTAATTACCTTCCCTTGTAACAACTATAGACAGGTAAGTCAGCTGATTAGTTTATTTTAGATACAAATTTACTTACTTTACCTAAAAACCCGTCATAATTGACGTATTGCAGTTTTTTAGTGCAGTTAAGTAAATATGTGTCTAAAATAACGAAACTTAATTGCTGACATTCCTATTATTTGATTTTAACAATGGAAGGTTATTAAGTACATGTTTTTATATTATTTGTCACTCTGACATTAACAAAATTGTTTAAAAATATTTGGAACCAAAATAATATTTTCCTTCTTTACATACTGCTGATATCTCAAAAATCAGCAATAATTGACGTATAGTGCAATATACATTTTTAACACATTTTAATTTATTAAAATATACAGGGTGTTTCATTTTAAAAACCTACTTGACACTAAAAATAGGTTTTTGAGACACCTTGTATATTAACTAGTACTGTCAGAAGAGTGTATCTGAATAAACATTTTTATTTAAAGTCTGTTTTTGTATCTTGTACAGGGGTGAAGCTATTTCGTGTATAAATAGAGTTGGGGCACCCTGTATATATAAAATTCACAAAAATCAGTAGCGTACATATTTGTTCGGGTGCCGCTCGGGCTCTACTGAAATAAAAAAATAATAATAATTTAGTTGGGGCTAACTAAGCCTCGTACTGATTAAACTTACACTGCAAAATTTTATTAAAATCGAATAGGAAATTCTTAGGACATTTATAAAAAAACCGAGATTTTTAAAAATTTTAACACCCTGTATCTTGAAAACAACGCATTTTTGGGCCTATATATGAGCTTTTTAAAGAATTAACTCAGGAACACGCCCTTAATTATTTTATCGCAATTAGGAAATACCCTGTAGATATATCACAACATGGTCTTTTAAAGTGGCGGCAGGTATAACCTTAAACAAACACTACCATTTTTTCTGCTTTAAAAAACTATTTTGCTTAGTAGGCAATGGAAACCAAAAATATGATCTATTTTACTTCCATATTTATACTCTGTTCACTATAAATTGAACAAAAAATGTATTTCATTGGTTTAAAAAGTCAGTAACCCTAGATACTACAATAAAAAATGTACTTTGTTGGTTAAAAACTATAGTAACCGGAGTTACATACTAGATATTCATTATCAATTTATAGTGGCCAAAGTATAGTGATTTATCTTATGGATTTATCTTATTTCTTTAAAAATGACATTCCTACTTTTGGTAATTTAAATTCTTAATGAAATTGATGAGTCAAAATAGAAAATTTTGCAAACTTTTAAATAATTCAACTAAAAACAGCCCAGCCTATTTTATTAAGGATTTACATTTTATACAAAAATCCTGTTCTAATGGCATAGTGTAACATAATGTTAATTTTTAGGATGAAATACATCGTTTATGAATTTTTGGTTATCCGGATTACCTAAATATGAATTGAAAACCTAATGATTTTTTTAACAGGGCTTTTCTGGTTTCTTTGGTTTATACTTAATTAACAGGTTGAGCGAACGGTTGGGTAAGATCAGTTTAGCTTAGGTGATCGCCCAACCGTGCCCAGAACTGGCGTCGCAACTGGTTTAAAAATGTTTCATTTATACAGGAAGTCGTATTATAATAACCTCGAAACGTAGAGTCTTTTAGAAAAAATAATTTAAGCATTTTAAATTTTTGTGACGTTTATTTTTTCCCATAAAACTGCATATTATGCCCTTGTTTGGACATTTTGAAACGCCATTTTCTCTAAAACCAAAAAGTTAGGTTCTGAATATATTGTTCCCAAACACCTCGTATAGAAACACCGCTCTTCTTTTTTATACCTTTTATTAACAATGAAACGTAACTATGGTTACAACAAAGACAAAATCTTTAGTTGTCAATGTCTCGAAGTTAACACCACCAAAGTCGAAACTATGCTACTCAAAATGGAGGTTTCCGTCGCCTTTTTATAGTATGGTGGCAGAGTGAAGAGTGATCTAGATTTTTCTCGAGAATGCTTTTGCTACAGGATGTATGAAAAGTTCTAAATTGATGACTCGAGCGCTTTCGGAAACATTCGTAAGTGATGAAAGAACTTGGAAAAACTATGGTAAATTATTCAAATAAATTAACAAACAAAATTAAATGATTCTTACTCTCTACAGTTTTCTAAACTAAACACATGTTTAAAAGTCTGTATCAACATTTAAGGTTTAAGGTTTTATATCAGGAATGACCTGCCGAAATCAAAATCCTAATAAATATATAGGCTATTTTATTTAAAATATCAAGGTTTATATTACTTCCGGTTAAACCGGATACAATACAACGTCCCTAAATTTGAAACTATTCGGTTGCTGGATAGTAATTTCGTTGTCACCGGGTATATGAAATTTTAAGTAAAAATAAATTAACTTAAGGTACTTGCACACTTGTACAGGATTTTCATTTATATTTTACCACCCACTTTTAACTATAACCAAGAAGGATAGAAAAAAAGCCTTGTATAAAATTTCCATGCTAAGCATGAGCATAAAAAAATGAACATTAAAATCAAAAAAAAAAAAGATGAAGGAGTAAACTTTTTTCAAATGGAGTGCCCTGTGTTATGTCACGATTAAAAAGGTCTTTTAAAAGCTTGCCAATTTCTTCATTCGGAAGCATTTATTGTTTCATTTCAGTAAGCTTTGTTGTAGACAAAGGACTTAAATAACGGATTTTATACGCAATTTCGATAACTATTAATACAGGGTGCGCGAAAAATAAGATTAAAAATAAAATTTAAAAAACTGCGAAAAAACGTTTTTCTTAATGGAAACTACCTATTTTTTAATTCTTGTCCTATTTAGCATTAAAAATTAAGGCAATTTTATAAAAGGTTGTTTAAGCCTAATATTTTTACTTTTTGAAATATTTTCATTTAAACATTCGTCTATCACAAATAATATGCTGTTGCCCTATAAGCAGTTAGTGTGAGGTGGCCATGACGGCGTTTGAACAAAACAAGTGTTAGAACGCTGTCTCATGTGTTATGGCCACCTCACACTAACTGCTTATACGGCTAACAGCATATTATTAGTGATAGATGAACTTTTAATTGGAAATATTTTCAAAAGTAAAAATATTAGGCATAGACAACCTTATATAAAATTGCCTTAATTCTTAATGCTAAATAGGACAAGAATATAAAAATAGGTAGTTTCCAATGTTTCTTCTTCATTAAGAAAAACGTTTTTTTGCAGTTTTTCAAATTTCATTTTTAATCTTATTTTTGCGCACCCTGTATTAATAGTTATCGAAATTGCGTATAAAATCCGAGTCCTTTCCTTTATCTACAACAAAGCTTACTAAAGGGAAAAAATAAATGCTTCTGAATGAAGAAATTGGCAGATATTTTACGGCTTGCAAACGTCATTTTTCGCATAAAAATTCAAAACGTCAAAAAGGTTAGACTTAGGTATAGCACATTATATACAAGAGGGGCCTTTTGTTGCAGTGTTCTAGGTTGCGAAAGAAACTTCTAGCAACAAAACGATTTAAAGAAAAAAATTAAATGTTAATTGTAAAAATGCGTCAACATAACCTTAAAGTAAAAAAATCAAAGTTTGCAGCAACCACGGACGGCCACAAAAGGAAAAGATAAATGCCGTTATATAAATTAATTTATATTATAAATATTTTTGGGTCTTGTGAATATTCTTTTAGAAGAAGGAGGAACTTTAAAATCATTGATGTATAAACAGCTGTTTCTTCCCCCACTCCAACCCAGCATTCCACCAGCTCTACGGTCAAAATAGTCGGTAGGACTGGTAGCCGCAGAAACCGGTGGAATTTGCAAGAAAACGCTATTTTTGTACCATTCCGATTTCGGAATGGCAGCAATAAAACGCACCTAAGATATGTCTAGAATTTCGTGCAGAATTCAAAAATAAAATAATATACCAGGTGTTTCATTTAAAATAAGAAAGTTGATACTCTCCCACCAATAATGAAAAACCCTATCACCCTGTATATACAACATTTAAATAAATTAAAGGTTTGTAACACCCCCATTAACTTTTGTAGTTAACTTTTGCCTCCATCTGCTATAGTTTCTGAGATAAGGTAGTGTCCCAAGATAAACGACCCACCCTGTACATGTGTGCGAGTACCTTTAGTGCAATTTAATGATCAATATTTAAGAATCTAAGTTGGTAAACGATGCAACAAAGATCTTTTAAAATAAATAAACAAATACAAGACAGTGTTTTATCAATGAAACGAAAGTGAATCATCATTTCTCACGGATCTCCCACTCAGCCGTGTTTTCAATGTTTATATCCTAAGAATCATGTGGGATAAATTTTTATTTCATACTTACTTAACATCGGTCAGACGCTGATACGTAAAGGTCAGCATCTCGGCTGGCCAGATTTATATACGTGTTTAGTTGGTATTTTGTTTATTTTATTATTTAGTGATAATTATACATACGAGTACAATTTTTTATCTTATTAAAAAATGGGACGAACGCGCATAGGTAACTGTTGTCCGCGTCGGTTTCCATGGTTTCGAGCCAGTTGGTCGCCAAACAATGAATTGCCATTGCAACCCTTGCCAAAACCTGAAACACCTATTGGTAAGGATATATTTTCTGTTATAAATTAATGATAAAAAAAATACTTTAATTGATACCGACCAGTATAAAACAGTTTACCCTAAATCACCCTTATAAATTGTAAAGAAAAATAAAATAACTGTACGTTGTACATGAGATGAAAGGACCTTTATAAAGATTTTTGTAGTTTCACATTTAATATTTTTCTGTGAACAAAATAGTTTTAGTTTAATACCATTTTTGTAAAAACAGATTTACAGATTTTGGAAAAAATAAAAGCCATATGCCAAAAGCTTAAGAGTTTATAAATTTTGTAGTGTAAAAATACATTTTAAAGTTACGTGAACTTTAAATTTAAAACTTTGCCACAATTCTAGTCTAAAAGTACTTAACACGATTGGGTTGGCATCTTCAAGTTTAAACTTTTTATTGCTACTTGTGTGTGAAGAAAATTTCTTGTATATAATGGTATGTTATTTTAGTGCATACAACTCACCTTTTCTGAAAAATGCACTTACAACATTTGTGTACTAGGCTATCGATATTAAACTTTATTATTGCAATTACAATAATAATAATTACAACAAATAAATAAATCGGTTGCTGTACGATGCGACGTTTAGATGTCATTTTAAAAAGTTACCTGCGATAATAAAAGTAAATTAACTGCTGGACATTTAAACTGAATAATTTAAATTCTAGGTAAAATTTTAATTTAATTTTCTCAAATTTTTTAGTGCGGTTGTCGGTAAATTTGGACGCAATAATTAGTCTTTATGATTACCTACATTGCAGCCTTGGTATTAAACTTACCACTTATTTCAAAAGTTGCAGAACAACAAAATTTCCAAAAAAACAACGTCATATTTACCACTCTGTATACAAGAGGTAAGTTTAGTACCAAGGCTGCAGTGTAGGTAATCATAAAGAATAATAATTGAGTCTAAATTTGCCGAAAACTGCTCTAAAATATTTTTGTACTCTTTGAGAAAATTAGGGTAAAAATTTTACCCAAAATTTAAATTATTCTCTTTGAATGTCCAGCAGTTTATTTAGAGAAGACATAAATAAGTACTTGGGTGCACAGGGACCAATGCACCCAAAGAGGTGAAATGTATGGTTGCAATGCACCCATATGAGAAAAGAACATTTTTTTTGCTCTTCAACTTTTTATTAGGTAATAATAGAATACGTAGGTGTGCGATAACCTTTTTTTTGCTAAAACTAAACAAGTACCTTGCTTTTTTCCAGGAGTAATAACCTTTTTTTGGTCTTCAAAAAGTTTTAACACATGTCATCCATATAAAATCTCAAAACTAGCCGCGCCTATCTCATTGTACAGGACCTAAAAAATATTGTAAAAATCTCACTCCTAAAAATAAATTTGCTGTTTTCTCTATTTGGTCGTCATACTGTTATTTTTTGTATGCCAGATTTTCGTGAGCCGCTTTGTTGGGAGCCTATGTTTTACTTCTTCAACATAGGAAACTTTAGTAAGAGTTTGTATAAGCACAAGGCTAATAATATTTCCTTGGTAATACATATTATTAAAATAAGACCAATGGCGTCACAAATTAACTAAAATTTTTCGACTATTAATAAAGAAAACAAAAAATTATGTGTACAAAATGTTATTTTTGGAAGAACATAACCTTTACACATAATTTATGCAATATTATTAAAACGAACAGTATATCCATTACAAAAGAAATTTTAAAATATTTAAAGTTTTTTGATTACATACCAATTAGTTGGTACGTTGCCAAACCAATATTTTCTATTTCTTTTAAGAGTTATTTTATTGAATTTAAAAATAGATTGACTGTTCAATCAAAAGCAATGTTTTTTTAATACTAAATAGATTTATTTTTTTGTTACTTAATTGTTATTATTATTATCTATTTAAAGCTTGTCTTTTACAGCGGTAAAATTATATTCATCAGTAAGAGCAAGATGAATATTACTATTATAACAGATTAATACATTTGCGCACTATAGGTATTGCAAGTATTCAAGATAACAAAATTTTGCATGGTGATTATAAATAGAGATGAAAAACCTAAAATGTTAAGGTTTTCTGAGGGCGATCGGGGGATAACTTCTTTAAATTAGATCGCAATTGGAATCACCTGAACTGTGTCTTAGTTTCATTGCTTCCTGATTTCGTGTGCTGAGTCTGCATACATAGCAAGCTTCTTATGTATAGTTCCTTGAATGTTATTACAGCAATATCAATAAGATAGGTGTTTTTGACATTTTTGTTAACCAAGATTATGTCTGGTCTATTTGACAATATCCTACGGTCTGTAAGAACTATTCTATCCCAATGGGGAGCCTACAGGTGTTATTTTTAAGGACAGTTTGAGGGGTGCAGTGAAAGCATGGGGAGAAGTCATTAGTCAAATGGTTGTTTTGTGCAGGTCTTTGATGATCTTAGCAACGCAATGTTGGTGCAAGTACTCAGTAGTCGATAGAGTTAGGCAGCTGTTTTTTTGGTATTTATTTTGATAGATGTTTGTTCCGCCTTTTTATGTTTGGTTCTGAAACAGCTTAATGGGAGTATAACCCTCGTCAGCTTAAGCTCCTTCTCGATGAAGGTCAGATGACTTCATTTTGTAAAAAAACTACTTTTTGAGATTTTGATTTGTTTGTTACATAAGTATGTAAGATCAAGTTAACACGGTCGATTATACCGCAAAAGTTTGGATTGCCTTAATAATAGTTTTGTCATTTATTTTTGTTTTTAAGATTCTTACCAAACGGCTTATTAATTCTGCTTTATGTTCGTTTTTCACTTGCCTATGTTCTTTATAAAGTGCCTGGTGCGGCTTAAATATTTATGAGTTGTCCCTTCTTTCATAGATTAAATTAAGTAGAATGCCATCTTCTAGTTAAAAACTGCTAGCTTCTTGCATTTATCCAAGGCAAGGGTCATCTTAATCTTTTGTGAGAAAATGTTGACTATTCTCATGAGGCAGTTTTCACGTTAGTACTGGTTACAAAATTATGTTTTTAAATTTCCATCTTTTTGAAAAAAACAATTTTCTTTTCAACATAATTCTTAAACTGTAATAAGAGCTTAAAAACCCGTTTACAAAACTGTGGTTATTAAAAAAACATATTAGTATTTTAAAAAATACGAAAGTGTTCAATAAAAGTAAAATTACAATGGGCGAGATGACCTTCCGGAGGAGATACAACTCTATTATATATTTTTTTATTCTATTTATTTTGGATATGTTTATTTAGAAATATTTGTTTAAGATGGTTTATTGGTACAACAAAGCAATTTTCCGTTTATCATAAAAAAATTTGTAGAGTTAGTATAAAGAAGGTATAATATGTTGTATAATTACACATTTATACATATTTTGGACAAAACAGTGACTTAAAAACGAAAACCAACTTAAGGTTTTCTGGTAAGGCAAAACAGTAGGTTTATTTTAGTTTTTAGCTTCCTATAGTATTTAATTATTATACAGAGTGTCTCTAAAAGTCTGTACAAAATGCTGGTTGACTCCTTGGACAAAAATAAAACGATTTTACACAATTTACCTTTGTTAAAAAGTTATTAGTTGGAAAGATACAGGCTGTCAAAGTTTCGAGTTTATTTTAGTTTTTTAAAATATTTTATTTATTATAAGGCATTTTTACACGAAATTTGGTACAACGGAGTTTTTAAAGTAAGGAATCTAAAGCTAATTATATTTTTTCTGGTAAATGTAGAGGGAGCCACCTGCAGTCCTTCGCTTTTGTTCAAAGTGTCATTACTTTTCTTGCCTTGGTATATTATGATTCTAGTAGATAATTTTTATTCTCACATATTTTTGGGACAAAAATGTCTACTTGATAAATATCGCTACGAGCAAAAGTTTCTGAGATATTTTAGAATACATTTCCTTTGCATTCCTTTACGCTTTATTTAGGCCACCCGGGTTTCTCTAAAAGGTCTGTACAAATGGATACTACAATTTTCGCCAAACAACAATTTAACCCATCTGCCTTGGTTAAAAAAAAAAGAAAAAAAAGAGTTGATGGTTTGCGGGCTACAGGTATCCAAGTTAGAATAATAAAAGGAAAATTTGATACCCTGTATTTTACAAACCTGCAACCTTTCGACTAAGGTAAATTGCATTAGATCGTTGTATTTTTTCTCAAAAAATTGTTGTAGTATTTTTACAGACCTTTGGCATTTTTTACAGACCAGATGGCCTACATTAAGCGTAAAGGAATGCAAGGGGAACCATTTGTATGGAATTAAATGTTTAAACTGAATTATCTGAGAAACACTTCCTCGTAGCAGTGTTTATCATGTATATATTTCTTTGTGAAAAGATATGGGAGAATAAAAATTCTCTACTAAAATTATAATATATCAAGGTAAAAAACTTATGATATTTTGCACTTTAGCAAAGAACTGCAGATGGCCCACTCTATATTTTACGACAAAAATACTAGCATATTTCAATTTTCCACTCTAAAAAACCCTCCAATACAAAATTTTGTGAAAAAATTTCTTATAATAAAAAAAATATTTAAAAATAACTGAAATAAAATAAAAACTTGTACACCCTGTATATTCCAGATGCAACGATCAACTTTTCGACTAATCATTGTATTTCGGTCCAAAGAACTTGTGGTAGCATTTTGTACAGACCTTTAGAGAAAGCCTGTATATATCTAAATTATTTAAAGTGTTAATAAACTTCCAACCTAATTAAATTTTGTACCAAATTATAAAGACTTTTTAATTAGCTCATTTAAAAAACTTTGTCAACATATATCTTAATGACTTTAGTTTAAAATCACTAGATTCCAGTAAACGACACGATGTTAAAAATATTCGTAATAAGAAAAAAATGGGTCATGTTTATAAAAAAACTGACAATATTTAAAAGATACCAAAGAGATATATGCTTCCTAAAAATATGAAATATTATCCAAAGGTATAAAAATAAGTACAGTTTAAAAAACAAACGAAATTATAGAGGTAAAACGTGAGCCCAGTTTGGGTAAACAAACGATTTTTACATTTTGTTTTTAGGCACTGACTAAACGGCTGACGACGGCATTACCTTATTATAAGAACTCAACCGCCGTCCGTCGGATTTATTTATTAACGTGTATATGAAAGCCGTCAAAAATCTAAATTATTTTGTTATTACCGGCCGTTTTTATTATAAGTTCGATCGTCTAAGATCCGGCTATAAAAATGGACCCCTTATTCTTTTTCTCTGATGATTTTTTTTAACAATAAAAGTTATTAATAATTAAATTTCTGGGGGTTGGCAAACCATATCCTTGGCTGATAAAGTGTAATAAAAAATATTATTAAAAAAAATGATATGTACACCGTCACATTTTTGTTTTTATTTATATAAATAAATAAAAAGTTTATAGTATGAAGATCATGCCTCAACAGGGTTGGCTACCTTTTCTTGGCCATAATACCTGCCAACCAGGTGTAAACACCTCACTTAAGGGTGTGTATTTACCGGCATTTATTTTTTAAATAATGAAACACCTAAATATAGATTTTTATTACAAATCCAATGGTATAGGGTTGGTTTTAAAAATCCTGTGTTATCGTTGGCGCGATTTAAAGTTTTCAGGTTCCATAAGGGGTTTAAAATAAATATTTTTAGGAAAAAACGGTACGCCACTGCATATTTCTAAAAAAATTTGATTTCTCGGAAAGAGAGTATTTTCGGACATAATTTTATTTGAAAAACGTTCTTATTTTCTTGCAATTTATACAGTGTTAAAAGAAAAATACCAACTTAAAAATAACCCTGTATACGTTAATAGATAAAACCGCCGATTGATGGTTTTCGTCTTATAATAATGCTGTCGGCGGTTCTTTAGCCAGTGCTTTGTTTTTAATATTGATTTTTAAAAAATCTATAAATTACCAATTAAATTGAAATTTAAAAGATACGTAATTAACAAACAAAAAAGCAGTAACTAAAAGAAGCATACTTATACACCAAAAGAAAGAAGTACCCTTTGTTTTATAGAACTTAATAAAGCTTTTGTTTCGTTTATCAAACACCTGAAGAGCAGCTGAATCAAGTTTGTCATCAAAAGGAAAAGTCATGCATTTTGCAAGCTCAAACCACTTGTATGGTTTTTATGGCAAATAAGTTGGTTATTTGTAAATAATTATTTTGATTTGGAAACTATTTGTTAAAATAAAGATAAACAATAAATTGGGGTAAATCTAAGTAAAATTATTATTAACAATGTCAGTAAATCCTAACTCAAACTAAAATTATTCTATTTATTGTAAATTTAAAATTCGGGGTTCAAATGCAAATCCAAACATTTGACACATAAGTTTTTTGACTAAATCGCAAAATATTTGCTAATATCGTAATTTTTATTCAGCGTCTGCTTTTTTATCTAAATAAACTGCTATTGATTTTTGCATAATTATAGGTAGTATTAATATCACCATTTATGAAAATACTAATAAGGTAAGGCGTAGTTTTAATAAAATAAAATGTTACTCATAATACTTTTAATACATAAATAAATAAAACTAAGCTCTTTTTATTATCTTCCGTATCAGATAAAACCATAATACTCTTTTCTTCATTATATTCAGGGTGCTCTTCACCCTGATTTGTCTGAGTTTTTGTTTATAAGTGCATGTGGGTAATTCAGTTCGCTGGCGGTGTTGAGAGTATTTAAAATAATTATTTAATTGGACTGATAGATATAATGTAACAGAAGCGTACCTTTTTTCTTGGGTTTTCTCCTTTTCATTTTGCTTATTTATTTATTTTTTTGTCTTTACTAACCGGACTTGGCTCAGTTGTAATGTTGCTAACCATGATAATGATAATCTACATATTTACAAAAATCGTTAGTTTATTTACACTACAATTTAAAAAATCTGTTTTAAAATAACTTTGATCCTATTACTAATTTAATTTTTTACCTGAATCAGATTATAAGCAACAAGCTTAAACTCAACGGCATGACGGCTACCGCCAAATTACGTGACTAAAAATTTGCACTTGGATTGGCTAAGAACCAATTGTCTTCTTTTGCACCTAAAGGAAACACACACATAAATATCTGTCTTTTAAGTATAAATTTAAACTACGAATAATATTGAATTATAACACTTAAGGGCCAGAAAATCGTATTCTTAGCAACTTCTTAATATGGAATCCATACATAGTTATTATTATTTTTTAATTGCCAAATATCTGGTTTTGCATTCGAACGCCTAAATTACTTTTATATCCTATAAGCTTAAAATTGTCAATAAATAATAACACACATTCTGGTAGATATTATTACTTTAGTTTAAAATTATTAAGAAAAAATCTTTAATATAGTTAGTTATTAAGACCTTTGTTTTTGCTCCACAATTTTGTTCTCGGAAAAAAATTAAAAGTTCGCAAAATTTATTCCTTGCTTCACCAAACAGTTTGCCTTGATCCAGCACTGATTTATATCAATACAAACAATAAATTTAATATTCCCGCTTTGAGACAAATAATTTGTCAGCCATGACATACGCGACTACAAATTTTTTATCAAATGGTATTTTATGTACCTTATAGATATTTTTATACTCATATGTAACTAAAAAATAGTGAGCTTGGCTGAACAGTCATATTTAAAAAACGAAGTTGTCGAAACTGTATACAAATTATCGTATTTATGTACCCCTAGACAGCCGTGGGTAATGGCCATGGGTAATGGCCGTGGGTAATAAGCGATGATCTGTTTAAAATTAAATTTATATTGCATACATTTTTTAATAGTCGTAGAATAATATACAGTGAGGATATTAAAACTCCTCCCCCCTTTATCTTTTAAATGGGACAAGATATCGAGGTACTGTAAATTTTGGGTAAAAGTGAGGTGTCACTTTTACCCAAAACTACTTTTAGCATAAATTCATTTTCTGTCACGTGACCTAGTAACAAGGGGACACTAGCAACTTTTTTAAATGTAAAGGGGTTTATATATATAGCACCTTGTTTGAAAGGTACTTTCTCAACTCAACGATACTTTGTTTTTAAAAATCTGTCCATGGTCTAGATTAGAACAGTTTAAAATTTAATTTTTAATGACATTGGCTTGTAAGTCTGAAACGGCTTAGCAGATTTTAACAAATAAAGTGGCGTTGTGTAGAGAATTAAAGCCTTTAAAACGAGGTGCTACATAATCCCCTTTTCATTTGGAAAAAAGGTTGCAAGTGCCCCCTTGACACTGGGCCACGTACAAAAAATATATTTCATGTCAAAAAGTAGTTAAAGCATTACCCTTTTACCCAAATTTTATCCGACTTTGATATCTTGTTCAATTCAAAAGTTATGAAAGAGAACTTTTAAAAACCGCATTGTATGTACAAATTGGAGCTAAACTACAAACACTTGTAACTCTAAAACAAATGGGCCAATTTTTTAACGGCTATAAATAAAGAATTAAAAGGCCTTTAAAAGAAATGCTACATGACCCCCCTTTACATTAAAAAAAAAGTTAGTGCCCCCTTGACACTAGACTACGTCGCCGGAATCATTTTTATGTCAAAAAGTAGTTTAAGTAATACCCTTTTACCAAAATTTTACACAATCTCAATATCTTATCCCATTCAAAAGATAAAGGGGGAAGGACTCTTAATATCATCACTGTATATTTTTTACTCATAAGCGTAACCAGGATTTAAGTTTAGCCTTAGAAGATTGCACTATTTCAAAGAAAAAATATATTCTCCAAAAATGACAAAAATTAATGCCAATAAATATGTGCCATATAAAATGTATAACGAATTATTTTTTTTATTGAATATTTAGAAAAAAAATATATTGCCTTTGTCTTTATACTCTGTTATAGCCTTTTAAAACCTTTACACATGTTTATACAATGTGGTCCATTAAAAGTGCAACAAATTTTTCGTAAAAGTCAGTGCATAGTCTTGAACTGTATTAGCAGTAGTTAATTTTATTAAAAGTTTAATGGCATGCAGGGTAGGTAAAAAAAATAAAAATTGCCTGAAACTAAAGTGTCCGTATTTTTAAAACTAAATGTTTGTACGGTAAATCATAAATTCTTTATAGGGTTACATGGGGTATTACCAGCCTAGTTAAGGAAACTTTAGGTTTACCTGCCAAGATTAGTGTAAACATCTATTATTTTGTGTAAATTTATTATTTCACTGGGTACATAAAGGTGTTTTTATCAATTTAAATAAAGAAACAATTCTAAGTATATAAAATGTTTTAAATATTCTGTCACTTTTTGCCATTACCGACTCAGCAAAAAATCATTTAATGTAATGCCGGCCAAAGCTTAATCTATTACCGGCTTATTAGAAATGTTTCTGTTTAATGGTTAAAAAGTAAAAAAAAGATAAAGTTTTTACTAATGTATGTCTTTAAAGCTCTATTTAAAATAAGTATACACAGTGGCGTAGCTAGGGCAGCAGGGGCCCTGAGGCAAAAAAAATTGGGGCCCCTAAAAATTTGAGGTGCAAAAAAAGGTCCTTAAATCTTTTTTACTATTTCTGTACTTACCCCGAGGGCCCTTTTTTAACCTCCAAGGGCCCCGCTAAGCTCGGGGTTCTGGAGCACTGCCCCACCTAGCCCCATGGTAGCTACGCCACTGAGTATACATATACTATGTACCATCGTGCTCAAAAAAACTGGGACAACAAAATTTAGTTTTATCTCCTGATCTATTAGAACATTATGTTTTTATGTTGTCAAAACAATGTAATTTTGTGACAGACAGTCACGTAAAAAACTATTTAAAAATAAGAAAAGCGACTTTTAATACACCAGGAAACAGTTCCCCACTTAAATTTTAATGTCCCAGTTTTTTATTTGACACAATGCGATAGTATCATCCTGTCCAAAAACTCTGGGACAACCAAGTCCAGGTTTATCTCCTGGTCTACTGTAATATTATATTTTAAGGTTGTCAAAGCAATGTACTTTTGTGACAGCCACGTCAGAATTTTTTTAAATATAAGGAACTTGATTTCTTATAGACCGGGAGACACTTCACCACTTGTGTTTTAATGTCTCAGTTTTTTTTTGGCACGATGGTACATTTGTATGAAATTTACAAATCTTAAAGATGCATAATTATTCCATATTTTGAATTTCTGGAACAATAACTATTTCCCTCTTGTTAAGGGCAACTTCATTTAAATCGTACCAAATCACAACTTTATGAGAAGGCCACATCCAATGACATATTGTTTCATAAGTTGAGTTTAAAATGCTTTTCTTTCTATAAAACCTAGGAAATATTTTTGTCCATATTTAAATATAACATGGTTTTCTTTTTAATACAACATTTTTTAGTAATACTTCAAGGAAATTCTTTTTATTCGTGCCTCCATATATATTTTTTTAAATGTTTTATTTTTAATAACTTCCATGAAAGTAGTATGTGTCTTTTACCAGATCAGCTAAATATGAGGAAAAGAGACAGTCTAACGTGAATATCGGCATGTAAACATTTCGGATTGGATGATTCACGTATGTACATCTTTTGCTGTTGCTTTATTGGCCGATATACCAGATAAGCTTAATAACATAGGCAATATGAGAAAAAGAGACAATCTAACGTGAATACCTGCATAAAAACATTTCTGAATGGGTTAGACATATACATCATTTGTTGTTGCTTTACTGGCCGATATCCCAATACCTATCTGCTTAACCAGTAAGTACCTTTACCTATTACTTATACAGTATACTAAAGCTTTCTTAAAACGCTTTGATTTACCTTTTTATTTTTTTATTGTGATTTTTTCCTCAATATTAAAATGGGCTCTTGTTTCCTTTTTACTAGATTTTCTCGTTTTTTTTATATTTTTCTTCCCTTTGCATTTAATTATTCGATGATACATAATAAATTCGTCTCGATCTTGCGACGACTGACAATTTAATGCTTTTCGTTACTCGCTTTTAAAAGAAAGTTTGCTATTTTATTTAAAAAAATGTTTCTAAATGGTGTAGAAATGTTCTGATAAATAAATTAATTACGATGCACAGAATGTACTATTCCTAACAATTTTGTTAAAAACTGAGTACGTAAACAAGTATTGTATACCTTAACCATATTTCTTGAATTTTTGTTAAAAATACGCAACAAACGATTTAGAAAGAACCCAAATTTACCTTTTGTTTGCAATAATCCAAAATTACATTAGGATGGAAAATGTTCATCTAATAACGGCCTATTTCATTTTTGCAATTTACTCAACTTTTATTTCTTATTTATTTTGTTTTTTTAATGTCGAAAAGTATGTCTGGTAAACCTTATTCGATCAATCGAAACACAAAAATATTTAAATTAGGTTTAATCTTGCATTTTAAAAATATTTATATTTGTATATTATTTTTAAGTATACTACTTAAAGCTATGTCAAAAAAAACATTTTTAACCTTTTTTTTCGTAAAACTTAAAATGGATTTTTAAGTTTCTTGAGGTATTTTTTTTTATTGTCAACACAATTTTTTTATTTGTAATTTTAAATATCAAAAAGATTATTAAAAATAGTAGCTATTATTTGCATTACCGCCTCAATAAGCGGGTATTAGATCGAGTCAAAAAATATTGATTTATTACCGGCTTATTTTATTTTGGCAATTTTAGCAACCTTTTGTTTAAAAAAATATAATTAATTTCAAAAATATATTTAATAAACCTTTGTAAGACAGCTTACATCAAAAATATATCCAAATATCGTTACTTTTACTAAACATATAAAACAAGAGCAAATTGCACAAAAACTTCACATTTTCTAACACTGGACTCTTCAAATTTTTTTCTTGGTTTAGCGGGTGTCAGCATCCCCTTTTTATGCATATTCTCATTGAATAAAATTGGTTTTATCATAGACTTTTCACCTAATATTTTTTGCGGGAAATATAAATAAAATAATGCCCAAATTAAATATATCCATTTAGGCCGGTATTATTTTACGATTCTGCATGAGCTGGTAATCACCCATTTTACCCTATGTAAATTATTATTTATAGCATATTTTCCTTATTATTAAGCATATTTGTGGAATTCTATGGTCCTATTAAATAACCTTGCAACAAATTTGAAGTTAGCGGTTAAATAAAAAAATATAAACATAGATACATTCCACAAATTCACTTTCATTCGATTAAATTTGGTTAAAAGTAGGATGGGTAAAACAAAGTTGTATTAGACAAAGATAATTAAAAACTTAAAAAAAGTCTCAATAAGAGACCATGACTTAAAATGTAGACATTTTGATTCTAAATTTGTTAATTTAATTTTTTGATGTATTTTTAGAAATGAGGGTACTTTTCTCTTAATAGGTTTGTAGTTTTTTAAGCTTCCTGTATGTTCCTTAACTTCTATAATCACTAGCAACTTCTGGTATAATTTAGGATCATGCCCCAATTTTTATAAGGATTTTTTTGGCAAATAAATACGTTTCTCATTTGTTGCATATTTAATGGACCACACTGTATATGTTTTAAAAACAATTTTTAAAAACTGTAATAGCTTAGGTCAGAAGCATATGCTATAAGGATATAAAAAAGGTCCCTGGTACCTCTTATTATTATTATTATTATTATTAGGGGCGTGCGGTAAAATTTTAAGTAAAAGAATCAGTTTTTAAAAACTTACGCAAACTTACCTACTTCCATCATTTAATAATTCTTCTATCTAAAAAATAACATTATTAAGGATGATGTTTAGTATTTTTAACTGATTTTAAAAAGAAGGAGGTTCTCAATTCGTCTGTATGTTTTTCTTTGTGTGTAGGTATGTTACGCGATTACTTCGGCGTTCGTGAACCGATTTAAAAATTCTTTTACCGAACCAAAAGAGGAACTAGTAGTGTTTTTGAGTGTTTGTTTACTAATTTAATAGTAATAATAACAACCTAAACAGCCAAAAAAGTTCGCGACTATCACTTTTTGACAACAATCTTTTTTTATGAAAAACCCACAAATTGTTGATCTAAAAAATTAAAAATTAAAATTTTTTTCTACGTAAATTGTCGTTAAATAGGTCGTTTCTATGTAATCAGGCTTTAAAAATTAAATAATTTTTTAAATTTTATTTCTTTAGTTTCTGTGGAAATTTGATTCGCTACAAATTATTTTTTATATCAATTTTATCGTCAAATAACATTTGAAAAAATACATGGCCGGCAAAAAATGTTATATGGGTATTTATCGTACGGCTTCCGAAAAAAATATTATGTAAATAATGCCAAGAAAAATTGCTGGAAATTACTTTTAAAATTTTTAGGCGACCGCTAGGGGGCGTAACGGTAGCCACAAAATGGGAAAACGGTTTTTCTTAAAAATATTTCCTATTAGCTTATGACACATATAAGTTTATTACAATTTCGAAAAAATTGGAAAACTCTTTTTGTATAAAGCATATTTCTCTATATTGCGGAATAAGGAGTGCGGGAAGGGACGAATATTGATTGGAAAAAAAATAACAACTTTCGTGTTACTTAACCGATTTTAATAAACTTAGTCTCGTTCGAAAGAGCAATTAAAGAAGCTTTTAATAAAGTATTATTTTTACTGTTTATTGTTGTTTCTGGTCTGTAGATGGCACTTCTTGACAAAGTTGCAATTTTTGTGATTTTCTTAAAAATTTTAAATGCATTGATATTTCTTTTTCAGATCATATAATAGAGCATCAAAAAACATAAAAAATGGTTAAAACCCCAAATTAATATCGTTGTCCGTTTTAGAGATATAAATAA